>HG992178.1:24435779-24870779 GCA_905220545.2 Melitaea athalia
GTGGGTAGAATTTTGTAAAATCCGTTCTTAGCTGACCTCTACTCGGGAAAAGGAATATACCTACCAAATTTCAAGTCTCTAGGCTTTATGGTTCCAGAGATATCGTGATAATTTTACTTTCTTACATTTGTTTTGCTTGTCCGCGTACTCTATAATTTTATTTATTTATTTGGAAAACCAACAGCAACAGATTGTTAATGACAGGTATTCGTGTATAAATACTAAATAATACCATAATTATGTACTATATTTGGATTTATCTATACTAATAAAGCTGAAGAGTTTGTTTGTTTGATTGTTTGTTTGTTTGTTTGAACGCACTAATCTCAGGATCTACTGGTCCGATTTGAAAAATTCTTTCAGTGTTAGATAGCCCATTTATCGAGGAAGACTATAGGCTATATATCATCACGCTAAGACCAATGTGGAGCGGAGTCCACGCCGACGAAGTCGCGCGCAGAAGCTAGTGTAACATAAAACTCATTTTCAATAAACACCGCTAAACTTTATAATAAGTTTATTAATGTGCTTATAATACGCTTGATTATGTAATATTCACCGTGACTCCATAATTACAACAGCTCACATGTTCACTTCTACGCTATTTCTATTTTCATAACCAGATTATTGCGATGTAATGAAATTAAAAATATGACATTATTTTTAACTCGACTTTTAAATAACCTGGCCTTTCACGCCAACGTTTTAAAATAATGCAATGCTGTAATTACGTAATAGTTATCGCGTAATGTGGATATTTTTAATACAGTTGATCATTAATCGTGTTTATATTACGTGTAGGCACGGTTTTGGATCGATTGTGGCTCTATAAAAAGAATACTTTTTTTTATTTATGTTAGTAAGTCGACAAACAAGCGTACGGCTCACCTGATGGTAAGTGACTACCGTAGCCAAGCGCGTTGCCGACCCTATCCCCAATCACCCCAGGAGCTCTGGTCACCTTACTCACCAACAGGAACTCAAGGTTTGTTCGTAAACGGAAAAAAAATTGACTCCAATTACACTTACAAATAAGACAACGTAAGTAGACGAAAAATAGTCAAGTAAGTACGCATTATTAGTTATAACTCGAAAAGTACATATTAGATCTAAAAGATAAAAAATGGAACCACATGGCACGCACCGCCTTTCGATTAAAAATTAACGTAATAAAACCGAGTGTGCTTTAGACCACACGATTGGAGTAAAACTTCTTTAGTTGCTCCTACAGTAATAAACTAAACGTAACTCTCACTCTTTCTAACTTCACTAACTTATATTTCCCTCTCAATTTCCGTTCGCCTCACCGATCACACTTTTCGTAAAGCTCTCGTCACGCATTGACCAGGTTACTCCCAAAGTCAAGCTTGCGTAAAGAAGTTCTACTCTACTACGTATTTTCTACTTACCTATTGGCCATAAAAATATTTGCCGTGGTCTGGGTGTTCTCCTACATTGGGAAAGAGGCCTATTACCAGTTGTGGGCGGAACAGTTTTTAGCAATGTAAAGTATTAATGTTAAAGTATTATTAAATACTGTATGTATGTTCCACTACCACCTTGGAACTTAAAAAGCCGACGGATGGCGGGATAACCATCCATGCTGGCTTTGAGATACACAGGCCAAAGACGGGCAGCAGCGTCTTCGGTGCGACAAAGCCAGCCCTGCGGTCACCAACCCGCCTGCCCAGCGTGGTGACTATGGGCAAAACACATGAGTTCGCGTCATAATGTCGGGCGCTAACTTGTGGAGGCCTGTGTCCAACAGTGGACTGTGATAGGCTGTAGTGTGTGTGTGTAAATACTGTATAAAAAAATAAAAATAAATAAAGTGAAAGCTATGAATAAGTCAACAATCAGTTATCGTAGAGTCAAAGAGGTGGGGAGTCAGGGGGAGGTTTGGGGAGGTCTCGGAAAAGGGTTAAGTAAATGGCATTTGTTGTGAAACTGTAATGTGTCTCGCATATCTAATAGACGGAAGACTCGAGCATCGGAAATGGTTTATATTGTTTGTCGTTTTTCATGCTGACTACTCAGAGAGAAACGTATGAAACTTTCTTTACTGATGTTTTGCTGAAGAATATTGTTGTGAAAATGACTGCATATTACACTTTCGTGTAGCATATACTTCTTATTACATTAAACCTTAAAAAAATCATAATATTTTGCAGGTTGGGTCTTTTTAGAGTTCCGTACCTCAAAATGAAAAAATCGAAAGCCTTATAGGATCACTTTGTTGTCTGTCTGTCTGTCAAGGCCCTTTTTCTCAGGAACGCGTGAAGGTATCACGCTGAAATTCATATTATTTGACACTCGTAAGGGAATCAAAATCTACAGGGTACTTCCCCTGAACTCAGAATCTTGAAATTTGGTACGAAGCAATCGATAATTCGATTAGATTGTTTTCGTTAGTAGGAGAGATTGTAAAACACAATAAAAAGTTAGAAGTTTTCGAGTCATATGATTTGATGATGAAATCTGAAGAAATTCAACAGTGTCCTTATAAATGTAACAGTGTTTTGTTGTAAATGAAAAATCATCTAAGATTGTTGTTTGTAGACATTACTTTGATTTAAAAATGTTTATAATATGTTAAAATTAAGTAGAGATAAGATTTTAAAAAAAAGTGAGTGTGTATTTATGTACGCACGTTAGAAGTTATACTTCGTTGACTAGCCAACTTTTTGTTGCCCACTTCTTCTTCGTTTACTAGCTAACTTCAGGATGTCGGTCTTTTGTGACAATTTACCCTCATCATTTTTCCCTAACGCATTATTACGCATTTCCCTAAAACACATGTAGAACTTTTTGAAATCTGTTTCGTTAATCATGTTACCATTATTATACTATATTACATTATGTTATTGGAAACTTTTACGAATAACACTACAGTCCACTAGTCTAATAACTCGCATTGTCACTGAAATTACTAAAACCTTTGTCAAAATAAACCGTTTTTAATTAAATAAAATTAGATTTTAATAATATTTTAGGTCAAAATTAAGAGTAGCAATAATTATAATACATCAGCTGTTAAATAATCTATAATGTACTCTTAATTAGTTTTCACTAATCCATTTACTTCAAATTAAACTTAAATTAATTCCATATTTAAAACAAAATTAACATTAAAACATTAAAACTCTAAAGAAGCAGTCATTTAGACTTGTAATAAATTTTTCTGACTTACAAGTTATAAGTCCCCAGTAATAAAAGTACAAGAGTTCTCTAACAAGTTTATATTCCAAGCTCAAAGTATATCTCGAATAGATTTCATTGTGGTCTCACTGCGTGCATGATGCAGACAATACTTTTACCAACTTTCGTCGGCTCATTTACGAGCGGATTAGATGTACATTTCTAAAACGCTAACACAGAACAGATATTGTAGAAATGATAAATGGGAATATTTATAAATAATAATAACAAAATATTCTTTGTTCGGGCATCCGCGGTGCCATCTACCGACAAGTTAAGGAAGCAGACGTTGGCGCTTTACTACTCGCTATTTAAGACGGTTAAATTCTAACACTAACCAATCAGATTTAAATAACACTAACCAATCACATTGTATAAATTAAGTTTGAAATACCATTCAAATTTTGTAATTACTAACTAACTAACGAACGAGGAATAAAACGCTAAGTCACAAAACGATTACAAGTTTTCTTTATAATATTTCGCAAATCCGTATGTAAGGGATAATTTAATACGCCAGTTCCCCTACATAATTTTTGGTCTTCGAGACGGATTCAAAAGAATCGGCGGAGAACGTTCGCAATCTGGAAGGCGCGTATGCAGATTTAAGGACTGTACCTACCAACTAAATACGCATTAAGAGGCCAGGACATCGGAGTAATCATATTATACGCTAAGGATTTCCCGTGTGTCACCTCAGGAGTCAGCTGTGTGCCGGAGCAAGCATAGGCTGTGGTGGTATAATCTTATTTTGCACAAACGTGAGTATCCTTTCCTTCTTTAGACTGCTAAAATGAGCATGGATAGCATTAATAGGCGCGATAAATCTCCATATAAGGGCATCGATGATGAAAAGGTCGTGGGTTTAATTCGTGACCTTGCCAAAAAGCGTGGCATTCTCAAAGCGAGACTTACAAAGTTCTCCACTTATTTATCCAGTTGTCAATCTGAGCAGCCTACAAATTTAAGTACCGAATTAAAGTTGCGCGCCGAGGGGGCTACATCCTTATTTCGTGAATTTAACGATATTCAAAGTAAAATCGAGGAAACTGTTCCCGAGTCCAATCTTGAGGAACAACTACTGCATCGGGAACAATTTGAAAATAGTTTTTACAGTGCCCAGGCTCTTGCCGAGTCGTTAATAAATTCAAATGTCACTTTCACTAGCTCACAAGGTCATAGCAATAATCCTAACGCCTTACAATCCATAAGATTACCGACTATAACTATGCCTAAATTTGATGGTTCGTATGAAAATTGGCTCGAATTTAGGGACACATTTATTTCACTTGTTCACAATTCAAAAGAACTTAGTGAAGTACAAAAATTTTATTATTTAAAAACGTCCTTGTTAGGCAGCGCATTGCTAATAATTAATACGTTAGAATTAACATCTGATAATTACATAATCGCATGGGATCTTTTACAAAATCGATACAACAATAATAGGTTGTTAATTCAAAATCATATTAAATCCATTTTCAATATTCAATCGTTGTCAAAAGAATCACATATTTTAATAAGAACGTTAATTGACTGCACGTTAAAGAATTTAAGAGCTTTGAATTTATTAGGCGAACCAACTGACACTTGGGATACGTTAATTATATATATTTTGGTGTCTAAACTAGATAAAATCACTGAACGCGAGTGGGAACAACACAAAGGCAATCTTTACGCTAGCGATAGTCATATAAAGTTATCGCTAAATCACCTAATACAATTTCTAAATAGTCGAGCTGATATGTTAGAAACTTTGCAAGCATCACATAGCAAAGATCCGACTGAAGTTAAAAAACACAATATTAATTATCACCATCACAGGTCACATTGTAACGTTTCTACCAATAGCGGACAAGATCGACCAACTAATAAGTTTTACAGGCCCTGTTTAATGTGCAAGCTTACGCACCCGCTTTATTCGTGTACTAAGTTCATAGAAGCTAATTTAAATACTAAATTAAAACTAATACGCGATAATAACCTTTGCAAAAATTGCTTGCGTTCAGGGCATACTGTGGATCAGTGTAAATTCGGCCACTGCAAAAGATGTAATAAGAAACACAATACACTTATTCATACTGACAATTTACATTCAACCTCCGTAACGATGCAGTCGTCAATGCAAACTGATGAGTCGAGAGCTACAGACCCGAGCCCGCGTCGCAGCGCGACAGAACTCGCCGCTCAATCCTTTTCTATAAATCACGCACACATGGGGATCGAAGCTATCGATACGAATGATCCACAAACAAAATCACTTGCGTCTCATTCACATGCATTGCAACCTGTATTGCTGTCGACTGCAGTCATCGAAGTGGCCAACGACAATCGCATATACATCGCACGCGCTTTATTGGACAGTGGTAGTCAGCGCTGTTTTGTTACAAAATCGTTTTGTGATTTAATAAACGCAAAATTAATACAGTCCGCTCACGAGATTAGAGGTGTAGGTAATTCAGTTACGCAATGTAGTGAACGATGCGAGCTGACAATAAAATCGCGCATAAATACCTACACGACAATCATTCAATGTTTTGTACTACCAGAAATTACGTGTACGGTCCCAGCTATTGATAATTTCTCACACAAACATTTCTGTATTCCAGACAACATTCAATTGGCGGATCCACAGTTTTTGCAGTCTCAAAATATAGACATTCTGATTGGCGCAGACATATTTTGGGACTTGCTTACTAACGGTAAAATAAGGCTACATAATGGACCTTATTTACATAATACATTATTCGGCTGGGTAATATCAGGTCCCATACATTACAATTCACGCAAACAATTTAGTCATATCCAGTGCAACTACTCAAGCACATTAGACACATTGTTACGACAGTTCTGGGAACTGGAGGAGCTACCCAGGCATCAGGGCGCACGGACTGATGAGGAGCAAGCGTGCGAGAATCATTTCGTCACAACCACTACACGAAACAGTGACGGTAGGTTCTGCGTTAGTATTCCATTCAAACAGTCACCTGAGGTCTTGGGAGACACGTTTCCTCAAGCGGAACGACGCTTCCTGATGCTGGAAAGACGATTACAACGTTCGGAAACGTACAAAAAACTTTATAGCGATTTTATGCGTGAATATGAAAATATGGGACATATGACTAAGATCACATCTTATAGCAACCCACACTATTTCATGCCTCATCATGGGGTTTTGCGTGAACATAGTGTAACTACGAAGTTGCGTGTAGTATTTGACGCCAGCGCCACTTCCAGCTCAGGCTTGTCTCTCAACGACATCCAGCGTGTAGGAGAGCCCATACAAGGTGACTTACTAGCTATCCTTTTACGCTTCAGGCAACACCGGTATGTGGCCTGCGCTGACGTTGAGAAGATGTACCGGCAGGTGCTGGTTGAGGAGAAGCAGCGTCATCTACAACTTATTCTCTGGCGAGACGATCCTTCGCAGCCGCTCGGTATTTACCGTCTAAACACCGTCACTTATGGTACAGCATCTGCTCCTTTTTTAAGTGTACGTTGTTTAAAACAGCTGGGCGCCGAAAGCACTGATCCTGACGTCCAGAGAATAATAAAAGAAGATTTTTTCGTTGACGATCTTATTACTGGCGATGACGACCAGACGAAATTATTGTATTTGTGCAATGAAACCGCCAAAATTTCTGTACGATTGCTCTGCGCGAAGGGTAAGGTAGCACCTTTAAATCCGGTAAGCATACCGCGCTTAGAACTGTGTGGCGCGCTATTAGGAGCGAGACTGTACGACAAGGTAGTTTCATCCATTCATCGTAGGTTCGATTCTATTATCTTTTGGACGGATTCAACGATAGTACTAGGTTGGTTGCACATGTCGCCTAATTTATTGCAAACATTTGTCCAAAACAGAGTAGCCGAGATACACGAACTAACAGGAGAACTGCCATGGCGTCATGTCAGCGGGAAACATAATCTGGCTGATCTAGTGTCACGTGGTATGGCGTTAGAAGAATTAGTTAATTCGAATCTGTGGTGGACGGGGCCCGAGTTTCTTCACGATGTAAATATTGACACCACACACATATATCAGCCACTTCCCCTAACAGCTGACGATTTGCCCGAAACAAAAAGGTGTCAGCTGACGTTCGTAACCACTGATAATAGTCAATCCAATCAGTTTATTAATTTTGAAAGATTTTCAAATCGAATGCGCTTAGTACGCGCCGTGTCGTACGTGTTGCGTTTCATACATAATGTTCGCAATAAAAATAAAAATAAAAGGCGAGGCGAGGTTATAAGTGTGGATGAGTTAAGAGAATCGGAAAAATTATTAGTCAAAATATCGCAAATAGAATCATTTCCAAGTGAGTATAATTTACTACTTAATAATCATAAACTTCAGTCTAAACATAATCTGAGTAAACTTAACATTTTTATTGATAAAGACAGTATTTTACGCGTTGGAGGTCGATTGACGTATTCAAATACATTCTCATATAACAAAAGGCACCCTATTTTATTAAGCAGTAATCATCACTTTACCAAATTGTTGTTCCGTTATGAACACATAAAATTATTACATGCAGGTCCTCAAGCTTTGTTGTATAACATTCGTGAAGAGTGGTGGCCAATAGGAGGTAGGAATCTTGCGCGTAAGATAACGCACGAATGTGTTATTTGTAAACGGCTAAGAGGTAAAACTCTTACTCCTCAAATGGGCAACTTACCTACTGAACGTATTAGTCCCACTTACCCATTTTTCAAATGCGGTGTCGATTACGCGGGTCCGATTTTCATGCTTAATCGAAAGGGCAGAGGAGCGCGTAAGATTAAATGCTATATTTGTTTATTTGTTTGCTTTGTAACGCGTGCTGTTCACTTGGAGCTAGTGACTGATTTGACTTCCGATGGTTATCTTTTGGCTTTAAAACGCTTTATTTCTCGTCGAGGTAAACCGGACGAGATATTTTCCGATAATGGTGGGAACTTTGTGGGTCTCATGAATGACTTTGCCAGGTTTTTATCAAAATGTAGTTCAGATATTATTAATTACGCTAGTAAAGAACAAATTAAATTTCGCTTTATTGTACCTTATGCTGCTCATTTTGGTGGTCTATGGGAGGCTGGGGTGCGATCATGCAAACACCACCTCCGTCGAGTCGTGGGAAACGCGAATCTCACATATGAAGAATTGAGTACAGTATTAGCGCAAATAGAAGCAATACTCAATTCACGGCCTTTATCACCTATGTCTTCGGATCCTACGGATTATCTTCCACTCAGCCCGGCTCATTTCCTGGTCGGTCGCACTTTGACATCACCGGCATGCGAAGATTTCACAAATGCAAACACGCTGCGGCTTACACGTTACCAAAGAGTGGAACAGATGCGACAGCATTTCTGGTCTCGTTGGATGAAGGAGTACGTTGGTGAACTTCAAATTCGCAACAAATGGAGGTCGAAGATGGATGACCTTAAGCCTAATACATTAGTAGTTATCAAGGATGACAATCTTCCCCCTCTCAAGTGGCAGTTGGGACGTGTGACACGAACGATACCCGGCAAGGACAATATCACACGAGTCGCTGAAATTCGTACCAACACGGGCCTCATCAGGCGCTCATGCGCAAAAATCTGTCCCCTGTTTGAAACCGATTGAAAGTCAAGACTTCCAAGGCCGGGGGTATGTTCGGGCATCCGCGGTGCCATCTACCGACAAGTTAAGGAAGCAGACGTTGGCGCTTTACTACTCGCTATTTAAGACGGTTAAATTCTAACACTAACCAATCAGATTTAAATAACACTAACCAATCACATTGTATAAATTAAGTTTGAAATACCATTCAAATTTTGTAATTACTAACTAACTAACGAACGAGGAATAAAACGCTAAGTCACAAAACGATTACAAGTTTTCTTTATAATATTTCGCAAATCCGTATGTAAGGGATAATTTAATACGCCAGTTCCCCTACATTCTTAAAACAATAAAAAGTCCAAAAGGTGGTCTTATCACATAGAGTAGGTAATTTCTTCTAGGCAACCTTTGGATGGAAACTAAAAAAGAAGAATTTAAAGTCAAAAAAAGTTCAGAAATTTCTAGAGAGTGAGATATTTAGTAGGGGGATGAAAACATGTATGACAATTTTTATGAATGGAATAAAGATAGGATTTAATAAAAAAAGATCTTTCGTGTATTCTCCACTCTGAGTGACATTAGCGGAAACAACCGTGCTCTACGGACACGATTGAAAGCCATTAAACCAATCAATCAATCAATCAATAACAAAAGAAATAAACATTTACCCAAAAAAAGTGTTTCGCTAATTTTTCCATTTTTTTAGAAGTGAAACTTCTTTAGGCGCATGAGGGGTAAAATTTGAGCGACCGGTAACGCAGCAGCGTCAGGGACCGCGTGACGTTGACTTTTTGTTTTTTTTTTTCAATAATTTTTTTGTATATTAAATTCGATTTTTTTGGTTTTTTTGAATTACTTTGCCAAAGAAGTGTCACTTCTAACATATGTACTTTGTACGCACGCCATTTTTTTTGTTTGTCAAAAAACGTCTATAATCAAGTTCCAAAATTTTGTAGCGTTTTAGAAATATACGTATAATTATATTACCACGCAAACTATTTAACAATACGAAGATAAGGATCAAACTCGAACTTTGCCATTAATCACAAGGTACAACCTCATTCATATTATGTCAAGGCTAACCAATGAAATTTTTTCCTTAAAACATCTCGGCAAACGATGTCATTTCGACTACCCTCAGCTCCGAGGGGACACTGTCTCCGCGAGGCTCCACTGCGCTCTCACATGCGAGGTGTCGTGACGGAGGCCTATAGACCAAATTATATCCTTTGTCATTACCATGTCCTATCGTCATAATCGTGGCTTATGACTTAACTTGCGATAATGTACGCGATTTTTCTTTTCAGAAACGAGTTTAATTAGTTGGGGCCAAGTTTTTCGGTTCTTTTTTTCGGATTCCGCGCGTATTTCCCCCGTGGCTAATGAAAGCATTAAAATTGTTTATGGCAGGTTTTGTTCTAGGCTACACGTTGGAACGGAATATTTTAAATGTTCTTTATTATTCACAGAATATTTGTTAAAGGATTATTTCGTATTATAAATGATAACGTTTGTATTCATTAATTTAATATAAATGTTATGTTATCGTTGCTTTCTTAAGCAGTTACTTTATTTTGTACATATTTTTAACATAACATATAGTGCCTATGTTTTGATATTTAAAGATTCTCTTTAGAAAAACAATGAAAGCAAGGCCGTCAAAGGTACAGTAACTAAGTTAATATACCTAATATGCAAATGAATTATTTTTTAAGTCGTTCGTTAATTTTGCTCTCATGACAAGTTGTGGACTTTTTGACATGAATTAACTGTATATTAATGTTTTCATTTCATTTCCAAGTAAAAGAAGTCACGGCCAGCTACACATTTAATGTTAAAAATAAAATTAAAAAAAATATATTTTCTTTCCAATATATATAGGAATCAGTATTAATTACGAGGTGCTCGAACACGTCGAGTCAACACGTCGGGCAGTAATGAAACCGACGCCCGGCCTTAAATAAACCGTGGGCTCTGGCATTTTACATCAATATTAGTTCGAAGAGACGCTTCATTAAATTATCCTTGTGATGATATCCTGGTAGAAGTAGAATTTCAACAATTTTACAGGATCACCTAATTTGGA
Organism: Melitaea athalia; assembly: GCA_905220545.2. Classification (NCBI taxonomy): domain Eukaryota; kingdom Metazoa; phylum Arthropoda; class Insecta; order Lepidoptera; family Nymphalidae; genus Melitaea; species Melitaea athalia. The sequence goes on from HG992178.1 coordinate 24,446,657, forward strand.
ATATAGGTTTTAATATAGACGAAGTATGGAATGATAAATTCCTGAAATTGATAAATTCCATAAATTAAGTGGAATTATTTGACTAAACTTACGAAGTGTCATAATATAATGTCAAAAGCTACGTAGGTTTTAATGTTGCCTCTAAAATCTTATGTGTATCTGTAAAAAATGTACATGTTATTATGAGTAACAGCTATGGTCCAAAGAATACTATCACATGATAACCTGAGGAATAGAAAGACCATTTATGGCCTTTTAACTTGAAAAGGCTAATGAAAATACCTTTAATACATCAATATAAACTATATCTACTATACTACTATATCAGATAAACTCAATACATAGAATATAAATAAGAATAAGAACAGATGAGATCGATAAATAAATCACAAAATAAGACCTTTCGTTTCGTCGATACGACTGTTTCTAAAGTTGTTTTTTTCTGAATTGACCTCCATAAGTTAGCCGCATATTCAACATTAATTCATTTGGGTTACACAATCGTGTTTGGGTCATGAAATTTTATACGCGTACCAAATTTAAAGTGAATTGGTCCTTTATATTGCGGGTAAATTGGCTGACACAGAAGGACAGACCTAAGTGATCTCATAAAGGTTTATTTTTACCATTTATCGTACGGTACTCTTAAGGTAAGACATTTCCTCAATTTTTCGTTAGTAAAAAATGCCTTTTTCTTATCTGTTTTAATACTGAGCCTTATTTACCAAGTTACGTCGCTATGGATTGACTCATACGCGCCAGATATTTATTTTTTTATATCTAAAGTTGTTAAGATATTTATCATTAATTATATTGAACTGAGGTATGGCACTGCAGAAAATTTTCTGTTGAAAATCTGGAGCCGGCCGATTGGGTTAGTACCTCGACCTTACAGAAGATCACAGCTAAATAATACTGTTTTCAAGCACTGTTGTCTTCCTGTTGGTGAGTAAGGTGACCAGAGCTCTTGAGGGGAATTGGGTATAGGGTCGACAACGCGCTTGCAATTCTTCTGTTATTGCAGACGTCTATAGGCTATGGTAATCGCTTGCCATCAGATGAGACGTACGCTTCTTCTAGTTATATAAAAAAATATATATCGCTTATATCTAGAAATTTGATACTTTGTTTTCCAAATTATTAAAACACACATTTTATCATAGACCATATTAATTTTCCGTTCAATTCATTTTTTTTAAAAATGGATCGTTATGTTAACATTAAAAACAAAAGACATACCTACAGTATGTCGACCAAATTGTGTCCAAAAACCTTATGTTACACAAAATATAAAGAAAGTGATATTAATATAAAGTTCATTTAATATGAGGGTACATTAAATCTCGTGACTTGGTTACACATTAGCCGGACCGAACCCTCGGGGCACTCCAAGCAAGCCCTGCACATAAAGATGAATTTGCTATGCGACCTTGTCTTACCCTCGGCTTTTCGTCGATGTCTAATTTACAAAAATCGTTCACTCGATTATAAGCCTTATTGAATCTTTATGCGCAATCACTCGTGATCAGCTCAATGAACAATCTCGAAAGTGCCTCTTAATACAATTTAGTGAAGTCGAGACACAGCTTGCGAACTGTGACTGAGTGAAAGGAATTTGTATAAAAATGAAGATTTTCATTTTGTTCGGGCTATGTCAATATTCGAGACAACTTTAAAATTATCTTCAAGTCTTTTTTGATACAGTTCATATATTTAATCATAATACTTTATTTCAATTATAAAGACATACATCTTATACTATTAAACGAGCAATTCTTGTATATATATATATATATTTTCTGAATCTCGGAATCGGCTCCAACGATTTTCGTGAAATTTAGTATGCAGGGGATTTTGGGAGCGAAAAATTGATCTAGCTAGGATTCATTTAAAAAAAAAGTCGTTTTATCCCGGTTTTTAGGCAATGAAAAAATTTCATTAGAATACGAAGCTTAATTTCACTACTGACATCATAGCCTTAATAGCGTAATTAGGAAATCGGCGGGTGACAAATCGCGTTGACCCGGGTTCGAATCTCAGTCTCCAGATAAATTTTTTCTTTTTTTTTTAATTTCTTAATTTCTTTTTTAATTTTTAAAAATACCGAGAAAAAAAAAACAAAAAATAAAATGAAAATACCGAGCTAGGCTCGGTCACCCAGGTACTATAAATAACGCTAATAAACGTTAAAAGTCAAAATAAAAGTTGGCTAAAAGTAAACAACCGTACAAAACATTACCTTGAAAAATAATCTAATTACAATCGTGGACTTAAATTTAATTAACATTTGAATTTTCCTCTTTATTTTAAATAAAGAAAAAAAAATAATTTAAGCGAAATACCCGCCTATTCCCCGAGCAATATTTTAGGAACAAAAAACCTGAGACAAAACAAACAAAGCAGAAAATTAACAGGTATTAAATAGAAACAAGGTGTACGGCCGGAGCAGGCACGCGCTGAATTAAAAACGAGCAGCTTCGGCGCTGTCGTCAAATATTCAGAAGTCCCAATACGTCGCAACACAGAATAGAACGTGTAGACTAGACTATACTTGTGGCTTCGTTCTAATTTAATTTCAGTATTGTTTTTTTTTCTGTAATATTCAAATCTTCGTACATAATTAAACCTAATTCGCTGCCTAATATTACCTGAAAAAGGTCTGCATCGTGGTAGATAAAGCTTCAATCTATTTACCACTTGGAAAAAAATCTTTTGCTCTGAAGGCTAAGGCCTCATTTACGGAGACGCGGGGCGTCGTGCGTAGCGTGTGGCGTGGCGATTCAAATGTAGGGCGTTGGATGAGTGCGTTTACGGAGAAGCGATTTTACACGCGTTCATTTTCATACATTTTGACACACGTTAATTACCAAACTAGTTGTAATTTATTTATAGCAAGTAAGGTCCAAAACTACTTATTCAATTATAAATATTGTACGTTACAAAGTCTGTTTTTTTGTTACAGGTATGTGGCGTAGCACGGCCTTAAAGACTGCTCTTAGAGGTGAACAAGTGCGCGTAAACAGTAAGCCTAAAGTAAACTTAATGTTCAAAAATGCTAATATTATGCACAATTATGTTATTTACTCTAAAAACTTATTCTATAGACGACTAAATTACTTCCATCTACTGACATATTAAGACTGATATTTTAAGAAAAGCACAGATGTATGCTTCATAGAGGGATAAACGTAGATGAAAAAGATGAGTTAACAGAGACGCCGCAGTCTCTAAACTGATTATTTGTACGCAGATGTAGTGATTTGATTTGAAGTGATGCAGTTATCCCCGTCCTCTCATCCTTGGGTGTATTCTGTCATACAGTCAGTAGCTATCACTAAAATGTCTCCGTGTATGAATACTTTATGGTATATTTGATGATTGATCAGAAATAGTTAGACAGTATATACAAAAAAGCAAGTTGACTTAGGAATAAGTTGTGTTACGAAAATTACATTTAATTTTACTGCTGGTAATTATGTTTTCTAAATAATTTAATTGCTTTCATAAACTAATTATAGGCAGTAAAAGTATTTTTTTAGATTCAGGTAATATCATTATTTCCTTAATGTTTACTGTTTTATTCCGATTAAAACCGAAAAGTTTATATTTTAGCATTGGGGAAGTTTTTTTGCTTTAAATATAATTTATAATAAAGCTCGTCTTGCAGCTGTGCGTCAAAATTATAAATGAAATTTGACTATTAATATCAATTCTAGGAAGGCCACGTGGCTCTTGCAAAATTACGTGCATAAATTTTAGTGGTGGGAAGAAGATAGCCGTGATGTTATTAGACCGTGTGATTTTCGCTGCGTATTTATTTGAGACCGTAGTATTTTCCAAGATGAATATTGAAACAAAGACTGGAAGAAACATTGGACTTTAACATTCAGATTCAACTATCTACATAATTTTTTACAAACCGTTTAACAGTTTAAGCAAAAGTGTATTCATCGATCAATCCATATTCGAAAATTTTACAATTTATAATATCAGATTTGTTAAAGCTCCAAGTGACTCAGTGTACGGAATGATGCTCTTATATAAATCTCTACTATAAAACAACGTTATCAATTTTCCACTCCGCTCCGCCAACCGAATTTTAAAACCATCAAACCGCTGAACCGCAAATGATGAACAAATAATTTCCTTGTAATACATATTATTTTAGTACTGTTAATACTTTACAAATTGATTTCGAATCGTATTATTTTATTCATTTTATGAAATTATAATTTTTAATTATATTAAAAGTACAAATACAAACTTGTAGGTTCAAAGAGTTTATTTCTGAAATTTTATATGTACGAGTGCATATGAGCACCATTAACTGGCCGTTAGCGAAGTTAGTTTGTTTTGGTTACAGGATTGTAGATTCCACGTTTGATATTTAGTGGACTAACTCTATTTAACATAAATTGCATTGATTGTATTTATTGCACATAAAAATAATAAACTTCAATTCTCTTCATAGTTGACTACTGACGAATGTCAAAATAAGACACCTATAGATATTTAACAATAATTTACTATGATCCCTTGAACAGATCTAAGATCGTATTTTTTTTTAAATAAATCTGTCTATTTGTACTTGATATTGAAATATACGAATTACAAAAAAATAATAAAAACAAACTATAATATTTCCGATATCATTTTTAAAGTAAAATGTTATTTCTGTTAAAAGTAAATTAAAATAATTGCATTTTCAATTACAGATAACTACGCAATACTACCGATTTCAATTTTAACTGTATGGATAAATAATAACATTAAAATAATATTGACGTTAAAAACAATATTAAAAGTTCCGTAAATTTACACAAAAAAGATGTATTTGGCGTTTTTTATGCTGAAGGTAAATTTATTTTATCTAAACGAAAATAAAATCCAATGAAATGCATATTTTCTGATTTTTTAAGATCACTTAATTACTTGTTCACTCTTTATTTGTGCACATAACCATGTATTTTTCAAGATTATAAATTGAGTATAATTTTATTTTTTGTAAATGTAAATCAAACTTCGCAAGGATAATCTTCAGTCGACTGAGCACTTCAGACTAAAATATTGAAAAATATTGTCTCTGAGCTTCCAACAGCAGTAATCTTATTTGGTGGCAGACTTCGCTGAATCTGCTATTACATTCACTTTTGGCTCGATCGTGGTTTTAACGCTAAATAAGATTTTAACAAAAGCAGCGCTTTATTATGTGGGATTACAGAACGGATATAAAAAATAATAAGAATGCTGGATGCGGTCCCTTTTTAGTATACTCTCAAATTGTTTGGATACATCTCGTTCGGCGAAGAATACTGAGTGAATTTGATAATTTTAAATATTGTTTAATTTTTTTTTTCTAAGACTGGCTCAAACATAAACATTATTATTTTTTTCTTTTTTGGTGCCGTACAATACCTACCGTAAAATTTTTACCTTTTAACGAAAATTTTTATCCTACAGTAATGATGTTTTTTTTTCCTTAATTTGTATTTGTTTTAAAACAGGTGTTTCACAGGGTCCTTTTTCGAGTCATTTGCTGTTTTTAGTTTATGTTACTGATCTTCGGTTCAGGATGCCAACATATTATTTGAGCCGACTTATTTTCAAGATGTCATAAAAACGTCACGACGAAACAGGTAATTATATTTATAACACTTACAACGAGTAACATGGTTGCAACGTAAAAAAAAAAACAAAACAAGCATATAAACTAAACGACACTAATATGATCTGATTATTTTATTTGTCATTTTTTCTAAAATAACTTACAATTTATTTTTATGAAGAATCAAAGAATGCAAAAGGATATTGAAATTCTATCAATCATAATAAAAGGCATAACTATGTAGTAGAACGTGTTACAGACAAACATTTATCCACAGAATCTCTATTCCGTATTCCGAGTCCTTGGTAGTTTTACTTACCTACTAAAAACTAAATTGATTATTAATGACGATGCGAATGAGATTTAAACAGTCTGCTTGAATAAGTTAAATTTGATTAGATTTTCTAAAAAATGCCAATAGAAGAAAAAATGCCAATAGTTTTACTGCCTAAAAAAAAGTTTCCAATAAACATCGGTAGTAAATATTTAGGAATAAAGGTAGTAAGTAATAAATAAATCAAATTCTCTCTCTATAATATTAGGTCGTAGAGTGATGTGAACACAAAAAAGATTAGATAGACAATCGATATTTACTCCACTTTGATCTACTTATTTATATATAATTCCCTCGATGAGAACAGACACATTATTTTTATTCTTCAAAAAATAACCATTTGATCATTAATAACATTCTATCTAGAGTTTCCCTTGAGAATTGGTAGGACAGATGTATCGAAAATGCTCTAACATGTTGCAATAATATGTGCTACATGTTTGAAAAATGTTGCAACTCATTCATATTATGTAGTCATTGAGTCATTTCCTTATAACATTAAAAATCAGAAAAATAATCTAAATCTTGTTGTTCTTAATAATTTACCTATTTATCTTTATTATTTATTCATTAATTATCTTTTTAAAATTTCTTTCTTTAAAATTATGTAATGACGACTTCATGTAACGCTACAGTCATCTAATTTTTTTGTTATCTTATTCTTCTTATTTTTATTTCATATGAAATTCTAATTTGTTAAAAAAAAACTAATATTTTAATGCCGAAGTGTTTCTTTCACTGAACGCGCTAACTAATTAATTTAAAAAATTGCATTTTTAAGGAAGGCCACAGACTATATTACATTTTGCTACGGTTAATAGGAAATGAGCCCGAATGAAAAATGTTCAAAGGCCAGGCCGGCTGTTAGAATTAAAGATATACAAAAGATGTTTTTCCTGTTTCCGAGAAATAATAAATTCCAATAAAATTCTAATTAATTCTAAGTAAACTTTATAAAAAAATATTCAAAGATTCACACCTTTTTGACGGTTTGATGTTTGAATGTCATGAAAGCCTGAATTCCTTAATATTTTCTTCTTTCAAGATACTTATTTTCTCATTATAAATTGTAATTCTATTGAGGAAGCGAATGGCTTTCCAAATGATAATTAGACCTTTTTTACCTATATTTATAATTTATTGTCACATATTTGTTAAACATAAAATATATACGGTCTGCTTACATATACATATATATTGGTATGAGTCTTAGTGCTGTAGCCAGTCAGACGGGCATCGTAAAAATATACGAATATCGTTTTAGTGCAAGATCCTAAAGTAGTGTTGTTACTTATAGTTTCATTTGCATTAAAAGCAGCGAACTATATTTTTATAGAAACAGCACATAAAGCGCAACCGATACTCTATAGTGTCAGAGAGTTATAAAAGTCGAAATACCGAGAGTAAGTATATCGGTTAACCGAACAGGCGACGCTAAGTAATTTGTATAGAACGTAAGTCTGACTATTCCTTCCGAGAAAAAGTCCACCGCTACGTCAGCGAGCGACACTCGAGCAAACTTTCCATTGTTTGTACGGAAAACGTTGAAAATATCTATTTTCATTCGTACTTTCAAATAAAATATCTCCCACGAATCATGGCAACTTCATTTGCATCGTAAACGAACTGAGGATCGTGAAATATTAATCGGATGAGTTACAGTGACGGCGAAACGCAAATGAGGACAAATAAATCCACCTATTTGCGACTGTTGTCATGTCTCGAATTAAAACTTTTTACATTATCATAACTTGTTTACTTCTTCTCCTCCTGAAATATTACCGTAGCCCGAGAGAATTGCTTCGCCGCAATTTTACTGTTTCAAATTCTTATGAGCCCTTTATTGTAGATTTTGTGTCGGTTTAACTGAGGTAGGGCACAGCAGAAAACCTGCTCAAAATATGGAACAGCCCGACTAGGGTAGTACCACGACCTTACAGAAGACCACAGCTAAACAATACTGTTTACAAGCAGTATTGTGTTCCTGTTGGTGAGTAAGATGACTAGAGCTCCTGGGGGGATTGGGGTCGGCAACGCGCTTGCGATACTTCTGGTGTTGCAGGCGTCTGTAAGCTACGGTAATCGCTTACCATCAGGTGAGTCGTACGCTTGTTTGCCGGCCTAGTCACATAAAAAAAAGATACTGTTCGTTCTAACTTCTCTCGAGACCTCAGAACTTCTCACAGCCCAGAAACTGAGTCGAGGATACTATACTCTACTTAAACATGTGATTTTCGAATGCCACAATGGTTTCCAGTACCACGTATACAAGTATATCGCTGCTATGAAATATCGTTTATTATTTTCTGACAAAAACTTTTCCGATTCAATTTGTACGAACAAAGTAGTGCAAAATTAAAAGTAGCACTTGGAAGTGATACCGGTTTTTATCCGAATACACTTGGATTTCGCCCAGATCTTCAATAATCGAAGAATTTAGAATCACGATTTAAAATTCTACTTCCATGAATTTTTATCGGAGTTCCGACTTTCATATATAACATTTCCTGGCGTTTTCTGCTATTGTATTTGACATTTAAAATTTATTTATATTCGAAAACGTCAAGTCGTTTGATACTTTCCAAACACATTTTCTTTAAACAAAAAGCATATTGTATTTTGCCGTACGATTTCGACTTGGATGGACAAATGAAAAAATTTCAAAATTTCCTTCAACAATTTTCTAAGATAATTATTTAAAAGATATTTAAGTTGAGCAAATTTCTCTAAGTCGTTCACGCTTCACGCCATGCCTAAAATAAATCATGGACCATTTTCAAATTCTGAAGCGTTTTTTTTTTCGCTTTTCTTTATTTTTTATTTTATTTTTTTATTTAATGAATAACATTTGTTTTTGGATTGACATTGCTTGAATTATTTAAAACAAAACTCGTCCTTTCTCCTAAATTTTAAGGATCCTTTTATCTTTTTTCTTTCCTTCAACTTCCATCAAAGTTTTTGGTTATCGACGGTATTACGAAAATTCATTATAAAAATTACAGACTATAAACAATAATAATGACACGCTTTATTGTAAACTATATAATTATAAAAACATACAAAAATATCACAATCAAAACAAGATTGACAAAGATTACATTTTCTCTATAAAAGCAATCTTTAAGTATAGGACCAGGCATACAAAATGCGAATGGAAGTGTACAAATAATTATTTAAATTAGAATTAATTTTATTTTTTTCAGTTGAAAACATTTTAAAGTACATCGCTTACGACACATCTGCTAAAAATTTAAAACTTAATAATAAGCTTAAATTCTGAACAGAACGTAAGTATGAAGTTAGTTCAAAACATCGAATCCTGATAGCAGACATTAAATATAATAGCATAAGAGTAAAGAGATTCTAGAGTATGCTAATCTTAAACTTTATTGGTTCGCCTTTAAAATTTATTATTATAAAATTTTTATTACAGCAGTAAGCATGTTTATGGAGCCAGTAAAATTAGGTTATGGTTCATTTTTCATACAATCACTGTATAAATGAAGTAATTTACATAAGAATAGGAAATGGTACCGTAATAAAGCTCTCTCGTACGTTTATTCATCACATAAATACATATGCATATACATGTATAACATACACACACACACACACACATCTAACATTTGTTTTTTTGAAATTAGTACCCATGCTGTTGACCATAGCGGCCTTTACAGCGTCACCGGGTGGGGTAGCCGAGTACTTAACCTAACCGCGAAAGATGACATCAATCATCTACGTACGTATGCTAACAGCGATCCATTTATGTACATTGAAGGTACTTTGAAAAAAAAAATTAAGGAAGCTGTAATCGATACTTAAGTCAGAACTGTTATTTTTGAAGTGAAACTTCTTTAGGCGGATGAGGGGTAAAATTTGAGCGACCGGTAACGCGGCAGCGTCAGGGACGGTCAGTATTTGGATGGGTGACCGCCTGGGAACACTACGTGACGGTGGCTTTTTGTTTTTTTTTTTTTTTGTCAATTAGTTTTTTTGTATTTTAAATCCGTTTTTTTTTATATTTCTTTTAATTACCTACTTTGCCAAAGAAGTTTCACTTCTGACATGTGTACTTTGAACGCACGCAATTTCTTTTAATTTGTGCCTTTTTTTCAATAATTTGGGTGAGTATTACTCTAAAACTACTGCTTTGATTAAAATGAGTCGATAATTGTTACGTCATCTCGTATCCCAACCCGCTGTAGAGCAGCATGGTGAAACGCAGCGAATAAACCTTAGCCCAGTATTACAGGCTGATTTAGAGTAGATTACCATTTAAATTTTCACTCAAATTATGTTTAAAAAAAAAACAGAAACATAACATTAACTTCTTTAACTAACCATCAATATAGTACTTACTTAGTTTGCTGTGTGGCTACGGCATAGAATTTAGCCACCCCCTCTCATTTTTTTTTTTTTTTTTGGTATCGCAGGGTAACCCATTTACGGGTGATATCCAGGACGCCCGGGTAGGCAGTCCTAGACCGTATGTCGGACTCAGCATTTGGGGTGCTACTACCGCACTAAACCCCCTGCGGGAGCCTTCAGCCGCTATACTTGGAGGGTCCCGGATCTGCAGGCAACAGGATCCCTCCAGCGACAGGCTGGCCTCGGCGAAAAGGCCAGACTTCTCCTCCATGGGGACTGTCCGGCTCACCTCTGAACAGTCCCGACGACGCCGTGTCTAGCAGGACCGGGTTCCCATCCCGGCCCGACACGGGCACAGGGGCGTTACTGGAAGCGCATTAAGTAGCGCCTCCTACGCACCCCCATTCGTCGCCCGCGGGTGGAAGCCACGACGGCGGCCTCCTCTCTCACCCGCTCGTCGGCCTCCTTCTGGGACATTACTGTCTCGCAGAAGGAGACCATCGCCTTCCAGGACTCGTCGTCGCCGAGCATCGCGGTGATGACGCTCGGGAGTGACAAGTCCCCTCCGAGGACCGACGTCAGACCCTGACGCAGTGCCGCCCATCTCGGGCACACCTCGAGAGTGTGCTGGGCAGAGTCCACCGCCGCGCCACAATCGTGACATTCAGTCGTCGGCCTACTTTGGGCCGTCCGACACAGGTAGTCACCAAAGCAACCGTGCCCGGTGAGAACCTGCGTCAGACGGAAGGTGAGGGGCTTGCGTTTTCGACGCATCCACCGCTCAAGGACCGGGCGCAGGGCAGCCGTTACGCGTGTGCCATACGGCTCCTCCGCCAGGTCCTCCCCCCACCTCCGCATTAGCGCTTCCTGCCCTATCCGGCGCACCCGCAGGATCCCGTCCAACGTGGGGTTCTCACCAAGAGCCCTCCTACCCGAGACGTATGAGTAGGTCTCGGCAAGAACCTCCGCCACGAGTTCCCACGGGGGGTCGCCGGCTAGAGCAGTAGCTGCAGCCCACGATACCGTACGGTACCCCCGAATCACCCTCACCGCGATGGTCCTCTGCGCAGAGCGCAGCGCGGCCCTATTCCTCGCAGTGAGGCGATCCGCCCAAACCGGGGCACCGTACGTCGCCATACTCCGGCAGACACCGGAGTACAGCTGCCTGCAGGCGGCGCTGGGTCCTCCGAGGTAGCCACCCCCTCTCATCCCGTGGGTGTCGTAGGAGGCGACTGAGGGATAGCAAAGTTCCAATACCACCATGGGACTAGTGGAGCCGACCGATGGCGGGATAACCATCCTACAGCTGGCTTGTTAAATGAACAGACTGGGGACGGGCAGCAGCGTCTTCGGTGCGACAAAGCCAGCCCTGCGGTCACCAACCCGCCTGCCCAGTGTGGTGACTATGGGCAAAAACCCTCATGAGTTCGCGACAGAAGCGGCCGTGGTAACGGTGGGGCAGAGGGTGCTAAGAATCTCTGGGGTAAGGGAGGCTGCCACCCACAATTACACCTGGCTACGTATAATGGACGCACACTACGGCTGGACCATCACCTCACCGAACTTGAAGTAGAACTGAGTCATATTAAGTGGAGCATACTGGGGTTGTCTGAAGTCCGAAGAGAGGGCGAGGACACGATGATCCTGGACTCCGGGCACTTGTTCTACTTCCGTGAAGGTGATGGGCTTTCCCAAGGTGGTGTCGGTTTTCTGGTCTACAAGACTCTCACTAACAACGTTGTGGAAGTCAGCAGTGTGTCGCCCCGGGTAGCGTACCTTGTACTTAAACTCACTGACAGGTACTCCCTGAAAGTGATACAGGTATATGCGCCGACCTCGGCACACTCTGACGATGAAGTCGAAGCCCTGTACGAAGATATTGCAAGGGCCATACATGGCACTACTTCGACCTTCTACAACGTTGTTATGGGAGACTTCAACGCTAAAGTGGGAGTACAAGACCGCGACGAATCGAGAATCGGGCCACACGGATTGGGGCGCAGGAATCGCAGGGGGCAGATGCTTGTCAACTTCCTCGAGGCGGAGGGGCTCTCTTTAATGAATTCATTTTTCGAGAAGAAGCCCCAAAGGCGGTGGACATGGCAAAGCCCCGATACTGTGACGAGGAACGAAATAGATTTCATCATAGCGGATAAAAAACATATATTCAGAGATGTCTCAGTGGTTAATAGGTTTAACACCGGAAGCGATCACCGGCTATTACGGGGCACTCTGAATATATGCCTCCGAAAAGAGCGGGCCCGCTTGATGAAATCTACTCTCCGACCCACGCTGCCCCAAATACTATGTGGCTCCGAGCAGTTCCAACTGGAACTCCAAAACCGATTCGATTCGCTGGAAACTACTTGCGACGTGGACGAGATGACCGACAACGTGGTGAAGACGGTGTGTACACTAGGTCGCAGACACTCCGCCAACGAAGTCAACGAAGCAGTCTAAACTTTCTCCCGAAGCCTTGGATCTGATGCGGTGGAGGCGCGTGTTGCCCGCTGCCCAAGCAGCTTCGCCAGAACAGAAGGCTCTATCCAAGAGGATACGGAAACTTGTGCGCCGGGACCTCCGCTGCTCAAATACGAGAGAGATTGCTACTCTGATTGAGCAGAATAGGGGGTCAAAAGTTTTCCAAAAACCATTGGGGAGAAGCCTTCTTGCGAAGCTAAAAACAGCGGATGGCAGAACCGTTTTACCATCAAACTCCAATATATCTATGAGATATCTCTATTCGTAAATGTGAATGTTGTAGTTTATTAATTGAAGATAAACAGCTCCTTTAACCAAGTTGACAATCTACAATCGATAACGCTGTTAGAAAACTAACCAAATGTATGGGAATGATACTAGCTTAATTTGATATATGTCGAAAGCTAGTGTCATTCCCATACATTGACAATTCTATTCTATTATATTCGTTTTATTTAGCTTTTATGCAACTTGGCTAAGGGGGCAGGTCCTCATAGCCTATTCTATCTTCTGCTATTACGTATTTCTACTATTCTGTTATTACGTATATTCGTAACATACGTCTATAGTAATATAATAAAGCTGAAGAGTTTGTTTGATTGTTTGTTTGTTTGAATGCGCTAATCTCAGGATCTACTGGTCCGATTTGAAAAATTCTTTCAGCGTTAGATAGCCCATTTATCGAGGAAGGCTATAGGCTATATCATCATCATCACGCTAAGACCAATAGGAGCGTAGCAACAATGAATAATGTGTCAAAATCGGGGTTTTTTTCCTTTTGAGAGCTTCCGCGGCGTAAACGGTTAAAGTTTCGCTCAAATCATGTTTGACAGAATTAGTCCTATTCCACGGGGACGAAGTCGCGCGCAGAAGCTAGTGTCGGATAAACTCCACAACTGGTAAAAAAGGCCATAAGCCTAAAGCATCGTTTCCCAACTTATAATACATTCTATATTATTTAAATTGTTAATCCTTTTAATGTTTCCTATGAATAATTAATTTTGTTATTGCTTTTCCTGGGATAATGTGTTTGGATATAAATTTTAAAATAGCAAAACTTTCTTGTTATTATTATGTAAAGCTGGAATTAGTTTCTCAATAATAAATAAACTACTGTACCTGTAGAAATCAGAAGTAGGTAGGAGAAGAACGGACGGATGGCCTGGTTAATTCACAATGTAATTTAAAACAACTACTTAGTATTCAATGGACTCACCGAGCGGGTATCGTGTCTATCGCGTGGTAGAGTGACAACTCAGAGTCAGTGCCCGGGACTTGTGACCCGAGTGTAGGCTTAGGGCAGCGCTGCCTCACAATGCGCATTGGCACTCGCCTCCACTGCTCGAGTTGCCCAATAAGTAACAATTAATTCGTGTACACAAACTAACCCTTACAAGAGTCGAGGTTAAGCTACTAGCAGGATACACAAGTGCACCGCGCCACGCCAGAGCCAAGACTGCCTGAGCCGCGGTTGCACCGTTCGTTTTATGCATGACAGAATGACTCGAATAATAGAATGATGTAGGGTAGGTGAATATCGCAGGTACCGACATTAATAACTATCTGTACTGATTCCCCGACACGGCCATTCTGACGTGCGCGCGTCCTCGCGCGCTATTTATTACAACCTTAGGTATTTTTAATCAAAAAACAAAATATCGCTCGACTATCCTGACAAAAATCTATTCAAAATCTTAATATCTGGTCCGGTGCACACTGACCCTTTGGACTAGAAACAATTGGTTTCAGTTAGTAAGTCACTCAGTCACACCAGTCACGTTTAATATGGTTATCATCATAATCATTACAGTCATATCAATATGGTAAGTATCACTGATCTAGGTTTAAAATATGAAAACCCCTATAGTTCAAACAGGTGAGATTCCTGCAGCGCATCACTCATCATTACAAACAGTCTGGTCTGAGTCGTCGCCCACTAAAAGCAGGCGAGACTCCTACAGCGTTACACTCATCATTACAAAAAGTCTGGTCTGAGTCGTCGCCCACTAAAAACAGGCGAGACCCCTACAGTGAATCATGGATCGTCTCCCGCAACAGCAGAAGAGACCATACTAATGTAAAACAGGCTGGTCGGAATCGTCGCCCACTAAAGCAGGCGAGACCCCTACAGCGTAACATGGATCGTCTCCCAGAACAGCAGGAGAGACCTTACTATCTTTTTTTCTTTCATCATCTCTTCAGTAATGGATCGTCTCCCACAACAGCAGGAGAGACCACACTGGCCCGCATTGTTTGTCTCTTTATCTTTTTTTTTAAACATCTCTCTTTTTTTTTCACTCCATTTACTATTCATCTCTTAAGTACTTTCGTTAGCTCTGTGAGCATTAGCTTGTATCATAATGTCAAAAGATATTGTACAAAGTCAGTATTAGAGTCGGCACATACACACAGTATCGCAGTAATTGGCAGTCATTGTATCAGTTGACAGTCATAGTATCAGAATCATTCTGGGATTACTTCCATTAAACCGAAAAATTAACTAATTATTATAAGAATAGGCCAGTATGGGTCAGTGTGGGCCTTGTTTCTCCTTAATTAATTGATAAACTACAAATCTCAGAGTCACATTTGCGAATAGTAATATCTTGTCCAATAATAATATGAGGACAGGTTTACATTGATGTTTTTTCATGAACTAAAACTACTACATGAACTAAAATTACTAAAGGGCCTTGATATTTCGCATCAAGTTTCGTTTGATTACGCTCCTCGTTTTGTAACAAAACAAAATCACCGATAGGATATTAAAAAGCCTAGCTGTCTCTATGAAGGAATTATCGAAATCATATAGTTCTATTTACAACCCTTGCTTCCCAAAGTTACTCAATAATTTTTAGCACAGATGGAAACATAAGAATTTTAACAGTCACCTACAACGACTACCTTAAAATGTTACTACTCACGCGTTAGTGACATTTAAATTTAAAACGCTTTGTTAATAAAGTCTAAATCAACTTAGAAAATCACATACCTGTCTACTTATTTATTTAACAAACTAGCTACGTAATTACAGAGTACAGTAAGAATTTTTAATAGTTACCTACTCATAAACAAAATTATTAATCTGAGGTTACCTACCTACAACTATTGTTGTAATAGGTTTACGATTGCACCAATTAGGTGTTATCAATTAACTCTCTGTAATTTAAACGTTCTTAAACAGAACAACTAAAACAACTTTTAAACAGCTTAAAGAAATCCCTCAGTGAACACTCATTTCTCACTTCAAATCTACACGTTCATGATACACACTTTTAACTATATCGAATTAATTATTATCACAGTAATCACTTATACGGCACGTAATAATTAAAACTACGTAATTAAACAATAACTGCTTATTCATTTGCAAATTAAAACAATCCCGCCAATAGATGATAAAAATGGCGACTGAGTAATCAGAAAATTAGTATTAACTATTCGGAAGATTGCGTCTTTAATTTTACGCTCTTTCGGTATTTCGACAAATAATATTAGTTAAAGTATCGTGTAAGATAGTAGAAACAAACTCAAAAATATCCGTTACAGAGGGTAATCGGAAATACTCAAGCTAAAACGATATTAACACTTTATTACAAACAAGTGGGTAACCACAAAATCTTAACTCTCGCAACATTGAATATTGTAATTTTGAACTTAGTTTATTCCTCAGTCATACTAAGTAAAAGTTTATGAAGAGACAGGTTACTACTACTATTAAATCGGTTTAAATGATGACGACTCGACTTGCGCTTCGATCGCACGATAATTCAACTACGGGACTACGCGAATGCGATTCTCGTGGCATCGTGAAATAGATTACTTTTAATCACTGTAGTAAGACTCTTAGTGGGCACGAGAACAGCATCCCACCCACAAAAACTTATAGTAAATATAACTATCCAGAGTCATGTACCAACGTCAATCAAAACTTTC
This sequence comes from Melitaea athalia, assembly GCA_905220545.2. Classification (NCBI taxonomy): domain Eukaryota; kingdom Metazoa; phylum Arthropoda; class Insecta; order Lepidoptera; family Nymphalidae; genus Melitaea; species Melitaea athalia. The sequence goes on from HG992178.1 coordinate 24,463,381, forward strand.
AATAACCAAACTTATTTTCTACAACACGAACAACTATGTAAGCCACCCTTATCCAACCAGCAATTACAAGTGCTCCACAATCCACGTGTATCCCTCTTGGATCACGTCACAGTGTATCATCCTCTTGATGACTACACACTACAGTCTTTAGAGTGCTTACATCAGTTTTCTGTCACATCACTAAAATGTTCACCATTATGATCGTCATCTATAAACTCAATTGGTACATGACCTTCTGGCATCTTCCTTAAACGACTGTCACTGCGACTACCGTGAAGGCTCGCACTATGATTACGCTCACGGTCTGACATTGTGACTGAATCGAAACAAAAACTGAATCGCAAAATCTATTAGCAAAATTAATCACTACACAACTACCTACGTATCACAATAAAACTAAATTCAACAAATAACCGGTAAATCGAATTACGTAATCGAACACTGAACAAAAACCACTTGTACACCGATAAGAATAAAACAGAACGACCGAAAAGAACTAAAATATCGATGTACCAACTAATTACCACGAAATATTGCAACTTACTATCGGCGCACGACTTTCGCGATGTGGGTCGTTAAGGTTGCATCCCACTTCTGATGTAGAAATCAGAAGTAGGTAGGAGAAGAACGGACGGATGGCCTGGTTAATTCACAATGTAATTTAAAACAACTACTTAGTATTCAATGGACTCACCGAGCGGGTATCGTGTCTATCGCGTGGTAGAGTGACAACTCAGAGTCAGTGCCCGGGACTTGTGACCCGAGTGTAGGCTTAGGGCAGCGCTGCCTCACAATGCGCATTGGCACTCGCCTCCACTGCTCGAGTTGCCCAATAAGTAACAATTAATTCGTGTACACAAACTAACCCTTACAAGAGTCGAGGTTAAGCTACTAGCAGGATACACAAGTGCACCGCGCCACGCCAGAGCCAAGACTGCCTGAGCCGCGGTTGCACCGTTCGTTTTATGCATGACAGAATGACTCGAATAATAGAATGATGTAGGGTAGGTGAATATCGCAGGTACCGACATTAATAACTATCTGTACTGATTCCCCGACATACCTATATTAAATAGCTGTTTTTATTAATATTTAAGCACGTAAATATGCGTACTACGGTCAAAGTTTTGTAATAATAACAACAATGTTTTTTTTTATTATTATTTCGTATTTTGGTGTTGATTTTTTTTTTTAATTTGATTAGGTCGGCAAACAAGCGTACGGCTCACCTGATGGTAACCGATAACCGTAACTTATAGACGTCTGCAACACCTAAAGCATTGCAAGTACTTTGCAAACCCTGTCCCCAATTCCCCTCAGGAACTCTGGTTACGTTACTCACCAACCAGGAACACAACACTGCTTGAAAATAGTATTAAGTATTTAGCTATGATCTTCTGTAAGTTCGAGGTACTGCCCCAGTCAGGCTGCTCAATATTTTGAGCAGGAAATTTCCTGCTGTGCCCTACCTCAGTTAAATAGCATTATAATAACATTGTATAGTGTATAAAATTTCCTACCCCCATCGCATCGTTGAAGTTATGGCAGTTTTACCTCCCACCATAAAGTTATGCAAGCGGCGCATTAATTAAACCATCGTCATAATGGCTCCGTACCAATCAACTTAACTCGTAAAAAAAATTACAACGATCACTACAAGACCCTTTTTTATCGTTATATTTATAATCGTAACCGTTTCACCTCCAACGAACATACAGAAGTTTAAGAGCTAATGTTAAAGTGGGGCAGTGGTTGAGTCGAATTTACGATGGCGTGTAGGAGCCGAGCGAGCATATTTTATTTTTCTTTGAGTTTTTATCGTCGACTTGTCACACGGACCGCCTCGTGGCGCTATAAAACAGGTGCCTCGTAAATATATGCAAATGTATTACTCCGATGTTAAATGCTATTTACTGCCTGTCAATAAAAACCAATAGAACAGGGTTTCTAAGATTATTTTATGGAGCAAAGACCCCAGACGACGTAAGCGTATATTGAATTACATAAATTTTATAAGAAGGTTCTGTTACGCTGAAACTTTTTTGGTAACGACGCCTTTTATAAAAAAACTTCTGTTAGTCGATCCGTTCTTTCTTGACAAATGAGAAGAGCGGGTGATATTAACTTACTGATCATTAAAAAAATTTGGTCTTTTTGAAGCCGATACGTTTTAAAATAAATACAAACTATAATCAACACTCCTTGGACCAATGCGGTCGTAGCACTGGCTGATGCACTGACTATCACGAGTTCGATATCCGTTCATTGCAAACAGCTGTATAGGTCATACAGGTGTATGCCGTGGTCAAGACCATCTTGTGTAATTCTTATTGGGGGCTGATAGGCCGTGAGCATTTTATTTCATCGCCTTATGTGTTAGTATAACTTCATAGAATTAAGAATAAAGATTAAAAAATGTTTTCAGAATTTTTAACAAGCAGCGACTATCAAAATATAAATAGATATAAATTTAACCACATCTGAATTATACAATTAATATGGCTCTTACAGAAGCGTTCACAGTTCACGAACAGTTCTGTGGCTACATCTACTTACTAAATCCATCTCCCGGGAGTCGTTTCCGAGAGATCTAAATCACCTTTGATCACTGCCCAACTAGCACTGTATTTACATGAAAATACACTTCAAATGCTATGGACTTGTCCGCCTCGCTTGGAAATCATAACTGATGCCTTTGTTGAATTTATAGCAACTGATATTGATAGCTTTAGTGGAAGGATCAGCTCAGTTGTTCCGTATCTCTAGCGGATATATGAACACATATAGATAGATATAGATTGATAGCTATAGATAGATAGATGTAGATAGACTTGTGTGCGTTACTATTACAAGAGCCGAGAGAGAAGAAGATGTCAATGAAATTTCTAAATAGTTTGGAAATAATTGTGTTTGCTCGCAAACGAAAAAAAACCGACTTCAATTACATCGACAAGTAATACAACGTAATAAGACGAAAAAATAGTCAAGTAAATACGCGCTATTAAAGATTACTCAAAAAGTTGTAATCAGTTTTCGATCTAATTTAAACAAGACTACAAGACAAGTATTAGCTTTCGATTGAAGTAAAAATCATCGAAATCGGTACACCGAGTAAAAGGTTATGCGGTATAATATAACGTAGGTCGACGAAAAAGTAGTCACGTAAATACGCATTATTCGATATAACTCTAAAAGTACTTGTCAGATCTCAATTAAATTAAAATGGGACCACATGACACGCAACACCTTTCAATTAAAACAAAATTGATCGAAATCGGTCCACCCAGTCAAAAGTTCTGAGCTAACATACATAAAAAAAAAAAAAAACATACGTGTCGAATTGAGAACCTCCTCCTTTTTTGGAAGTCGGTTAAAAATTAAATGAATGTTTTCAAAAAATGTAAGCGTGACTTGTAATGATTGTCTTTGCTCGCAAATGAAAAAAACCGACTAAACTCGAAACTTGCCCGATCACACTTTTTGTAACGCTCTCGTCACGCATTCACCAGCTTACACCCCAAGTCAAGCATGCGAAGAAGTTTTACTTCAAAAATACCTTTACATACCTGTCCGTACATAAAAGTATGTCTTAACAAGTTTCTTAATTAGTACACGTACTCTCACACTCTAATAGAAGTCTTAAGTTTGAAGTGCTTATTGCGTTTAAAATTTGTGTCGTTTTCTTTCGTTAGAAGTTTATATTTTGAGGGAAACGCGACGAAACTTTGTTTCAAGAGAAATTCTGCGCATTAACCCTGCATTTTGGTGGAGCAGAGGAGCTGATTAAGTCCTGACTAGACTTCGCGTAGGTGAGTTCTGCTCGAAAATTATTCAAGCATTCAGTAGCGATAGACAAAGCATTCCGCCTTTTTTGTTTTTAAAATAACTGACTTAATTTTAGAGAACGATTGTTTCATTAAAATAATTAAACTACTCAGAGAAATTCAATACTTTAAGTGCACAGTAAGACACTAAAGCCACACAGAATGGTCGTACTGCCTTGCAAAAATTTGCTTCTATAAAATATAAAATATGAGCCATAATATTTTGGCATTCACAATTTCGAATGACTTGCATATGGATATTAACGACGCTATTCTCGAGACGAATGTAATGTATCGCTGGAAAATTTGCTAACTTACTCCATTTTGTACAATTTGCATAATAAAACGGCACAGACAAACATAAACGTTCGGCTCACTTGACTGACTGTTCGGGATGCTAAAGTTCGTCGAGGCATTTAGTGACGGACTGAAATTGCTTTTGTGCTCACTATTAATAATGAATTTTAAGTTAGTACCTTCAAAGGATCATAGATCTTCGAGCAATTTGAGTTTCTCGTTATAAATTACGAGTTATTTGGGTGAAATGTACATTTTAAATGTATTCTCGTGAATTACAAAATGTTTGAAACTTTGTTTCAAATGTTCACTGTAAATTAGTTATTCCCTAAAAATATATATGTACATATTTCTAGCTTTGATATAGCCTATAGTCTTCTTCGATAAATGGGCTATCCAACACTGAAAGAATTTTTCAAATCGGACCAGTAGTTTCTGAGATTAGCGCGTTCAAACAAACAAACAAACTTCAGCTGTATAATATTAGTGTAGATATAAAATCTCCATGTATACCAGTTACTCGTAAAGCACTACAGGTAGTGACCGTTGAGCTTGTCTCCCGGGATTTGCGTCGACATTTCGGGAATGTTATCTTCGTAAGCTCGTTAGGCGAGCTCCGTTAGTCAAATATCGGAATAATCGTTAACTAGGGAGGGTAGTTTAACCAAGGGTTACCCACCAACCTTATAGGGTCCGAGAAATTACATAATAAGATAAGATCGAAATTTAAATGTTGAAACATATCAAGGAAAATAAATTAATGAAATCACATCTGCTTCGTCAATCAACTTTATGACACTACAACACACAACAACCTATATACATACGCAAACATTAAAAGCAACTCCTTGATACATGAAGGTGATATTGACGTAGTTAATACATAACGCAATCAATAAAAGCGATTTTTATTGATGGAAGGAAGAATCCGACTTCTGGTTCTAACAAATTTCGGACAGTCTTCGAATATGATTTTTCAAGTCGTAAAAAATGTTTCAGAGGCGTCGTAAAAAACTGATTTAGTCCATCTTCGAGAGCGAGATTTTTTTTTCGTTTTTATATTTGTTATTTTGCGCAACCAGCGATAATTGTACCCTCGCTCTGGTAAGTAACACCCTATTACTATCCCACTCATGGATAATGGCCCTCGGAGAAAAGGTTTAGCTCATTTGTGTCTGGCGCGAGAAATTGAACAAGATATATATTTTTATGGTACAATAGATAAAGCTAACATACGGAGGTCCCTAAGTAGGACGTTTTTGGAATACAGAACTATAACATTAGAATTGGCGGCTCTCTCTTTATTTTGTTCTGTGTTTCTACTGTCATTTGATATGACCTTTAATGTAACATGTACAATTATAGATTATGAATTGTTAAAAACATAAAAGTCAAATCGGGTACTTCTTGAAAGTAAACTTATTAACTTTGTTTGTTCAATATTTAATAACTTTATAATTTATTTGTTTATTTTGCTTTGCCAGCAGATGTTACATTTTATGTTAAATTACAATAAACTTTTAAATAACTATATTATTTGTCAATATACTTAAAAACGTATTTTAAACGAAATAGGAAATGCATAGTTACTCTGTAAATATAATTATAATATAAGAAAATTTGATCAAACTAGTAATCCCAAGATGAATTCTTATCATTGATTATTTTTATCATTACAATTTCTCGTTCCTGTATCTTTCAAGCACATTTGTGAAGCGGTTATAAAAATTTAACTTCACCCTAATTTGAAAACTTACCTAGCGTCTTGTGTCAGTATATTATTTAATTTAATAGCTCCAAGTTGTATTCAAGCAAGTGTAGAGACTTGGCTAAGTAGCTCCCCGGGGGGCTCTTCGGGAGTATAATGCTCGGAGTGGATTAGAAAGCAATGTGTTGCGGAGCGCTGACCCTTCCACGAACTATGAAAATTGTAATTACCTTGTTATGCTTAAGTAAACATTTTGTACTACGGTTTTTCTTTGTCTTTATATTATTTTTTAAGTGTGTATATGGCCACCAGCTGGGCAAAGACTCCTATATAGAGGGCTTAGAGCTTAATCCGCTTCGTATATAGGTACATATAAGCGGGTTGCTTATTGACTAGCCCGTTGACGCAGTTTGTAGTGACCCTGCTTTCTGCTCCGGGGGTTGTGGGTTCGATTTCCACCCCGAGTCTGGGTGTAATATACATATTTATTTATATATGTATTATTTATAAGTATGTTTAAAAAAATACGTAGCTAGACCAGTCGGCTGTTAACTCGAAAGGCATTGATGGAATCGCAGGCATTGTCTAGTCTAAAAAGAAATTAAATCTGATAATACAAATACCGCAGAACACAAAATTTAACAATTGACCACACATTAAATATGTCGGAAATTGATTTCGAACAGAGTTAAACGATTTCCATAATATTTTAATTCACATTACTGTTAATGCAATTAACCGGTTATTGTTCAGTATACTTCATAGAGTAGCTATAGAAATGATAAAATACCACTTTGTATGAACTGTCAAAAGTTGAAACTATTACCGACTGGTGAAAATTGCAGGTTTTGTTGTAAATTTTTTGTGTATATAAAAAAAACAAGATAATATTGTAGATTTGATTGATTCAGCCTGTACCATCCCACTGCTGGGCATAGGCCTCTTTCACCACTTAGGAGAAGGATCGGAGCTAAATTTACCACGCTTCTCCACTGTGGATTAGCGGAGGTATTGCCTACTATGAGTAACAATCGTTATCAGGTATTTATGATAACAAACAGAATCGACAGCTTGATGTGCTCTCCGAGGCACGGTTGGAAGACCCACAAGGACAGACATGCAGAGCGGAAACAATATTTGCATAAATACAAATTTACATCCCGAGAGGAAATCAAACCCGGAATCCCTCTGTTTGAGCGCTTACACGGCACAAGCACCACTACACCAAAACGATGTCAGACTTTTGTAAATAAATTAATAGTACTTAATTAGAAGTACAGAAATTCAGAGTAATGCAGATATTGTAGTCTAGAAGTACTAAATGTCAATAACAACTTTTTCCCAAATTAGAACTAATTTACACTAAATAGCATTTGTTTATTCTTTGTTGTACCAGATACAGTAGAATCCTGATCTACTTAGTAATCATAATATGTAACACTTAAGTGCTGTGTTACCAACATTTAAATAAAAAATCTCTAAGTTTTGGCGGAAATTACGTACATATAAAATCCGCAATGAATTTTTAACGTGGCGAAATAAACTGCATAATTCCGAAGGGAACCGTTGTCCAGTTGAGGATATTTACATTTTATTACAACACAGTCCAGCTTACGATACAAAATAAATAGATTTCAGATAGAAAATTCTTATTTAACAAGAAAGTGCAGGTGGCATACAAATACCTGCAGATGTCAGCAAAACAACCTTTATGGCACATCGTCTTGGACCCAACATCTGACCTCATGCAGGTATTGTGCCACAACTATTGACCCACTTACTCGTCTTTGTGTCTGACCAATGTCTATTTGCTGTTATCTGAAAATGACAAGATAAAATTATTGTATGGTTAAACGTAATAGGTAGGGATCCCTAGTACATTTTTTTAACCTGATCAGTAACAAGCTAATTTTCCGTGAGTAGCTCCATTTTGATGAGACGAACAAAAAGTTCCTCTTCGAAAACTCTCGATTGTGGTAGATAATAGAGTTAGCAGGAGGTAGAGCAGCAGTGAGCGTAGGACCGGGATAACGGACCACGCAATTTGGAGGACAATATTACCATCGAATTATATAAATATTAAGTAAATAAAAGAAAAAAAAAATCAGAAAAAAAAACAATTTTTGATGACCTTACGAGGTCATCAAGTTGATGACCTCGTAAGGTCATCAAAAATTATTACTAACCAGCTGATTTTTTTTCTTTTAGTTACTTAATATTTATATAATTTGATGGTAATATTGTCCTCCAAATTGCGTGGTCCGTTATCCCGGTCCTACGCTCACTGCTGCTCTACCTCCTGCTAACTCTATTATCTACCACAATCGAGAGTTTTCGAAGAGGAACTTTTTGTTCGTCTCATCAAAATGAAGCTACTCACGGAAAATTAGCTTGTTACTGATCAGGTTAAAAAAATGTACTAGGGATCCCTACCTATAAGATTGTCATCTTCATAGTATTGGAGAGGCGAGAGCTATCTTGGTAAGTCCACTTTAGTGGTCAATTTCGCCTTGTTGTGTCTTGTTTGGATGTTTACCCTTATTGAAAATAATTAATAAAATGTTTAAGTGTAATTTTAGAGTCCCTAATTCTAAGGTTCCGTATCTAGAAAATGACAATGAAATTCTAGTACTAAGACTCAGCTGCCAATTTTTATTATATACATAAAAAAAATTATTTAATTTTATTTTAAATTCCTTAATAATATTAAGAATCTCTTTGTATATTATGTAGTATGATTAGATAATAATAATAATAGACAGGTACCTGTCTTTAAAATGCCCACACGTTCCTCTATTCGTAAGCTGCTAACTATCAGATAATATAGTATTTACGTATTATATTTAAAAAAAAATTTCGAATTAGAAAAAGTTAAATCGCTTTCAAACTGCCCTTATATATAGAATAATACGCGCCTTTTTTAAGGGACGTCCATCGTTAACAGATGCGTCCCCGAATGTAATACAGTCCATACGGACAGACGGCATGCGTCCAACCGTGACGCGCCTTTGGGCCGAATGTTATGGCGTGTACTTCGGTAGGGTTTCAATCTTTTCGGTATAAGGGCAACAGAGCACTAATATTTTTGCACATAACACAATGTATGATAAAATTTAAGACGTTTTAATTCGTAGTATAAAAGGTAAATTAAACATTGAAGTTCTTAAATTATTATATTTTTTACTCACGAAAGTAATTAACTGATTTTTTTGTTTGTTTTTGTTTTGTTTGAAGTAAAACTTGTTTACGCACGCTTGACTTGGTGAGTAAGCTGCTGAATTTGTAACGAGAGTGTTACGAAAAGTGTGATCGGACGAGGCGAACGGAGCAAGAGAAAGAGTTACGAGCACACATTTTCTTAAAAATATTTTTTGTTGTAAGTTTAATAAATTATTCTTGTTTTATTTAATGAAATTACGAGACACACATGGAACTACATAATTATATCGACTTATACATCACATACTTCAGAAGTACATGTTATTACCTACCTGCCCTTAATTGTTTTTGACATTTCTATTATCTGTGATAAAACAATTTTGCAAATTTTCGTAATAAAAACTTTAGATTATGAAGGATATTTAAAAATTGTACTTCCAAGATAAACGAGCGTTAAACGTTTGTCACCGCTCATTTATCTTCTTAGAAAGATACATTGACTTACACTTAGATCTTTTTAAGTAAACACTGAAATATGTGTGAGTGACTCAGTGTTGAATGATGACTCAATGTTTGAATTCAGTCGCTCAACTTAGTTGTTTACGTTACAAACACAAACAGGTACTAGGCGAGTGAGAGCGACCAGACGCTAACGTGAGGATGTACTTTGTAGATTTGTGGTTACAAGAAGAATAAGAAGTTCTTATCAATCATTGTGAGCTCCATCCTTGTTGAGATTTAAATAATTATAATTGTGTTTGCTCGCAAACGAAAAAAAAAACCGACTTCAATTACATCGAAAAGTAACACAACGTAGGTCGACGAAAAAGTAGTCAAGTATATACGCGTTATTAGATATAACTCTAAAAGTTCTTGTCAGATCTCAATTAAATTTAAATGGGACCACATGACACGCAACACATTTCATTTAAAACAAAATTCATCGAAATCGGTCCACTCAGTCAAAAGTTCTGATCTAACATACATAAAAAAAAATTACAATCGAATTGAGTACCTCCTCCTTTTTTGGAAGTCGGTTAAAAACGAACGGGTATTTTATAAACAACTAAATGTTAATGATACTACTTTGACTATTCCATTGACGCTGCGTGCCGTGACCCTGCTTCTACTATACAGGGGTTGTGGATCGATTCCCGCTCTGAGTCTGGGTGTAATAAATATTTATTTACATCTCTCATGTTCGGTAAGTTGGTTCTTATTACCTCCAAATGGGGCTTGTAGGTGACTAATTAGTGCTCTAGGTTATAATGTACCTAGAAAAGCCCTAGGGCGGTAAGTAATTTAAAAAAAATAACACTTCTTTCTTTCAAAAAGTTCGCGTACATCTAACCATCATACTGGCAATAGACATCATGCATTCAGCCCAATGACCAAAGAGGTCGCTTTGCTATTCACCCTTGTCTTCGTGTGAGTATAATAGTCAAGTATATACGCGTATTTTAAATATCGAACGGCGATCGCTGTAAGCTCAATTTCGATCTTGAAAAAAAAATTAAAAAGTTATTTACTTGATTCTTTTTAATGAAAAAAGGCGGGAAATGTTTTATTCTTGTAATGCCGGTTTTTTTCTACTTACCTCACAATCGAGATGTAAAGCAGAATAGTTAGCTCGGGTGTAAGCATCAATTGCACCCTCGAACTATAGGCGCCCATCTCGGGCTGCAATTGATGCCTTACATCCCTTGGCTACTAATCTACTATTATATAATGTACATAAAATTTATTTAAAAAAAAGGTTTGTGTATTTATATACGCACGTAAAAAGTTATACTTCACTGCCCACTGGCTAGCTAACTTCACGTTACTAACTTCTTCTTCGTTAACTAGCTAACTTCAGGGTGTCGGTTTTTTTTTGACGGTTGCCATTTATTGACTAGCTAACTTCACGTTGCTTACTTCTTCTTCGTTAACTAGCTAACTTCAGGGTGTAGGTTTTTTGTGACGGTGTGCGCGCGCATCGTAAAAATTTTGCTTTCATAATTTTTCCAACTGAAGAATAACTTCATAAAAATAATATTACAAATAGATTCATCTATATCTACCGGTTGTTACCTATAACGGAGTCATTAGGCTGCTTACCGTAGGAACAGACGACTGTGTGTATATGTTACTATGTTAAGTGTATTTATTTTTTATTATTATGCTTAATTGTCTAATATAATAAAGCTGAAGAGTTTGTTTGTTTGTTTGTTTCTTTGAACGCGCTAATACGCGCGAAAAATTCTTTCAGTGTTAGATAGCCCATTTATCGAGGAAGGCTATAGGCTATATATCATCACGCTAAGACCAATAGGAGCGTAGCACCAATGAAGAATGTTTCAAAATCGGTTTTTTTTCCTTTTGAGAGCGTCCGCTACGTAAACGGTTAAAGTTTCGCACAAATCATGTGTTAGCATTTACTGACAATTATTACAATATTGGATTTTGTATTGATATTACTTTTATCGTATATTCGCTTAACACCGGAATAGTACAAAGATGTCGCCACCATCTTCCGAATGGTTAATATTTATTTACGATTAGTCAGTTGGTGGTATCTTTATTGTTTAGTTTTACAGGATAGTTACTCAATAAATACTGTTATCGTTTAATTTATGCTTCTACTAATTTTATAAGATGGTTTATGTTGTTTTACTGTAATTATTACTTGTTAATGTATCGAAAGAGCATATAGATGGAGACACCATCTTCCGAATAGTTAATACTAATTTCATGATTGGCCAGTCGCCGTCTTTGTGATATATTGGCGGGATTGCTGTCCTATAAATACGATAATTTGTAAGTGAAGCGTCAGTTATTGTTTAATCATTGTGTGGCTATCGTTGCTGCTCGATAAGTATAGTATAAGTGATTAGTGTGATAATGTTTTAATGTACTTAAAAGTGTGAGTTGTGAATAAATAACTATAGACTTGTAGTGAGAATTAATTATTCCTTTGAGTGTTTTCAGCTGTTGTTCTACATCTCAGAAGTGGGATGAACCCATTTAACCCACTTAATTTGTTATTTTGGTGCTATTGATTGTATTTTTAGTTCAGAGTTTTGATTTCTTTGTTTAAATTCTATTTTTACTGAGTGTGCAAGTAAGTTGCAATATTTCATGGTGATTAGTGGGTACACCGATATTTTAGTTCTTTTCGGTTGTTCTGTTGCATTCTCATCGGTGTACAAGTGCTTACGTTATTCTATTTACCGGTTATTTGTTGAATTTAGTTTTGTTTTGGGATACGTGGGTAGTTGTGATTCATTTTGCTAACAGATTTTTTTTTTTCTTCCGATTCAGCATTTGTTTCGATTTAGTTACAATGCCAGATCGTGAGCGAGATCATAGTGTGAGCCGTCGACTACCAAGTCGCAAAATTGAACGACAGCTTTCTAATCGACAGCTTCAAGATGCATACGTTAACCAAGGTCGTAAGCTGCTCCGTACTTTTGAAGTGAGTTCATTATTTTTTTTGTTAGAAAACAGGCACAATCGACTAGGAGGCTGGATTCCTGTATGCGAGGGCCTTACCGTGTGGTGAGAGTTCTTCCTCACGGTCGCTATGAGATTAAGCTCGCGGCCGGCCGTTACGAGAAATCAACACAAGCGGCTGCTGAATACATGATTCCGTGGCAAGGAAAGTGTACACCCGCTGTGTGCTCTGCTATGTTTAATAGTGAGTTATTTGATTTATTTTGGCAGTGAGTTATGACGTGTCGGCATACTCTATCTATTATTATTATTATTATCTTATTACGTACGCGTTGTTTTGTGAACAACAAGGCGTTCGCACGTTCGGTTTTTTTTTCTTAAATAATAATTTGGTTGCTGTGCTAGCTGTACTACAGTACTGTAATTGTAAATATAATATTTCTCATGGTTCGTACGTTCCTCGTGCTATTGTAAATATTGTTTATTTATTTACACTTCTTTACATACCAACACAAAGTTACAAAAAAAAAAACAAACAATAGTGTCTGTTCGTTTTAAGAATTGTAAATAGGTAGGATGTTACTGTGTGACAAAGTGAAACTGTGGATAGTGATTTGTAAATACGTTTTAGACAATTAAATTGGTAGTTAAGTAATAAGTACTTTTGAATGGCTTAACTTTCAAATAATTAGTAAAATGCCTCGCGGTAGCGATTCACCAAACTTTTTCGAGAAGTCCAGTGAAGGCAATAAAACGGCTTTGTGGAATTATTTTTTGTAAATACAATCAATGAACTTTTAAATATGCCTATAATAAATAATAGTTGTAACTTAAACAAGCAATTAAAACGACTAAATAATTATGTAAAAACAGTAAACACTATCACATACTGTCGTTTCCCTTTCTTGCCTAAGTTGTCTTATGAATTATGATGTTAACAGATAGTTTATGTGGACTAATGTGAGACTAGCTTGTTATAATTTGTTAAAAGTAAAAATTGTATACACAAAATTAAAAGATAAACTTAATAAAGAGGAACGTTGTGGTGTGGTATATAAAATCCCATGTGAATGTAATTTGTGCTATATAGGACAGACCAAGCAGTTCTTGGAATCTAGAATTAAACAACATAGAAATAATTGCAAAAATGTCAATATTCTGAACGAAAATAAGACAGCTCTTGCGTCACATAATTTTGAACATCATCACAATTTTGATATTAATAATGTAGAAATTTTGGGCTATGAAGGGAATTGGCTAAAACGGAACATAAGCGAAATGATATTTATAAAGGTAAATGAGACAGTGAATAAAAGAACGGATACAAACGGTTTAAGTATTTTATATAAGGATATTTTAAAAGAATATAAAAGTAGAATTAAATAACAAAACAATTAACTTGTTTCTTTTTTCAAAATTAATTTAATTAAAAATAAAAAAATATTATGTTGAAACGTTTAATTATTGTAAGGATTAATAAAGTCTAGAAGTAACGTAATAATATAATAGAATTATATAATATATGTACAAATAAAAATTAAATAGTTCTTTTAAAATTAGTATAATTAAAAATAGAATTTTTATAGGTTTAAATATGTAATGGTAACATAAATTGGACCTTTCCTTTGTTCAAAATGTAACGAAATTTAGTAATAAAAGTAAAATAGAATTAAATTAATACAATATATAATGATCTGTAAGTACAAATGATTAGTGCTTTTGTTGGAATAATTAGATGTTTGGATTTTAATGTATTAGACATACTCTGCATTAATTTTTTGGTTTTGGATTACAGTAACTGCCTGACAAATAATAATGAATATAAGAAATTAATATGTACCTATTGACAAGGTAACATTAAATTTTATAGTATTAACTTATTTGGTTAGGTATTATAGTAAATAACAGAGAACCTATATTGACTAGTTGTTTGTGATTAGAGAAAATGACATTATATTTACTTTCTTTGGTTAAAAAATTGAGAATGTAATGAATTCTAGAAACAGTTTGATAAAATATAATTATAAAACAATATAATTTAACTACTAGGATATAAATAATGGTTGGTATAGTGAATCTTTATAGGTATTGGTACAATTAAATGTTCGAAATTTGATGACATATTAAAAATTGTTTTATTGTTTTTTTTATTTTTATTATATTAACTGCCGGACAAAGTATTAGACAAGCAATTGATGAAATAATGGATATAACGAATTATAATGTAAATTTTGACAAGGTAATAATTCGTAATATTACCTGAACTTTGTTTGCTACCTTGGTAAAGAAACAATAACCTATAATGATTAAATGTATATTTTTTTAGAATAAACGACGTTCTATGGGGAAAAATATCACTTTTTAATGAGTCAAGAGAATACATAATTTTAGATCCTAGAATGCTTTAACAAAAATATAGTATATTGTCACGATAATAAAAATTAAAAAGAAATAAAGGAATTTTGAATGTATCTGAGAATATAAAGTAATATTAATAAAAATTTTCAAACGAAAAATAGATGTCAATTATATCAATTATAAAGGTAATTTACGTTGTTTTATTAGTTTCTTGTTAAATATACGTATAATTGTAGTATAATGACTCTTTCATTGTGTATTAATACAGATGCCTGATGAAGGTCGAATAAAGATCGAAACCTCGCATAATTTATGATTTGATTCTTTGATTGGCAACCTCAGTCCACTTCCCTACTAAATTCGAACAACAATATTGTAGCTTAAGTTTTGCGATACAATTTAATACAGTACAGCGCGTTGCGAGTAGTTGCTAAGTTGCAAGATAACTAGCGTGTTGTCAGATAAAATAATAATGTATCCGTTGGTCTCCGCGTTGAGACTGCAGCCAGGTTTTGTAATAGCGTGTTATAATGATAGCAAATAAAATAGCGCGCTAGAAAAATATAGTTAATAGACTATAACGCATCTTTAGTTTATAGCGGATTTGAACACGCAGGGTCATGCCACGGGTTGGCCTCTGACGAGACGTGGTGTGTGTGGCATATGTTTGCGTGGTAAACATTGTCCGTGTTTTATTTGTTATCTTGGGTTTGATTGTCGGACTCTGCCTGCCGGTTGCGGGCCTCGAGCGCCGCCTGACTGGGCGACGCAGCTGCTGACTGTCTCCTGTCTGCGGGCTGCTCTGCCTGCCGGTTGCGGGCCTCGGGCGCCGCCTGACCGGGCGACGCAGCTGCTGACTGTCTCCTGTCTGCGGGCTGCTCTGCCTGCCGGTTGCGGGCCTCGGGCGCCGCCTGACTGGGCGACGCAGCTGCTGACTGTCTCCTGTCTGCGGGCTGCTCTGCCTGCCGGTTGCGGGCCTCGGGCGCCGCCTGACTGGGCGACGCAGCTGCTGACTGTTTCCTGTCTGCGGGCTGCTCTGCCTGCCGGTTGCGGGCCTCGGGCGCCGCCTGACTGGGCGACGCAGCTGCTGACTGTCTTCTGTCTGCGGGCTGCTCTGCCTGCCGGTTGCGGGCCTCGGGCGCCGCCTGACTGGGCGACGCAGCTGCTGACTGTCTTCTGTCCGCGGGCTGCTCTGCCTGCCGGTTGCGGGCCTCGGGCGCCGCCTGACCAGGCGACGCAGCTGCTGACTGTCTTCTGTCTGCGGGCTGCTCTGCCTGCCGGTTGCGGGCCTCGGGCGCCGCCTGACCAGGCGACGCAGCTGCTGACCGCTTTGTCGGCGCAAATAAGGTGGAAACGGCTTGTGCCTTTGAAATAGTCTTCGCGGTTCAGGGTAGATGAGACCTGTACCGTATGTGATTGTTTTAAAGGTAGAAGCGACTTGTACTGTTGAAATAAGGTGGAAACGGCTTGTGCCTTTGAAATAGTCTTCGCGGTTTCAGGGTAGATGAGACCTGTACCGTATGTGATAGTTTTAAAGGTAGAAGCGACCTGTACTGTTGAAATAAGGTGGAAACGGCTTGTGCCTTTGAAATAGTCTTCGCGGTTTCAGGGTAGATGAGACCTGTACCATATGTGATTGTTTTAAAGATAGAAGCGACCTGTACTATTGAAATAAGGTGGAAACGGCTTGTGCCTTTGAAATAGTCTTCGCGGTTTCAGGGTAGATGAGACCTGTACCGTATGTGATTGTTTTAAAGGTAGAAGCGACCTGTACTGTTGAAATAAGCTTCACGGTTTCAAGGTAGATGAGACCTATACCGTATGTGATTGTTTTAAAGGTAGAAGCGACTTTTACTGTTGAAATAAGCTTCACGGTTTCAGGGTAGATGAGACCTGTACCGTATGTAATAGAGTACTTTCCGTAGTGAAAAATAAATTATAAAATTTGATAAAAACTAAAATGTATAGAGAAATACACCTAAATATTCTGATTTGGAATCATAAAAGCACATTATTGGTTTATTATATTGAAATTAAAAGTCGTATATTTTAATCTGTATATCACGTGACCTAAAACACGAACCGCCACGGTGTGACGTCATACGGGCAATAACATAGTTCTGTCAGTGCTGTCAACAGCTAGGGTACATATCTAATATCTGTAATATCTATCAATTTTAACTTCAAGGAGTAATAGTTGTGTTTTTTTCGTATAATAACTCTTCATATCTTGTTCCAACTGAAATAATATGCATTCATTACTAATTTGTTGATGGCTGGTAGGTTATGTTACTCTCTTACATACGTCATACAGTTTTGTTATTGCACATATTACGTCACCAAAATAGCTGTAGCGTTTTCGCGGTAATAAAAAAGGTTTAAAATTTAAATCAATTTTATGGCATGAAAGCGTGTTTATTTTGCCGAAATATATATTTTTTGTGGCTTTTTATTAGAAAATCAACATTTTGAAGTAATTTTTCAAACATAGTGGAATACCCTATTGTTGTGTTAAGTTTCACGGTTTCAGGGTAGATGAGACCTGTACCGTATGTAATTGCAAACTACCATGATATTTTTTGTTATTACATTCTTAAGTTATTTTTTTTTCTCTAATAATTGTGTTTTGCTATTATTCACGGGGACGTGAATTTTGTGCGGATGGCCGAATGTTAGCATTTACTGACAATTATTACAATATTGGATTTTGTATTGATATTACTTTTATCGTATATTCGCTTAACACCGGAATAGTACAAAGATGTCGCCACCATCTTCCGAATGGTTAATATTTATTTACGATTAGTCAGTTGGTGGTATCTTTATTGTTTAGTTTTACAGGATAGTTACTCAATAAATACTGTTATCGTTTAATTTATGCTTCTACTAATTTTATAAGATGGTTTATGTTGTTTTACTGTAATTATTACTTGTTAATGTATCGAAAGAGCATATAGATGGAGACACCATCTTCCGAATAGTTAATACTAATTTCATGATTGGCCAGTCGCCGTCTTTGTGATATATTGGCGGGATTGCTGTCCTATAAATACGATAATTTGTAAGTGAAGCGTCAGTTATTGTTTAATCATTGTGTGGCTATCGTTGCTGCTCGATAAGTATAGTATAAGTGATTAGTGTGATAATGTTTTAATGTACTTAAAAGTGTGAGTTGTGAATAAATAACTATAGACTTGTAGTGAGAATTAATTATTCCTTTGAGTGTTTTCAGCTGTTGTTCTACACATGTATGACAGAATTGATCCTATTCCACGCGGACGAAGTCGCGCGCCGAAGCTAGTTGTATATAAAGCAGGAAGTTCTAAACTTGGCCTTATTTATTTTGATGTATTTTATCTTAATCTTCACTTACTATGAATCCATTTTAATAAATTATCCTTTTTTGACGTTTACGCTAGACATATCTTTATATTACTAATGGAATCATAAAAAATTTATATGTAACACATACAGGAGAATAGCATTACATTAACAAGTCATTAGATGGATTTTATCGAGGATACAGTAAAACCATTTTTATTTTAGATTTAGATTTTATGTACATGTAGATATTTATTATCTATACTAATATATAAAGCTGAAGAGTTTGTTTGTGTGTTCGTTTGAACGCGGTAAACTCTGGAACTACTGGGCCGATTTGCAAAATTCTTTCAGTGTTAGATAGCCCATTTATCGAGGAAGGCTATAGGCTATGTGTCATCACACTAAGGCCAATAGGAGCGGAGTCCACGCTGACCAAGTCGCGCGCAAAAGCTAGTAAAACATATAATGTCACTGGGATATTACATTATACACAAAGACTACTTACTTACCTTAGAAACAGATGACCTCGAGTGGCAAGTTGTAAATGAGTGTTATTTATTTTCGAATTTGATGCAGTTTGCTTTACCTGTTCGATGTTCTTAATTTTTATCACATAAAGTATTAAATAGCTTAGAATGTAATATAATTATGTATTCCACAATTCATATTTTCTAAAAACGGTTCAGCCTGTAAAATCCCACAGCTGGGCATAGGCCTCTTTCCCCATGTAGGAAAAGCATCAGAGCTTAATTGTTGGCGGATATATTCCCTAATATGAGTAACGATCGCTATCAGGTTTACATGATAACAACCGGGATCGACGCCGTAGCGTGCTCTCTGAGGCACGGTGGGGAGACCCACAAGGACTGCACAAACACCCAGACCACGGCAAACATCTGTATGGCCAACACAAATTTTTGTCATGTGCGGGGTTGCCACAAACCAGTGCTGTGACCGTTACGTCAACGCGTCATCCTATTTTCCAATATCACTATCATCACTACATATTATAAAACAAAGTCGCTTCCCGTCTGTCTGTCTGTATGTACGCTTAGATCTTTAAAACTATCCAACGGATTTTGATGCAGTTTTTTTTAATAGGTAGAGTGATTCAAGAGGAAGGCTTTAATGTATAATACATGTATAATATGTTAGAGAGACACTGATAATTTTAGAGGTTTGTAACGTATCTTTTGTTGTAAATAGTATTTATTATCAGCATTGCACCCGTGCGAAGCCGGGGCGGGTCACTAGTACCAATCTATACATATAATAAAATGGTAGGAAAGTCAAAACTGTACATTCAATATTTTTTTAAAAGAATACTTGGGGTGTGATCTACAATCGATACCGAAGCCAAAAATATAGTTTTTGGAATTTTTGTCTGTTTGTCTGTTTGTCTGTATGTATGTCCGGGTTAAACTCAAAAAGTACTGCATGGATTTACTTCAAATTTGGCACGAATATTATTAAGAAGTTGGGTCAGAACATAGGCTACATATTATCACGCTATCACCTACGGGGAACGAGCAGTGAACGCACGCAGACGACGTCGCGGGCAGCAGCTAGTATAAAATGTTTTGATAAGCGGTCTCGTTCTCGATTCCCATTCGAAATACAAGATGTTTGTATGTTTACAAATATTTGTTCCTGGTCAAGATGTAACAACAGTTCGTTCAGTAAACAACGTTTATTGGATAGTATAGTATATATACATATATAGTAAAAGGGTACTTAGATTCTTTAAAACGAATAAGGACTACAAAATATATAAAAATAAAACTGAATACTATTCTATAACACGTTACTGTCAGCTACAAACAACGGTGGCTCAACTTTTTCTGATTCTATAACCATATAGCCTCGATAATTAACAAAATCTAAAATTGTACGCTTGTTTTAAACTGAGGTAAAGCACAGCAGGAAATATCCTGCTCAAACTCTGGAGCAGCCTGACTGCGGGAAGTATCTTGACCATACAGAAGATAGCGGTTCAATAATACTGCTTTCAAGTAGTGTTGTGTTCCTGTGGCGAGTAAGATGATCAGAGCTCTTGAGGGGTAGGGTCGGCAACGCGCTTGCGATGCTTCTGTTGTTGTAGGCGTCTATAAGCTACGGTAATCGCTTACCATCCGGTGAGACGTACACTTGTTTGCCAACGTTAACTACATATATTGGATAACTAATGTGTACAAAGATCATCTTTACGTAACCCTTCATGTTTTTATAACAATTATTTAAGCAAATAGTGCAGTACCCCTACCTATATCTAATTTCCTTTGTTTGTATCCCGTTATAAGCTCATAAATAATCGCTGATGCCATTTTCATGCAAAGTACTCCAACCGCACCCTTAAAAATAATCGGGAACCCAAAAGACAAAAGGCATTAACACACCGTCACTTGACATCCAAAAGTACACCTTGTTTCCAAACTTTAGGACTTACTTTTGAATGCACAGGAATCACAGAAGATTGTTTTTCTTCTCTCGAAGATAACACTAGGGTCGTGTGTGTTGAAAGTTATGTTTGTTTGTTCGATAAGTGATTTTTGAAAGCAGTTAATTTGTCGTCTCAAATAAACAACTCGATCGCAATGTTTCTTTGTGTTGTCTTAATGTACGCGCATTTTACCGTCAGACAAATTAAGTTGTGTGAACGCTGAAGATTGTTTTAAATAATTAAACCTGTTCTTAATTAGATTTCATTTGTGTTTAAGACATTCAAGCGGAATAATTTTAAGTGTTGTTTTGTTTTTTCTGATCTGAGGTAGGGCACAGCAGGAAATTTCCTGCTCAAAATATGCAGGAGCCCGACTGGGGTAGTACCTCGACCTTACAGAAGACCACAGCTAAATAATACTGTTTTCAAGCAGTGTTGTGTTCCTGTTGGTGAGTAAGGTGACCAGATTTCCTGGGGGGGATTGGGGATAGGGTCGGCAACGGCGCTTCTGGTGTTGCAAGCGTATATAGGCTACGGTAGTCACTTACCATGAGGTGAGCCGTACGCTTGTTTGTCGACTTAGTAACATAAAAAAAAAACTGTAAAATGCTCGACAAATATCTCGTCTATTATCAAGGTGAAATAATGGCTAATTTCTTTAAATCAACGATTATTTGTATCTATAATTTACTGCAGATGCCATTCAGACGCAACTTGTTTGGAGTTTAGGTTAAAATTCTCTCTCTCTAGTTTGATTGATAAAGCAATGATAGGCATAAAATGGTGATTTAGAATAAAATCGATTTAATTATGATACTAATTTTATCGCTATGATAGCTTTTATCGTGATGTTCAATGTATCATAACTTAATCGGATCATACCTGTATTCAAAGACAACATTCTGAATATTTCAACTCACTTTGCACAAAAAAATACTCGTGATCTTTGGGAATGGGGAGAGGTTGGTATTCTAATATCTCACCATGTGTCAGCAGTGGGGGGGGGATACACGGATATAAAGTAATAATATCACACGACTAATGGGCGACCCCTAAAATGAGATTTTTAGTTCCCGCTCGTAACGTAAAGTAACAATGGAAGTGGTGACCAGTGTTTACTTAGCAAACGTGTGAGAATGTAGTCCGGTATGTCCAGCTAAAGCCGTCAAAATCTACCCGCAAATTTCAGTCTTGTGAACAAGACATTCGCAATTATTAATGTCGAAATATCGAGCTCCGCAAAATAATTTATTTTCAACGAAATGAAATGAAATGAATGAAAATGAAATGACGTATTTACGTCTTCTCTTGATCTACTCTTGATTCTCTCTCTTAACCTTGAAAAGTACGCTTGACAATAGATAATAAAATAATTTTTATATTTTGTTTGAATACAATGTAAAATAAATCGCTAAGCCTCGTTCATTTTTCAGTTTGATAATAATAATAATTGAATTGGTCGCGATAACACTTTTTCGTGAACGCCATTATCATTAATAACGACTTCAACAGAATTAATCTGAGCGCTTTCGGATGATTGCGAGGGAACCGAATTATAGATTACACGAGTACGACCGCGTACAATGCTTCTGAAAATAATGCCTAAACATTAGAAATTTGCGGGAAAAAAGGCAGAAAAAAAGAGAAATAACGAACGAGCGTTGTCCAGGATGATATAATCAGGCATAAAACCGGGAGTCGCCGGGAAAATAAAAGCAAATCTGTCGTAAAAGGACGAGGTTTTGTTATTAAAATGTGGGTTGTTTCTAGAAAAACAGGTCTTCGGCGCGACGCGGACGAATAGTCCGTTTTACATTAAAAATACTTTTTTACAGAACAAAATGGAAACTTTTATTCTTCTCTCCGTTTTAAATTTTCACTGGAATTTATTACAAGATAGTCATCTAAGAGATGAGTAAAGATCTCTTCACAGGCGACAAACTTTGAAACTACTGAACCGATTTTAATTTAAGTATACCATATTATGTTTAGCCGTTGAAGTGTAAGAGTTACTTACCACAGCCATTCAGACAGCAGTTGCTGGTTCGATTGCCGCTTGGAAAGTATATTTATGTTCATAGATAATTATGTTTGTTTCTGGACTTAATATGAGATTCCCGATCACGACATGAGAAGAAATAAATGAATAAATATAAAGAAACAAATATCTTATAACATTCACACAGTCGTATGTCCCTAAGATAATCATTAATGCTTGTGTTATAGGTAACGGCCAGCTGATATAGCTACTTACATTTTTTTTATAAATATACATGGAAATAGTAAATATATACCTAAATCCAAATACTACACCCAGACTCAGGCGAGAATCGAACCCACAACCCGCGGAGCACAGGCGCAGGAGCACAGGAGCAGGGCCACTACAAACTGCGCCAACGGGCTAGACAAACAATTCCATAACACACCAAGATAACGACAAATACTCCGTAGATAAAATAGGTAGATAAATGGTCTATCAACGCGCTCGCTGTGGCAACTGTAGCTGGTTGACCTCTATTGAGAGAACTCGTTATGAAAAGAAGGTTTGGTCCAGCAGTTCAGTTTAGTTTAGTACAAGATAAGTCTTAGTCAGTTTCAATACTTTACCTATCTGTGAATTTTCTTCCTACTTTTTTTTTTAAATTATATATGACTAAGTCGGCAAACAGCCTTACCCCACAAGTTTTACTTCAACAATATGCGAGTTTAAAGGAAACATCAAAAACAAAATTTCTTTTGTTTCAATTTCATTACCAAAAGAAAGAGAAACATAATTTTCGGTCATAAAAAATTCCGTGTCATTTCGCAAACTAACGACACAGAAGGCCTGCGTGCGTGATTTATCTTATTAATACAATAAGAACGTACATTTGTATCTATTTCGGCATTTAAACGGTAATCTCTTGGATTAATTTTGAGTTATGTGTGATGGAGTTTTTGTGAGGTAAAAATATTTTCTTGAGATTTTACTCACTTAAAAAAATTATTTTTACTACTTTATTTTTAAAAAAATGTAGCTAGATCAGTCGGCTGTTACCTATAACACAAGCATTAAGTTGCTTACTTTAGGAACAGACGACCGTGTGTGTATTGTGTAGATATTTATTTATTTACTCGAGAAGTCATTAATAGTCACCATTAAATTAATTCATAGCTTTAGTAGTCTTAACATCGTTTTTAATTATCTCTCTATCTCTGGTTTTGCTTAAAGTTTGAGTTTACGTCAAAATTCTATCTCTTCTTTAACTGAGGTAGGGCTCAGCAGGGAATATCCTGCTCGAAATCTGGAGCAGCCCGACCGGGGTAGTACCTCGACTTTACAGAAGATCACAGCTAAATAATACTGTTTTCAAGCAGTGTTGTGTTTCTGTCGTGAGGAAGGTAACCAGAGCTCATTCAGGGGATTAGGTGTAGGTGCAAGGCACCTGCGATGCTTCTGGTGTTACAGGCATCTATAAGCTATGGTAATCACATACCTGGTACTTGTTTGCCGACCAAGTTGTAAAAAAAATGCGTGCGTACAAAGTACACACGTCAGAAGTGAAACTTCTTTGGCAAAGTAATTAAAAAAAAAAATTTTTTTAAAAAATATTAAAAAAAACTTATTAAAAAAACGAATTTAAAATACAAAAAAAAGTAATTGAAAAAAAAGCCGACATCATGCGGTGCTCCCAGGCAACCGCCTGTACTGACCAATCCAAGTACTGACCGTTATGACGCTACCGCGTTACCAGTCGCTCAAATTTTACCCCTCATACGCCTAAAGAAGTTTCACTTCAAAAACTATCTGTAAGCAGGTGCAAACGCTAGCTACTGACTTTTCTATATTATATAGACACTAGTTTTCTGAAGAATCTATTATATAATGGTGAAATATAAACTTTTCGGTCACTGTTATTTCTCTTCTGATAAATAATAAACTTGACAAATTTCTTGAAAATAACAATAGTATATTTAACACTGAACAAAACAATAAACTTGAAATCTTCTCAAGTTATTGTATACAGACATAGAATCTCTCCTAATTAGGATCCCATTAACATCAACAAAACAAAACTCTCGAAATTGAGAAAAAAAATTACGTAAACTTTTATTTTTAACAATAAATAATGCCCTTAGCTTAATGTCGAAGGGATGGCCTTCAGGCGTACCTTTCTAGAACTACATCGAAACTAAATTTGACCCTTACCACCTTGAGATAAAGCTGGTTTTAGAATAACAGCTAAATAAGTTATAGTTTTCTCATACACCGTTCGAGTTTTCAGTCCATTTCGCAAACGTTTTTATTATTGTAATTTGGATTTCGTTCTTCGCCATTCGATCAGAACCATTGGCTTTCTTAGTTCTTTCCCTTCATATATCATTACGAGTGTAGCGGACTGCATTAAAAATGTAACTTGGGGTCGCTCATGTGAACCGTCAAATCTTTGATGGAACCTTTTTTTGAGAAGAAACTGGAAAAAATTGCTGGCGTTTTTTCATACTAAATACAAAATAGATAACATTCTTGGATTCCCTAATCTATCCTTTAAGCAGACAATAGCCATCCTCAATAGTCAGACTGTCCATTTGTTTATCCCTAGCAAGGCATACTATATCAAAAACAGATTTAAATCTTCTAAATGAACGTGCTATCTACACGCTAACATGAATGTTTCACTTCGTTGCAATTTTTCTTTACGAAGGTACTTCTAATAATACCATTTGCAATAGGTATGGAGATCCCTTTTAATTTGAAATTATTAAAAATTTCAAAGTTCAGTTTAGAAGGTAAATAGTTTTTATTATCGCACTACATTAGCACGTAAGTGTATGTTCCACCTGGTGGTAAAATATAATAAAAACATGACTTATAACAATTACCACTGAATTAAAAAAAGCGACAAACTGGAATTGCGATTTAAAAAAAAACAAGTGTAAGAAGGTCTTTAGGAGGAATATTGAAATCAGCGAGTTATATTATCATAACGACGGCTCGTTAACATAATTAACCGGGTATCTCGTCGGATAACCGGATAACCGGAGTAATTAGCACGTCATGCGGGAACCGGGTGAACCGGGCGGGACTTTCATTACGCAAAAACGAACTGTGGAACTACATTAAGACGAAACGATCCCCATGATTTGAATTGGATCTTTAAAATTATCTTGTTATTGCTCCGGGCCCGGAAAACATTATTTAAGTAACTTTATACTATAGAGTTTCGTATTCCACTTTGATCTTACGAAATTTCCATGTGATAATTGTCGTTGAAAGCATTTGGATTAACTTAACTGTTCCGAAAAATCGAATGCGATTAAAATTTCCACTTTAACAAAAGACAATTTCCAAATAATAAACAAGATACTAAATATCCGGAAACTCATTGAACCCGCTTAAACTAAGAAACACAAATTGTATTTCTATAAACATGAACAAGTATTTGGTCTTGAGTGAATTCTATGAATATATGAATTTCAACAGCGATGTTGTTCCAGGCGTTTTTATACGTTCGTTAATAGATTACAGCGATCGCATTAGGAATTGTGTTCAAAGTGTTTTCGATTCCGGAGAGAGATGAATTCCGATATCGATACGGTGAATGAATGAAGTTGAAGAGTTCAGACCCGTATTACGGGTCCAGTTGTTATCGTGAATTAATTTGTCCTATTTAACACTTAATCTAATTCAATTACTACCAAGAAATGCATAAATTAAGAAAGAAAACTCGCTTGCCTAAAATAGTATTAAATAAAAACTTGAAAGAAAATAAGTTATAGTGCTTTTTTAAACTGGGGAAGTACTTCGACCTTACAGAAGATCACAGCTATATAATACTGCTTTAAAGCAGTGTTGTGTTCCTGTCAGTGAGTAAGGTGACCAGAGATCCTGGGGGGAATTGGGGATAGGGTCAGCAATGCGCTTGTCATTAGATTCTGGTGTTGCAGACGTCTATAAGCTACGGTAATCGCTTACCATCAGGTGAGCTATACGCTTGTTTGCTTGCGTAGTTATATAAAAAAGGTATGAGGTAATAAAGAATATATCACATCCATACCATGCAAGATACGCTCGAAAAACATAACTCTTCTTAGCAGTCGGGTAATAATCAGAAATTTCTAGAATATCTTTCTGATATTTTCAATGCATATACGAGTATACGGGGAAAGTTTTGTTTATTTTATATCAAAATATCGTAAACTCGATCATCTTCAACATTCGTATAATTAAGACTAATTAACTTTGTTCTAAAAACAAACAACTCTGATTAGAGGAATTTCAACTTCTTGTTGTTGCGTATGAGATGTTTAATAACATCCATATTAACATCCACATCTATATTAACTGACTAGCCCGTTGGCGCAGTTTGTAGTGACCCTGCTTTCTGCTCCGGGGGTTGTGGGCTCGATTCCCACCCCGAGTCTGGGTTTAATATATATATTTATTTATATATTTGTATATGTATCTACCTATATTATTTATAAGTATGTTTATCGAAAAAAAATATGTAGCTATACCAGTCGGCTGTTACCTATAACACAAGCATTAAGTTGCTTACTTTAGGAACAGACGACCGTGTGTGTATTCTGAAGATATTTATTTATTTATTAACAACTCCGATCTTTTATTGTCTAAAGTTTCACATGATTTTAACGTGAAATTTTACATATTATACTAAATATAGAACCATCAATTTTGATGGCAGTAAATGAACCATAAAAACGTACGTAATTCTCGTAAATATCTCTTTATTAGAAGAGAGATGAAGATCTTTAGTAGGTGTGTAAACGGACATCTGTTTCAAAAATAGGCATCTTAGTAAATATGTGTAGAACCACAATCTATGTAGTAATGTGTTATTTTATGTGTATATGATAACAATGTAGTGCATGAAAAAGTAATATATATTTGAGATATGTACGTGTATAAATATATGTATAATGTCAAAAAAATAAAAAAACTAAGAAACAAACATGCAATATGTATTGTATAATAAATTTATTATTTAATACATTTATTACAGCAAAAAGCTGTCTGTGTCGAACCGTCCTAACTGCTGGTCTGAATTTAAACTATTGGAAAAGAACGCACGCCGATAATAAAACAAGTATTTTATGTAGTACAAATGGCTTGGGCAACTCAGAGCCCGTGCAAGTTGTGAAATATAATTTAAAAAAAAACTATGTGTAGGTAAGAGCTGACTGATATAGATATATTTTTTATAAAAACATATAAATGTCGATGTAATATAGTCGACGCCGCGTTGGCGCAGCGGTTATAGCACTGGATTGCGATTGGCTGCTGCGCGGGCGGTTGCGGGTTCGATCCCCGCACACTACAACATTTGTATTGGCCATACAGATGTTTGCCGTGGTCTGGGTGTTTGTGCAGTCCTTGTGGATCTCCCCACCGTGCCTCGGAGAGCACGTTAAGCCGTCGGTCCCGGTTGTTATCATGTACACCTGATAGCGATCGTTACTCATAGTAGGGAATATATAACTGGGTTGTCTGGAAAAAATGGCTAAATAGCCATAAGTCCGCCCATTGTACTTCACAGTCTGTAAATGATATTTGTAGTTGTGGTGTGCAATAAAGCATAAATAAATAAAATAAATAAATAAATGATAACTCTATAAATAAACACATACATATATGACAGCCAGACTTGGGCTGGAAATCGAATGACGAAACTCGAAAACCCCTGGAGCAAATTAAATTACCGATAAATATAAAAATCGGAAAAATCCGAAAAATATAACTTTTATTTTTCGGATTTAAAAGCTTTTAAGTGTGCAAGTAGGGCACTTAAAAGTACAATAATAACATTAATTCAAATGAACAATAGTAAACAATACACATTAGCAATGTAGCACTAACACTATCAAAAATATTGCCTTTATTTTAGAACTCAGTTCATATAACTTTTACGACTTGTCATAAAAGTCTTGGAAATAGACCCTAATTTGTACCAATTTCTAGTTACTTATTTCATCCTGACATCTATCGCAAGATTATTTTGGTCATGAATTAGATTATTTAGTTAGCAACTTAAAGAACGAGAAAAATGTTTCTTTTAATATATTATCATACAATTTTTATAAGCAAAATTTACTTTAATAATTTTCTCAAAATCGACGGTCAAAGAAGACATTTTTCATAATAAAAAAGTGCGTGTGTCAGCTCCGACGCACGGCTGGAGTTAACTTCTTCAGATCGACTGTCTAAATAGGCACAAAAAAGGCTTACTAGTCTAAGAAAGAGACTAATACCAAATCAAATGATAAAAATAAACGAATCAAAAAACGCCATCTCATCAACACCATATTAAGTTCCGATAGATGGCGTTATTAGAAAACGTCGTAACGCTATCGGAACCTGGTTAGATGGCGCACAAAAACGTAACGAGGTCATTCGTTCAGTAGATTTTACTCCTCATATTTTTTTCATACCAGGGGACTTATATGAAAATCGATTCTTAAAGAGTAAACTACAAATATATAGGTAAGTCTTGGGAAAAATTCTGTGACATATAGGCTACATAAATCCACTACCCGCTTACCATCGGATGAGCTGTACACTAGTTTGGCGACCAAGTTGTTAAAAAATAATGCTTTCAGTATTATTTTGTTACTATATTATAAAAGAGTAGGAGCACTACCAAGATAGGTACTTTCGTATACCTGACAGTCATGTCACTGAAAAAAAAACTAACAAACGGATTTATAAAACGTATATATGCTTTGAAATCATTTACACAGTATACCTACATATTATATGTATCTACAGCGTTAGAATCCCTAACAGTTCTATTTTTTCATTTTCTGCACAAATGAACGCTTAAATTGCCCTTTTGTAGGTTCCCAATTTCGAGCACACGTATCGGCGATCGATAGTCGTTCGAATTGGCTTTATTCAGATCGTACGCATAATCGTCATAATAAACTTCACCTGGCGACGGAGATAGTTGAAATTCAATGTATAACAATATGTGGATAGGGCTTTTATAGCCCATCCTTTGTCACGAAGCACCGGGGCCCCACGTTTATTTAAGACGCCCATTCAGTGTTTCGTTTTATTCCTACATAAAGATTAGGCGTAAGAGGTGCACAGCCATTCCGTGTGCCGCCGTAAAACAGCTCTCAATTCGGCAAATGAGCTATGAAACTTATACTTCCACTTTCGGGTCCATTCGCCAGCGCCAACGTTGGTTGGTTGGATCGAATTAGAGCCAACGGTGCGTGTTCTTCCAGTCCGTGTATAATGATAATTATATTTACGACTCTAATAATATCTCTATATAAATAATGTGAGTTTTTGATTGAGGGGATATTATCGTTTCAGCTAATTGGTATATTATTGTTAATTTCATTGTTTTCATCATTCTTTTGCCTGATGAATTGAGGCAAAAAATCAGATCAATATATGTCTATTTTTGTATTTTGTTGTTATTTACTTTTGCTTTTAATCAATTTCTCTTATTATCATTTATTATTTTCATCAAAGTACTGCTAATAGTTTTGCTTGAGCTATTTTGGTGCTCTGATCTTTACTAGTTTAGATGAAAATCCTTTATTCATAGAATCATATCGTCTTACTAACACCATATAAGATTAATTTGCGTATCGGGAATTTGAAAATACAAATTTTCATTTTCCGTCTCGAGTTGTAACCTTTAACTGTTTGAAATACTTATAATAATTTTGTGGGGATACCTAATATTGTTGGAAATATATTGTAATATGTAGGAAAGTATAAACAAATTTGCCTAAAATGACATCCGTGACTGCCATCTTAAGAATAACTTATTTAATTGTAACCCCTACCATTAACAGTATCTAAATCTACCGTAATACATAAAAAAAAATAAAAGTCAGTCTTTACTGTAGATAGTAAAAACAATAAACTGTACTTAAGACTTTTCGCCTCTGATGCAACAATTTGTTACAATGTATATTAGTGCATTCGGCTTATTACGGCTATTATCTCGCTAACTGCAACATGTTGCTTTAATTGGCTTCTATTCTATGCAAGTAATGAGAGGAATAATTACGTTTATTAACCGATTTCGACAAAAGAAGGTTCTCGATTCCTGTATTTTTATCCGTGTTACCTTGGAACTTGGCTGTTAGCTCATAATATTAGTGAGTGGACCGATTTCGATGAATTTTGTCTTAATTGAAAGGTGTTGCGTGTCATGTGGTTTGAGATTGACATTTGACAATTGAGATTTGACAAGTACTTTTAGAGATATATCTAATAATGCGTATTTACTAAGCTTCTTTTTCGTCGACCTACGTTGTATCGTACCTCATAACTTTTCATGGATGTACTGATTTTGATAATTCTTTTTTTAATCAAAAGCTCACGATTGTTTTGTGGTATGGGATCACAAATAAAAAATTAAATTTGATCGAGATCTGACGAGAATTTTTCGATTTATCCTTAATAATGCGCATTTACTTGACTATTTTTTCGGCTATCCATGCTAATATAAAATGTTCTTATATTATTACTTGTCGATGTAAATGGAAGACGTTTTTTTTTTTTCATTTGCGAGCAAACATAATTATTCTCGTATTTGTGCTTTATCACTTATAACTCTGATCATAGAGAATATTTTCCTATCTCCATACAAAAAGAAGTAAATGAAACGCCAATGATTTTATTCCGAATAATCAATGTTATAACTGCTTCGTTTATTAATTTGCGTACTTCCGATTCGATAATGAGTTTTCCATTTCCGACCATAAATAATGCGAACGTGTTGAAAGTTTACAATAAAACTGTTTTCCAGCGTCATTAAATCAACGGCCTGCGCTGAAATTAGGAGGCTTTAATTTTGTTTCAAAGTCGTATTCCGACTCAATTAGAAAGGCTATAGGACGAATTCGTATTTAAAATATTTGAAAACAAAATATTTCACCAGTTCGGTTGGAAACTCCATTTGTGAATTTAATTTTGCTCTCTTGGAGGAATTCCTGAGCCGTACCGTAATATTTCAACAACAATTTTCATTCGTTTCGAACGCTATGCCTCCTTCGCAACACTGTTAGGTCAACTCGACTGGATTTACATACATACTAGATGAGGTTGCTATTGTCTTGCCGATTTTTCTTTGCAGAATCTACACTGCGAATCACCGAGATTTACCTTTAATTATCAATAATTAATTAAAACGAATATAATTTTAATTTATAAAATGACGATTGAAATGTTCTCTTAAAACCTACTTGAATAAAATAATATTTAGATTTTGATTTATTAATAACTAGCTGACCCGTCGAACTTCGTACCGCCTAACAGTAGATTCAGTATTTTTTTTTTAAATACAAATCCTTCCCGGAACCCCTCCACTAACGCTTAAACTTTATGGTATGGTGTTAAAGTTCAAATTGACTTTTAAATAAATATTATTACGAATCTTTTGTATGGGAATATATAAAATGTTTTTTTTAGTCTTTTTAGTCATTTTTTAATTTTTTCTCTTCATAAGAACCATCCTCGTAATTGAAGGAATATTATAAAAAAGAATTAGCGAAATCGGTTCAGCCGCTCTCGAGATTTGCGCTTAGCAACACATATTCAGCGATTCATTTTTATACATAGGTATAAGCTATGGTGAACTGTCCAACATTAGCCAAAGTCCTATCCCATAGGTACTACATATAAAAGAGAGGATTACGAATCTAAAGGCAGATAAAGTATGATTATTCTCACTAGAAAATCACACAATTCCATCAATTTATAGCCTAAACTATTAAGTACATAGAATGGCTATATTTAACATACGACATTCATAGCAACAAACTTTCTAAATATATTTTACTATCATGTTTTAAGCCCAAACTTAATTTTAAATGTTATTGACACTTGCATTACATCAATAATTTATTGAGGTTCAAATCAAAAATACTTTAAACACTTTTGACACATTCCTGGCCAAAAAGTCTCTAACCTATCAAAAAAAGAAGCTATACAGATACAAAAATACTTTCAATTCTCGTTCCACATTTTGAAATTTCAAAATAAGAAGTAAAAGAACGTTCAATTAGCATGCTCGATTTTTACGAGTAGGCCGCGTATTGCAAAAGGTCCTCGAAACAACTTTCCTCTAAACCAATAAGTAGCAGTTTCAAAGAATTGTTCGTTCGCCTTCTGACGAAATTGCAATTTCTACGGCCCTTATAGATTACAAGCCCGTTTACATTTTTGCGTTGTGTTATATACATACCTATAAGCGGGATTAAAAATAATAAGCTAGTGATTGCGTGACGAGAGCGTTACGAAAAGAGTGATCGGGTGAGGCGAAAGGAGCAAGAGAGAGAGGTGCGATCACATATTACAACGTACAACCTTTTGAATCCATAAGTTATATAAAAACAATACTCCATAATACGTAATACGTAATGCAAAATATAATGTACATAATATTAACAGTATGCAGTTAAACGTAGGTACATAACATACAAAAAGAATGTTAGTAGGTATCTTTACTCATTCAAAATGAATTCATCAACATTTATTTTACGATAGAACCTACGGAAGACGATAAGGACGTCACAGTTGTAAAACTATTTTTGTGACTAAAAACCAACATTGCCATCCAGAGCATTCAATAAATAATCCGCTATCAACGGTTCTGCCAGTAATGACGTGACGGCGTGAACCCAGGAACTGCTGAGTAACGGTCCACAGGCGCGGGTGTTCAATTAGCGGGCTTTACGGTCTGGAAAGATATTCACGAAGACCTAATGTGCTGTTAAAACAAGCGATTTTTGTACTCGCTTCACGTTTTATGAGGGGATGATGTCATATATGCCCTTAAAGCAATGAACTTAAATCAAATGCTAGGTGGAAGGAAATACTCGCTAAGTAATACATCGTTTTCTTTACGTATGTACGACGCGACGTCTTAAGTTTGGTTTCAATGTTCAAAAAAAAATTATTTCTGTCTATTAACTAACGTTGGTTAAAGTAGCTGACTATTACGTTAGGCTAACTAGGTTCGGTCAATTTTATTCGCACTCTTGATTGTAGGACAAAATAGAATTTTACATTTTTTATTATTATTTCATTACACGGCTAAAACCAGTCTTATCGCTAAAACAGTGACAATTTTTATTAAATTACATCGCATTCTACCGTTTATATTACTCATCTACATAAACTCAGTAAAGATATTACGAGTAAACCAACACTTCTGAACTTTCCTTAATCATGTTTCCCGAATGCTGGAATATTTTATCCCGAAGTTGATCACGTGACCAAGTTTGAAAGAACGCCGAACAAAAAAGATTTTTAATTATCTACCGCTTTGAAACTTTTCAATTCCGAGACGGCAAGTGGGTCTGCACATAAAGGACATAGATTTACGATTCGAACTATTGCTGAGCTGTTTCTCATTAAGGCTCACTTAAAATGATGATGACGACTAATGACTTCTCTCGTTACACAAATGTAATGATTTTTCAATCATTAAAACCGATTTTCATTAATAACCCTCTCGAAGCTTCGATCATTAGTCTTAATTATGAGTAGCTTGGCACACTATTAATACTAATTTTAGATACAAAACTAAGTTTGCTTGTTTATCTGTTTGTTTGTGCAAATGTGGTTATATTTTTTGAAGTAAAACTTCTTTACGCACGCTTGAGTCGGGGAGTAAGCTCGTGAATGCGTGACGAGAGCGTTACGAAAAGTGTGATAATCATATTTTTCCATTAATACATATAAATAATGTTTATATTCAGAAATAAATATATATCATACCCAGATTTGAGGCGGGAATCGAACCTACAACCCCCAGAAAAGAAAACACCACCCACTGCAACCTGCGCTAACAGGCTTGTCAAAAAAATATAGTTTAGAAATTTTATAGACAAAGTCGCATTACGGAAGTAGAGCAGGTGACGAGTAACCGGTATCGGAGACGAGGTGCCCGCATTAAGGGAACTTTCCGAGCGACGCGTCTTTAATTAAAATTTCGCCTACGAGCCACTTTGATCCACACTCACCTGCACTATCTTGTGTTGCATCTCTGTGATGCTGTGCTCCTATACTGCGGATTAACTTCGCCCATCTGAGCCGTTGTTATAGACTTTATTAATTAACAAAATACCGGAGCTGTGGAACCGCGCTCGCTGTTATGTCTTGACGTTAATATTACTAAAATAGGCAAAACGTGAACGAAGATAAATTGGTGTAAAAAACACTATTTATTATATTATACACACTAGTAAGAACTTTGTATAAGTACAAATTAATTATATTGTTCAGTGCAAATTCAACGTGTGCAAACACACACACACAAGCGAATTTATTCTACTGAGTTAGGGCATGGCAGGAAACATCCTTCTCAAAATCTGGAGCAGTCCGACTGGGGTTATATTTATTGTTTTATAATTTCTATATTGTTAAACTATTGTAATTGCATGGAATAAAAGGCTTTTTTATTTTTATTTTTTTTTTATTATTTTATTTTATTATTCATATTTATTTAATATATAGGTAAATCGTAGCTTACATATAGATATTATATCTTTAATGTATATTCTAACAACCTTCTAGAGTCTAGGCGTTATTCGTAATCCCCGCAGCTTGCATCTCAGAAAATGTATCTAAACGTGTTAGCTGTAATCCTCGCAAGCCGATGTAATCTCGCGACCGCCATTAGCGTGACAGCTGACTGATCATCAGATGTAGCTATTAATAGGAAGCTGCGGTACAAGTGGTCAGGTAAACATGATTGCATAATTCGATGCGTTGTTACACTGTGTGATGACGTTTGTGATGTTGCTTGAACATTTATGTTATATTATTATAATACTAGCGGACCCGGCAGACGTTGTCCTGCCCGGAAATTTGATTGCTTACATACCGATAGCAGCGCCATATCAGAGATGGCGCTGTATTGAAAAAAAAAGATTTTCCCGCTTTTCTGTTGAAATTTTTCCTGAATTTTCTTTGCTATAAACCTCACGGAGCTCGAGACGTTTCCAACGAATGCAAAACCGTGGAAATCGGTTCGTGCGTTCTGAAGTTATAGCGTCAGGAAGGAAAACCCGACTTATTTTTATATAGTAGAGAAGAAGAAGAAGATTATATAAGTTTTAATGGTGTCTATTGTTTTTCGAAGCTTAGTATGTTTGACGACTATTAAATTAATAAAAAACAAACAAAAATGAGTGCGCTTTAGATCACATGACTGAAGTAAAACTTACGAAACTTAACTGTCTATCTCTCTTTCTATCTTCACTAACTTATATCTCCCTCCCACTCTCAACTGCCGTTCGCCTCGCCCGATCACACTTCTGACACAATTGAACCACTTGAAGCACACAATTGACACCACTTTTTTTAAATAATTTAAAAAGTGATATAAAATAGAATATCGTAGCTAAAACTACTAACTGAAAATGTATTGTTACTGTTAAAATATAAAGTGTATGGCTTATTCGAAATTATACCACTATAATTATTTATATTTTTTTACTTTCCTAACTAAACAGCAATAACAATAAAAAATCTATAAAACATTAGTATGAAGAAAAGAATGCAAAAGTTTAAATTGCCTCTTACCAGATAAGAAGGTCTTCGATTTTTCAGCACAATACTTTATTTTGTCTCTATTATCGCTTCAAATACTCCAAAACTTTAATTGGAAACCTCGTGAAGATACGAAACTTGCATTTTCTTACATAAATTAAGGTAATATAAAAATATAGAAGTTTTACATTGTCTTACGTAATATTTCTGAGTAACATTTACTGTATAATATTTACATTTACATAATGTTTACTGTACTAATAATCACGATGTTTCATTCGCGGCTTCGCTCACGTTGATGACACGAATTTTTTTTTTCTCCAGTTAAAGTGTAACCTATTACAAAGTGATAGCTTACGCCTTACACTTTAACTGGAGAAAAAAGTGTGATATAGTAAAGTGTGGTAAAGTAGTGATTGGTTAAAAAGTATTAATTACAAACAAACAAGACATCAAACCTTTACTTTTTATAATATTAGTACAAATTTTTAAATAAAGTAAAACCAAAATCAATTAAAACTAGAATCGGAAATACTGTACTTATATAGAACAGTTTAATGAAAATTCTAAAGCAAACATAACTGGACCACGGACAGCGTGAAACTCGCCGATAAATAAACCAAGACTTGAACCCACATCTGCTGGAATTCGAAGCATCGCAGTCGGAGAGTCGAGGGGAACCTGTGACACGGCTGCAATTATAGTTCTGGAATGCGCTCCACACGGAACTGTGGACCAACAAGCGTTCTCTCTTATTAATAGACTTAGGTTGTACCACCGAACCATGCAAAATGCATTTATAGCTTTCAATTATTTGAATATTGAAATTAAAACTGCGCATCTAAAATTAAGAAGAAATATTATGTAATTAAATATTCCATTACAACAACAAATGTAAGAAACATTGCATTTGTTTTCAATTTCACTGGTTTTGTTTTTCTAGTTATCGTTTAATCTATTAATATCATAATCCGGAAATAACGGGGGTTCAATAAAAATGATTTTGGCTTGAGAAAGTTCCATGTATTTATTTGTGGACTTAATCTGTTTTATCATTATCTTGGAACTATTATAGGAAATATTGGATAAATAACTTCTTGTAACTTAAGACCTACAAATTCCAATTTTCTGACAAATTATTATTACACTTTCTGAGTACGATTCGTTTTCAATAACACTGTCATGTAAACACGGCAATCGATTTAGTTAGGCCGGCAAACTTCTCCACTTACATTTACGAAAGATAGATTGAATGTCGCCGGGGGCTCGCTCCTCATACCGGAGATGATACTTGCGCAAATTCTAGATACATCGACGCCTTTGCGGGTTTCGAAGTTCAAATTGGGAGTAGATGGAGGGTAATGGATGGGCGGCCGGGTGAAAAGGTTCAGTATTTGGTGCGACTGCGCGGAACGACAATCGATAAGGCCGCAGCCTCAGCGCACACATGCATTACTAACCTACATCAGCCAGTGAGCCAGCGCCAGGTAACGTGGCTCAAATCGAATCTCGTAGACGCATCTCTATTCCAACTGTCAGCTGTTTGACCGTTGACTTAGTTCACGCACACATTTCCGCTTCCGCTTGGAAATGTCAAAAGGACTTTTTTTGTCACGTGGTGCTTTGTGAAGGAATTATGGCACTCATTAGTACCAACCATGTGCATTGACACGCTGTTTGAGCTACCGTAATCTATACTAATATATAAAGCTGAAGAGTTTGTTTGTTTGTTTGTTTGTTTATTTGTTTGTTTGTTTGTTTGAACGCGGTAATCTCTGGAACTACTTGGCCGATTTGAAAAATGATTTCAGTGTTAGATAGCCCATTTATCGAGGAAGGCTATAGGCTATATATCATTACGCTAAGACTAATAGGAGCAAAGTCCACGCCGACGAAGTCGCGCGTAGAAGCTAGTTTTCTAATAATATTGTCGGAATTATTAGTTCATACATGCAAATTCTTGATTCTGATTTTACAATTAGTTTTCTTAACAAGGAAATTAAATGGTGGTATTTTTAAACTGTCGTCAGGAATTCATATTGTACACTACATTGCCGTCTTCTATCCTGTAGAACATCGATACTATCTCGTTCATCAGTTAATTTATCTGACACCATTCATTAAAGAACGAAGTTTCATCAATTCGGAATAATATTAAAGTTAATTTAAACTTTATTGGTATAAATCTATATATATAAACGAGATTTCCACCCATATATTGACTCATCACGATATCTCTGGAACCATAAGGCGCGGCGTAGAGACTTGAAATGTGGTAGAAATATTCCTTTCGCTGAGTAGAAGTCAGTTAAGAACGGATTTTACGAAATTCCACCCACAATAGGGGGTTGCGGGGGTTAATAACATATATGGCAAAACAACGTTTGCGGGGTCAGCTAGTAATAGAATATTTATTTACAAGTTTAATACATTTAGGGTGTAACTAACCTGAACTGAATCAGGCTATGGACGTCCCATTGAGCAAAGGCTATATAGGAGAAGGGGCGAAGGTAAATCCATCACGATAGGCTACTGGGGATTGATAAATAACTTTCCTGTATTGACTAACGATTGCTGTCAGATGTCTATGACAGCACCCAGGACCGAAATTATTACAATTATGCTCCTTGAAGCAGAGTGAGGAGATCCACGTGGACGTATAATCAGCTCAGAAAAAAATATTTGTTCAAGTACAAATATCTGCCCCTAGCGGGAATCTAATTCATTACCTTTGGCGTAAAGGCGACTGCTCTCACCACAACAGTTGTAACCGTACTTTTAATAACCTACACCTAGTATTTAAATAAAAGGCCGAAATGTTCAGACTCGCACGTGTATTTATTTATGTGCGCGTATCCTCTCCGAATACATTTTGGTAATCGTATAAATGAATTTAAATTAACATGTTAATATGGAGGGTCAATTTCGGTTGCACCTTTATTTATCATATGACCTGCTGTGAGTGACTGATGTATAACCGTATCCAAAATATAAAAGTTTTTGATGTATTTTTTTTACCTGACTTCACAATAGGGCAAAGTTCTCATTCGAATGTATTTTTTTTGTATGTCTGTTACATCAAAACCTTTTAATGGGTGTACCGATTTTGATGATTCTTTTTTTTCGATGGTACAGGCGGAATCGTACTAAGATTTTCGTAAATTATAAATAAGGTATATAAAAAATATTAAGAAGGTACCACAAAACAATTTTCTAGACTACAGGGAACCAGTGAAAAGTCACAGAAGCATGCTAAAATGTTGCTACAATTTTCATGCAATAAATTTCACAAATATATTAAAATGACTACAGAGATAATACCATCATAGGAACTAGTCTTGCGAGGCTTTATGTATCGTGGCAATTTCCCGCTTTCCTTAAACTGCATTAATATGTAATTACACATCGTCGCGCTATTAAAATACTAAATAGACTTACAAATGGCGGCCGATGTCGTGCTGTCTCTCTCGCACGTTATTGATGTCTCTATTACACCTTTTTAAAATGAGAACAACTTAAGATGTGTATAATATTGAGGAAAATGGAAATTTGATTGTTTGTAATAATTATATGTACTCAAAAAAGAGTGACATAAATTATAACGCAGATGAAGCCGCGGGCGAAAAGCTACTGGAATAGAAATAACTTTAAATTAATTATGTTACTTTTAATTAATTTATAAAAGAGTTTCAAATTACTTGTTTTATTAATTACGATGTGTTATTGTACGTTATTTTAAATAATATTAAAAAGGACTAATTTTAAATTACACATAATTATACGAATATATAAAGCGAAGAATGCGAGGGCCTATGCAAACCACGTTTTAAAAACGCGCGTCGACGGCGCGCTTTTATCCAGAGCAGTTTGTTGTCGTTTGTATCGATACATACGCGCGTCGACGGTGCGTTTAAAAAACTTGGTTTGCATAGGTCCTAAATAAATTTACTTTGCTCCGTGCTGCGTCGGTGCATGTTAGCC
Source organism: Melitaea athalia (assembly GCA_905220545.2). NCBI lineage: Eukaryota > Metazoa > Arthropoda > Insecta > Lepidoptera > Nymphalidae > Melitaea > Melitaea athalia. The sequence goes on from HG992178.1 coordinate 24,503,433, forward strand.
GGAAAGCGCACATACAAAAACTTAAATCAAAGTTGGACTTTTTTTTTTGCTCCAGATTTTGAGCGGGATATTTCCTGCTGTGCCCTAGCTCAGTATAATACCCTATCGCAATTGCGAGTATTCTGCTGTTATTATTTACGTCATTTTAAAAGGAAAGGAGGAAGGCTTTGTTAATGTCAAAGTGCTACTTAATTTAAAGACAGGAATTGAAACATTTTCGTCATCTGTCCCGCAGGACTCTTACTTTTACGCAAATTAAGGGTTGAAACCTTAGACATTATGAATGATTTATTAACTTGATTTAACCTTACTTTGATCTCAGAGTCAGATATCGCTCTAATCTCACAACAGCTAAAGGTTTTTCAAATTAAATTATTATTGAAGCACTTAGTTTGGCTAGATTTATTTTTTACAGTTATAACGCGGCAAATTGCCAGCCGTACTAATGATAAAAAGGTGTTGAGATGCTGTCATGATTTTTTTTAATGAAAATTACTTAGAATCGTTGTGATTTGAAACTTGATGAAACGAAAATGCGTCACGATAAAGAAACAAACATATAAATGTATAAGAGAGAGTAAGATAGAATACATTATTGTCAAAGCGCGTGAACAACACATTTTGCATGGCGCCTACGACGTTTTTCACGAGACTATGATTATCGTCAATAGAACAAATCACAACGGTCTACCTTGCTACGACGACGAGAAGTTTTATTATTATTATTATTTCATTCCTGCCGAGTGTGAGTTGCACACAGACACACTTTTTTCAACTAAGTCGACAAACAAGCGTACGGCTCACCTGATGGTAACCGATTACCGTAGCTTATAGCAACACCCCAATAACTTGCAACACCAGAAGTATGGATAGCGCAAATATAGCTGAAATAATGGACTCGGAATATAGATTTTTCTCAGAAGAATGTGCAAGTAACTCAACGGTTTCTATTCTTATTTACTAATTTATTTAATAATAAAATTATATTAAGTGGTATGTCCTGTAAGTCCGCGTTACTTAAGCCACACTAATATTAAGCTAATATTACTCAGACAACACTAGTCGTATCCATTTCGATTTTGCAAGAAAATTGAATGTCTGCGGTTTCTTTTTCTAAAGGCGAGATAAGGTTTCATGGCTGCCTCTGGGAATAGTCCTAAAGTCACGTTTTCCTCCCGACTGTACTCCGTTATCTTTCGAGAGTGACTTGTGGGTATTATCTATCGGATTTATGTTGATTTCTTTTGTTACCCCCTTTTGGGGCAGAGCAGAGTACAGCGTTAGTACTGGCGTCTCGTATTTCTTAGTGTCTAGAAACATTAATAATCCTCTCATTCCCCTATTTTTCAGTTGAAAAATAATTTTTCATTATTTCGCTCCTTCGTCCTTGAATTTGTGGGAAAAGGTTTAATCTATACTAATATATAAAGCTGAAGAGTTTGTTTGATTGTTTGTTTGTTTGTTTGTTTGAACGCGGTAATCTCTGGTTCTACTGGGCCGATTTGAAAAATTCTTTCAGTGTTAGATAGCCCATTTATCGAGGAAGGCTATAGGCTATGTATCATCACGCTAAGACCAATAGGAGTGGAGTCCACGCCGACGAAGTCGCGCGCAGAAGCTAGTATAGTATAAAGTAGTAGTAAAAATATATCTATACTAATAATATACATAAAGCTGAAGAGTTTGTTTGTTTGTTTGTTTGTTTGTTTGTTTGTTTGTTTGAACGCGGTAATCTCTGGAACTACTGGGCCGATTTGAAAAATTCTTTCAGTGTTAGATAGCCCATTTATCGAGGAAGGCTATAGGCTATGTATCATCACGCTAAGGCCAATAGGAGCGGAGTCCACGCCGACGAAGTCGCGCGCAGAAGCTAGTATACATATATTTGCGTTATAGTCTAGACTCTACAAATGAGAGAGGTTTTTCTCGTAGGAAGTGTCCTACGCTTTTCGTACTACGTTACTACGTAGCCACGTACCTACGAACTAACTACGCTATTCGCTTTAAAAGACATCCTTATGGTTGAAGAAAACTAACATGAAATGATGTCATATCGTGTATTTACCAGGAACATTATACAAATATAAAACTATGCAGTGAGCTTGATGAAAAGGGAGTGGTTTTATTTGCGTGAAATATTGAAAATTTCAACTATTTCCAAGAAATATAAAGCTATGAGCTATAAAACTAACGCCTTAATAACGTTTTTACCGTATATAAACAGATGTTATCATAGATATATTGCATTTATTTTAAACAATATACCAAATGCAACATGAAACACATTTACAACAACAATTTAAAAAATAACCATTTTGTAAATAATTATTATGGTATAAATCACGTCTTCATGAAATGTTAAATCGTAATTCTTATCATCTGGACGACAAGAAAGGAGGGCCGGCCTCCTGTCACCAGCGAAGGCTCATTATATTTGATGTTAATATTGTCTTTACAAAGATTTTGAACTATGGAGCACAATAACGCAACTTCATGATATTTTATCTGATGTCAAGAAAGTGTCAAACGCTTAACGATAAGAGTGTACATGTGTGACATAAGCACCACACGATCACGATTCAGCCTGTAACATCGCACTGCTGGGCATAGTTTAATCCACCACGCTGCTCCACTGCGGGTTGACAAATATATACCTTACTATGAGTATCTATTGCTATCAGGTATATAATTATGATAACAAACGGAGCCGATGCGATAGCCTAACATGCTCTTCGAGGTACACTGGGAGAAACAAAACGGCAGACATCCAAACTGGAAAGAAATATTTATAGAAATACAAATATCCATCCCGAGCGAGAATTGAACAATAGCAACACAAGCAACACTGGTGTTAATGATGAAACAAGCCACAAACCTTAACAGTAGCAGTGATTACAACCAGTTATAACTCACACGATACTAGTTACAGCTCATATCGTGCAACACAGGCGCAATTAGAACAGCACACAAAAATATGAATCGAAAACGTATCACCGTATTAAAACGACATAAATGGAGCTGCGGCTTTTTAATTTACATCGACAGCTTAACGCGTATAAAAAAAGAATAAATCTGTTATATTTTTCGAACGCGAACGATTCGGTGATTGTTTAGATAATCCCCCTACATCCCCCCCCTCCCGTTCGATTCGTCAGATCGACAAAAACATCAGTTGCACGCATCAATCCCAACGCGACCGTAACGCGACGCCGACGCCTCGTCCGCGGGGAAATAACAAAACCGGACAAATTCCCTCTACATAATTAAAACGACAAATGCCCGAACTTTATTGACATTGGCGCCAGTCGCAAACGTTGGCCGAAAATGGCCAACATCGGTGATATTCACATCGAATAAAGCGGGCCCATAAGATAGTGCCCATGGCCGTTTCGCAAACATTTTATGAGGCCGCTACGGGCGTCCATTTGTAACGAATTATGTAATATTGATGTGCTTCGGCTTGCAAATCCGTAATCTGCTCGAATGTTGAAAAATAAACGCTTTTATTTTAGTCAAAAAAGGTTGGTGAAAGGAATTATAGCACCCCAGCGACAAAAAATGTGATTACACATTACATTTTTAACGTTTTGAATATTCAAATCGGGGAACAGAAATTTTCTACGTAATTCCACAAGCGAACCAGACTTTTAGTCACATAGCAAAATAGGCTTGAATTAAAAAAACACAGAAATGTCGTACTTACGTTTGCATTTCGTTTATTTGTGGCTTTCAGCGAATGTACGAGTAACTAGCCCCGTTTAGTAGCAAGCAAAAATCGTTAACATTGATTTTACTATTATGACTATTTATTTAACTGACCTCTAAAATAAAAAGGATCAGACCATGTAAAATGCTACGAAACCTCACATTCAGCAACGACAAAAGTAGCGATCAGAAATTACAAAGGTAGCAATGATTGTCCTCGTTATTTATTGAAATAGACCTGCCCTGCTCAGTAACAATGATCAAGCACGTCATGTTCATCTGTACTTCATCAGCGGTCGTGACGCCGCGAGGAATCGACGCAATTTGTCACAAGGCCGATATCGGTGAGACGAATGTGGGGGCATCGATGTGGCCGTAATGGAGAACGGACTGTCGCTGCGTTATTGGGAGAGGCTTATATAGGCTTACATCTGTCTATAACTGCCCCAGAAGTGTATTTGTGACGGTGTGACATGTCTTGACTTAGCTTGTCTTATATACAAAATTCTCGTGTCGCAATATTAGTTACAATACTCCTCCATAACGGCTAAACCGATTTTTTATGAAATTTAGTGTGCATATCGGGTAGGCCTAAGAATCTTCCAACATCTATTTTTCATACTCCTAAGTTGTAAGGCGGGGGATTAAGGGGGTTAATAACATATATGGCAAAACAACGTTTGCTGGGTCAGCTAGTTTTAATATAAAATTTAAAAATTAATATATTTGAAAGCCTAGTACTTATTATGTCTGATTTATTGCCATAAATGTCAAAGAAATAAAAAGATAAGAATTTGTGAGTTTACAGATGATGTCTATCAATACAAATATCTGCCTATAGGTGGTGAATTTGCCGCACTCAACTGGGCACGTGTTTCTCCCCAGTCTTTTAACGAATCGCACCACTTGCCCCAGGAAATTGCCCCGACGTGACCCGACGGCTACTCGCACTCGACCGTGACAATTGGCAACCGTGGTCCAGCACTAGTTATCTATATAATAGTATATAACTCTAGGTCTAAATATTTAAATAGTCGCTACATTCACATGCAGGTGCACGTAATGTAAAACGGTGTTTCATAGCAGAAGTCAAAAAGATCGCCCCCCGAAGACGAGCGCACTTTGCACCGGCATATTTCTGCATTACGCTTCGCAGTCGAATGACTTATGCAAATGCTACTTTTAAGAATATTCTCTGGCGCGTTTTAGTTTCAATGTGGATGTCGGCGCCGCGATAGCCGCGGCGTGAATAGCTCCGAGCTCTTATTTACTTATGAGATAAGCGTATTTGCGGAGCGGATTTCAGATTTGAAATTTTTAAATTCATTTTATTCAAATTTACCTTCTTATTCATTCATATTTTTTTCATTCGACGTCTTTCTATGTACTTATAAAGGCTGTTTGATATTATAATGAGTAACCTTAATTACTTGCGGAGCTCTCAACGATAACAGTTATATTAATTATTTACGTAAGCTTTTATTTAAATGTAGCTAATGTATGATCTTGTAATCAAAGGTTGACAAGTTTTTAAATGTCTTATTTTAACTTACAAATTTGAAAGTATTATCGCGTCTGATTTTAAGAAATATCTTCGTACTAACTAACATGTATGAGATGCTGCCACATGACTATCCGTCGCTCTACGTACGAGTGTGGCGAAATAATCTCCTTAACAACCTTCGTGTTAAGAGGCTTACCGGGTAGTAAACGTAAAGTATGTCTTATTTTCCAAAGTGCTACTTTATTTTGAACAATCTGTTTGTTTAAGCGCTCGCAATATTATATTCAGTATCAATAACGTAATAATATAATATTAAAATGATACTCGTGCATAAAACTCCGACGGTTTGTGGGTTCGATTCCCGCTCATGTGGTCATGTGTCATTGTGGTTTTTTCAAACATACCTCGGAGAGGACGTTAAGCTGTCGATGTCGGTCCTTGTTGTTATAATAGACACCAGATAGCGACCGTTACTCATAGTAGATAATTGTGTTTGCTCGCAAACGAAAAAAACCGACTTCAATTACATCGACAAGTAATACAACGTAAGTAGACGAAAAAATAGTCAAGTAAATACGCGCTATTAAAGATTACTCAAAAAGTTGTAATCAGATCTCGATCTAATTTCACAAAAACTAGATGACAAGTATTAGCTTTCGACTAAAGTAAGAATCATCAAAATCGGTACACCGAGTAAAAAGTTATGCGGTATAATACAACGCAGGTAGACGAAAAAGTAGTCAAGTAAATACGCATTATTAGATATAACTCTAAAAGTACTTGTCAGATCTTATTTTAAAAAAAATGGGACCACATGACACGCAACTCCTTTCAATTAAAACAAAATTAATCGAAATCGGTCCACCCAGTCAAAAGTTCTGAGCTAACATACATAAAAAAAAAAAATACAGTCGAATTGAGAACCTCCTCCTTTTTCGGAAGTCGGTTAAAAATGTATCCGCCAATCCGCAGTGGAGCAGCGTGGTAGATTAAGCTTCAATCCTTCTCATACATAGAGAAAAAACCTATGCCCATCAGTTGAATTGTGATATTAAAAAAATAACCATGCTCGGAACGTAATGCCTGTATTACAATTACCGTGTTAGTTCTAGGTAAAGGCACCTTCAGCTCGAAATTTTGATTTCTCGACACTGCTAAGTAACAACTAAACAGTACCTACGTGAATCACAAGCGCGTTCCTAGCCTAGCCCTACCCCGCTGTCATCACAGCGCATCCAGGCATGCTGGCCTTACTTACATCACTGGATCTTATTTACATAAGAACACACTCTCTCCACAAGTTCTACGAAGATTTTAAAGTCAGCGAAAACTTACTTTACTCTCGTTAAGACGTTGTTCTAATTTTCAGAAAAAATGTGTATCCTATTTCTTCAAAGTACTCCTCTTTGTATAGAAAATTAAGTTATTATTCAATCCGACTGACGCTTAAGCAAGGGTATTATTCTTACTAAGCTAGAGATATAAAATTTCTTTAAAATTTAACTTTATTTTTACACTATTTCCGTGACTGCACTTGAAACTTAATTCATAGTACATCTTGGATAATGTTTTTTGTAATCATTTTTGTTATGAAAAAATATATAACGAAAGATATGTTAACAAAAATTCTTATTTCTTGAAAGATTTTAATAAATGAATCAGATTAAAATCAGGCCTTAGTAAGAGATAAAACATAATGTACGTGTTACGAGAAAAAAAACCGACTTCAATTACATCAACAAGTAATACAACATAAATAAACGAAAAAATAGTCAAGGAAATAGGTGCTATCAAAGATTACTCAAAAATTGGTCGTCAGATGTTGATAAAATTTAAATAAAACTTCGAAACAAGCATCATCATCATCATCACATCAGCCTATTGCAGTCCACTGCTGGACATAGGCCTTCCCAAGTTCGCGCCAGACAAGCATCAGCTTTTGATTAAAACAAGAATCATCAAAATCAGTACACCAAGTAAAAAGTTATGAGGTATAATATAACTAGGTCGGGGAAAAATAGTCAAGTAAATACACATTATTAAATATAACTTAATAAGGACTTGTCTGATCTTGACTAAATTAAAATGGGACTACATGACAAGCAACACCTTTTGCTAAAAAAAAGAATAATATTGAAATCGGTCCACCCAGTAAAAAGTTCTGAGGTAGCATACATTAAAAAAATTGAGTCGAATTGAGAACGTTCTACTTTTTAGAAGTCGGTTGAATTTAATTGAATCTCGAAGATTTATTTTGAGATGAACCTATTGAATTATATATGTATTGACACGACCTTAACAAGATGCCTTAGATATCGACAAAGGTTACTTCAATCTGATTCTGACAAGCTTCTGGCTTTTTATAGATCGCCTTTTGTATAGACTGACCTCACTCGCACTCGCTTCTGACGTAGGTGTATTCGGTTCGCAATAAATGTTTTCTTTCTACATAATTATTGGAAAAACGCTCCCGTGAATATATCAATCAAATCAATAAAGAACTTTTGTGCTAATTTTTTTTCTTCGTGAGAATCGTACACATGCGAATGTAAAAAAAAATAATGGTTGTATCTGGTTTGTGTATTTTGTGTTGGTAGGAAGCAATTGTTAAAAAAGAATTGACTTTTGTTTCAATTTACATATAAATTCTACATACTTTCACTTACATATAAATTATAGCCTATTACCTATAACACAAGCATTAAGTTGCTATTTAAGGTAGATATTTATATTTATAAATTCGCCAACCCGCATTGGAGCAGCGTCGTGGATTAAGCTCTGATAAAGATCAGAGCTTAATCAGGAGAAGGCTCCTACATGGGGAAAGAGGCCTATGCCTATGAATTCTAAATGCGTAACAGTAGATTTAAGGCCTTATCAACCATGTCTATTGTTGATTGATTTTTGTTGATACATGGCTCAAAAGTTTTCGTTTGACATTCAAAATACTTTTCAGCCTATCGTGTAATGACTATTAAACGACGTTATTCGATGGTGGATATAAAATTAATATTTAAACACATCGTAGTTTAAACAAAGATTAAATATTTTAAATCTTTTATAGGTAATCATGACATCCTAACCTTAATAAATAATTAGTGATTCTGAATTCATTAATTAACTAATCGATACTTCAGAATTAACCATTCTTTCTATCCACAAGCTAGGCCATATCTCTACTGAACTTACCTTAGAAACACATTCTTAACCCACCCGCGTTTATACTAAAAACGCCAATAGCTTAATCTTTCTCACTTAAATTAGGGCATTTCCTCCAACGATATAATCCTTAGCATAAAATCGAACAATAGGCTCATCTATCGCTCGGGGGCCATCAGCGAGCACAAAGAACGCTATCGGCTCCCCTCAGAGAGTGCGACTTCGAACTACTTTGATTGTTCGCGACTCGCTCTGGGAGCGCTCCGGTCCATTCTTTTACATGCGATATAAACTAAACTGTTACTTAGATTTTATTACCTCTTTTAATAGAATTGCTTTTTTTTAAAGTAACTTGTGAAATTGTGTTTTTATTTTGTTGTGTAATTTGAATGGGATTATTTATTTCCACTATGAATTGTAGATCAATTACATGTCTATGGATGGTAGCAATATTTCTGAATATGATTTACTATTTTGCTTAACGGCTCTTGCAAAACTAGAGTATACCTACAAAAGGTATATTCTTCGTTTCACTCGTTGTTTCACTTGTTTGCTATCCATTCAAATATTTAAACCCAAGTATTTCAACAATAAACAGAAACTAATGTAAGCAACCCATATCTCTTGGGTTCTAGAAAAGCTTTGGAAAGACGACTATACTTTTTGTAACTTATAGTTTATTACAGAATAGGAAAATGAATGCGAGAATGCCGTAAGAAACAATAGGCCGGCGTTCATCAGGGAACTCGCTGAGTAAACAAAGAAACGTTATCAATCGTCCTCCAGGGAGATGGAGTCTGGGAACTTGGATTGTCCGCAATAGTGCGACGCTCCCAGGACACCTGGAACTTTCTTTTCACGTGAATGTAACTATTACACCGCATATGTATCAACTGGGACACCAACAACACTGGTGTAACAGTTTAATGTCTTTTGGTGTTTTTGCCAAATACATTTTCTATGAGTATTGTACTACCTACCCCTGTGTACCTACTATACAAACATTATAAAGCTGAAGATTCTGTTTGTTTGTTAAACGCGCTTATCTCAGGAACTACTGGTTCAATTTTAAAAATTGTTTTTTTTTTTTTTTGTTGTGGATAGTCTATTTATCGAGGAAGGCTTCTGATATTTTAGTAAATTGTTTCCTCAAATTAATGCGGATGAAACCGTGGGGCACAGCTAGTATTTTAATAATGAATTCGTTCTATTAAGGAAAAGGGTTGGAACGTAATCCCCCACTTTGAACTGTGGATTGAGTTGTCAACAATGAGTTGGTAATTTTTAAAGGTACCTTTGGTGTATTATGAAAACGAGAACGCGGCTCGAAGGACCAGAGAGACAAAAACAAACTGTTAAGTTTATCCTGGCCAGGCTAAACTACATTTGGCAAACACCATTCAAGCCAGATTTTTAGCAGATAACATAATGTTATCGTGTTCGCAATTAAACAGCGCTCATTTTGATGTATGTTTTTAAAATAACTAGAATCAATATAGATATATGTATACTAGTTATGACAGGAAAGTAAAAACCATACCAACGTTTGCATTTCATACAGGCTTCATACTGTCGACTGGTATTGAATTTATTCTTTCAAGTCATCGGTGCGTATTTAAAAATATCAATTTTGAATTAAATATAGCCTAGCCAGCCAGCTTTTTCAATATACTAAAATAAATATAAAATAATTTTGATCCATTAAGCAGACGGGTGAATTTATTCTCTAGTTCGGATTATACATTTGTTACATATACACTCTATATTTGTATATGTCTCAAACTGCTTTTTTATGGCTTGAAAAAAAAATGTAATTATTATAAATGTTTCTGTCACAAGCTGCCAGTCAGATGAAATGGGAACACTTGGTATTTACCTTGTGATGATAAATTATGCAGAGTACAAAGTTCGGTGGCGATTTTTCGAAAAATATAAATACAACTCGTTTTAAGTTAAAAGGGGAGAAAGTTTTAAAATGCGGAGCGGGCAATGAGTTGCGTTTGTTAGTTTAACTTGTTTCAGTCGAACTTTTAACTAACGTCTGCATCTGTCCGTTTCGTAAAGGAAAAAAGGGTAAATAAACGTGATTTGCGAACCGAAAACTAATTATGAATCTGTTTAACTTATTTCGTAACGAATTTTACTGGGACGTTGAGTGTGTGACTTTTTTGACTATTCGCTTTAATGACTGCATGATATTTGACGATTTTTTATTGAGTTAAAACAGTTTATAACTTACTAACAGCAGGGAGATGTTACATCAACTCATTCGAGTTTTACGAGACATCAGTGTCGTCAACATTATTAGTCAGTCAGTCAGTCAGTCAGTCAGTTCAGCCTATTGCAGTCCACTGCTGGACATAGGCCTCCGCAAGTTCGCGCCAGACATCCCGGTTTTCCTCAATCCTCATCCAGCCTACACCGGTAATCTTACGTAGATTTCAATTTAGAGATTCGGATCGGGCTGGAGCACCCCAATCCAGGACACGTCTGTTCCATCGGTCCTGCGACACAAGCCCACTGCCACTTTAACTTGCTAATGGCTATTGGCTATGTCGGTTACTTACGTTATTAATGTTTACATTTAACATAAACGATTCTAGGTAACGTTGCCAAAAACAACAGTAGGTACTCTTTTGGTACCATTAAAAGCCTTAATACCAAATGAAAATAAAAATATTTGACAAAGGTTGGTTGTTTCTTACTACGACATTTACATGCTCTTTCTGTTTACATAAATATGTAATCACGTATGGTTGACCTCGTCATTCACTTTAATAGCTCGATTATAAGGGTCTTTCAAAGTGGATTATATTCGAATGCCTAGTACCCGAAGTTTTACGAATAAACTTCTTACCGCTAAGCGGAAAGCAACGTCATTGCGCGAGTAACAGACGCCCGAATGTTTGTAGAAGCGTTGTTAAATTAATGTTTACGAAATCATTAATCACAATGCTAAAGTATTACAATAACCTGTCCTACCTTTCAAAATTTTGCTATTATAATTTCATATACTAATGTGTACAGAACTGTTCGTACATAGGATCGAATAACTTAATATTTCAACTCAATATTTTATTTTGAGCATTAGATAAATTTTAAAAATGAAATTATAAAAGTATTTTAATATATATATCAGAAGATTAATTCATTAAAAACACACACAAATAAATTCTAAAATGTCTTAATGTTAGTTGATTATAATTTCACAATAATTCCTTAACAAACGTCTATCTCATCCAAGCTCTAACGACCGAGTGTCATAAATTCATAAAGCATCAAAGCACGTCGCTCTTATTCTGTCACCCCCACCACTCTCTACTTCAAAAGCAGCACGCGATATCTCCAATATCTCGACGGAGAAATTCTCAAACAATATCAATATAAATTAAAGTCTCATTTCAAATGACACGGAGTTACGATCTGTCATCTTCACTGCCTCGAAGCCAACTCGCACCAATTTTTATTTATAAGAAGTGCTTTTTCTTGTAACCTCAAGAAGTAATTAAAAGATTGTTCTTGATTTCTTGAAAGTTTATGTCTGAGACAATTTCACGTTGGGTCAAATAATCCATCTTAATTATTAAGAGCCATCTAATGTATGAAAAAAGATTAGTAATTAATATGATAGAATGTGAACACTGAACATATTAAAATTTACACGATCAATGGTTTTTTTGATATATTTTTTAAATAGTAATTGCGATTGCTCGTAAACGAAAAAGAACTGACTTCAAATTAATACAAGTAATACAACGTAGGTAGACGAAAAACAATCAATAATTAAATACACATTATCAACTAATATTCAAAAAGCCCTCGTCAGATTTTGCTCAAAAAGTGCAACGACGTCAGCATTCAAATCGGATCACCCAGTAAGAAATTTTGGGATAAGACACTTGAAAGAATACTGTAGAATTGAGCACCTTCTCCTTTTTTGGACGTCCTTTAATAATTATATATTCCCTTATCAAATAAAATCGACGACCTGACGCGATTTCTGAGGCATGAATAGGAGACACACAAAGATGAAAACAATATACAACAAAATAACGAAGGAATATTTAAAAGAACGCTCTATCCCTAACTGAGGTAGGACACAGCTGGAAATTTCCTGCTCAAAATATGGAGGAGCCCGACTGAGGTAGTACCTCGACCTTACAGGAGATCACAGCTAAATAATACTGCTTTCAATCAGTGTTGTGTTCTTGTTGGTGAGTATGGTGACCAGAGCTCCTGGGGGGAATCGGGGATAGGGTCGGCAACGCGTTGGCGATGCTTCTGGTGTTGCAGGTAATCGCTTACCATCAGGTGAGCCGTACGCTTGTTTGCCAACATACTTATATGAAAAAGGAAGGTCATCGTCTTCGTAAATCTTGCTGAATTTCCTCCCGCAAAAGGCAGCTTCACGTCGACCTGAACGTAGTCGAACGAACGAAACGTAGACTTTTGATTTTTAAATCCGCAATACAATCTCTTTACCTCATTATAGATAGTATCATCTCTGACAGTTACGATAATTCGTTGATTGGTTCAAACAAAATGTCACTTCAAATGAAGTGTGAACAGACTATAAATTATATTTTAATATCATTTGCACCTTTATTTTAAAGGGAGTTATTCAAAGATCTTACATTCTGTTTTAGATACAGCTCAGAAACTGGTAATTGTATATTCATAGTAAGATAATATGTATAAAAATGTGATGTTATATTTTCACGTGATTTTAAACTAGAAGTTACGTAGTTAAAAAAGTCCTATTACGTAATAAGATTTTAGATTAACATGGTCACTTCTATTACGAAAATTATTAGACATTAACTGCGAACTGCTCGAAATATCGAGCTCCGCGAAGAAAAATTAATAAACATGGTAAATATCCCGTTTTCTAATAATTTTCCTATTACGTTTTTCCTGTTCTGTTTCTTTTTTATCGTTTCATTTTTTTTATACATAAACGTTTTGTGACTAAAATAGCTCGTACGTATCGCCTTTTTTCATTATACTTCTATCTAACGTTCCATTTTAATAATTCGTGATATACTTAGTTGCTGCCTTTCAGGAGCTACTTCAGAAGATTCTATAAATAATTTCCAAAAAGACTTCCTGTAACTCATATTATAATTTCCGTGAAGACTCTTTAAATTCTCATATAGCCATATAATACGAAATATATGTATTATAAACCCTTCAATCCGCAGTAAAGCAGCGTGACAGATTATGTTACATATCCATTATCCATTCCCTAAGTAGAAATCGCCATTAACATTTGCATGACATTTACTAGCTAACACTGTTTTATTTTTTATCGCTCTATGGTGTGATATTGCACTTGACCTTATGGTCTAAGATCCGGGATATAACACTAAATTTCCTCATCTGTTAATTAGATGAAACAATTGTTTATAGGCTGATTTCAATATTCTGAATTTTTAAAAACAACCTCTGCCACCATAAGCCTTCTGCAAATAATAATACTTTAAAAAATTTTTGTTTATCTTTTCCCTCTCGTGTTAATTACATGTAGTAAGCTAAAACCGTTAATATTTTACATTATATACCTGACTGTAGTAGGCACCCATCTCTATGATTGCTACACTCACCTGCAGCCAGGTTACTGCTGACTGAGGTTATTGACATTTGCAGCAGGCTTATGGTGGAAGAGGTTGTTTTTAAAAATTCACAATATTGAAATCATCCTATAAAAAATTGTTTCATCTAATTAACAGATGAGAGAATATTTAGCTATCTCGGATCTTAGATCATTACAGCGCAAAGCACAAAGCGTCTATGGAGAATCTTATCACACACAAATAGTTCCAAAGCGCTTCGAAGCGCTTCAAAGCGCTAAACAATCAAAACACTATATAAAGTACATTATAAGTAGGCTTCTATTTTTGTACGCTTATCAATCATCCACTTTTTTCGATATTTTAACCGACATCACAAAAAGAGGAGATTCTTAATTCGATCGTATTTTTATGTAAACCCCATATATTTTTATTGTCTGTACCAATTTCGGCGATTTTTTTTTTAAATCGAAAGCCGGTGCTTGTCACCTGGTCGGCTTGAAATTAAATAACCTACGTTCTTGTCGATGTAATTGAATTCGTATTATTTTTATTTTTTGTGCTACCCACACATGAGGAAATTATAAACATTTTAATTCATATCAAATTTTTTCGATCCAGCGGGGTTTGAACCCGCGCCTCCGACATACCGTGTCAACGCTCTGCCAATTGAACTATGGATCCACATCCAGCTGAGTCGAAATTCTTGATATGATGATTTTTGTTTATTATATTATAGCTTTTTGATTTTTAATGTAATTGAAGTCGGTTTTTTTCGTTTTCGAGCAAACACAATTATGTTATGATTCACTTAAAATAATTCTTACTGTAATTACATTTTGCTTACGCTATTTTACTTAGCAATCTGAGAGTTTCTGACCCAGAGTTAAGGTAAGTAGGGACCGGAGTTCTGTTGCTAACAGAACCCTATTATTAAGAAACATCCCTTCGCCCGCACACTTTCTGTCACTGGGGCTATTTTTGTAACCGTAATAGGCAGGCACATGAAACTTTTACAAGATATGTATTACTATGGTCCCTTTTACGAGAAATAATAACAATAAAATAAGGTTAAAAATTAATGAAGGTCCCCATACAGGAAGTTATTTCGACATTTTTACCTCAACTTCAACAAATACACGACAAACAATACAGCCAATATTAAAAATAGATATATACAATTCCAGGAATACATACACACATAAATACATATACATAATTATGAAACTAAATTAATTGGTATGATTTTAAAAATAAGCCGTTTAAAAAGTAAATGTTTTTCAATCAAGTTATTTAATACACTGTCATCAAAATTATTTAACTGTTTAACATAGTTTTTTTTTTTAAATAATATACACAATACACACACGGTCGTTGTTCCTAAAATAAGCAACTTAATGCTTGTGTTATAGGTAACAGTCGACTGGTCTAGCTACATGTTTTTTTTTCTATAAATACTTATAAATAATACATATATAAATATATAAATGAATATATATATTACACCCAGACTCGGGGTGGGAATCGAACCCACAACCCCCGGAGCAGAAAGCAGGGTCACTACAAACTGCGCCAACGGGCTAGTCAATAGGGCTAGTCAAGTTATATACATATATGCTTTCTTATAAAGTTAATGGCTTTTTAAAAGTTTGGTATTTTCTCTATTTCGACAACTCCATTGAAGAAGTGTAAAGACATTTGTTTCCACAATATATCATTTATATTTATTAAACTACACAAAACGCAATAAAATTCAAACATTATACCTTTTTTATACAATTAGCAAGTGGCAAACAAGCGTACGGCTACGGCTCGATTGTAGATTGTCAACTTGGCTAGGGAGGCTGGTATATGGTAAGCGATTACCGTAGCCTATACACGCCTACAACACTAAATGCATTGCAAACGCGTTGCCGACCCTTCCCCCAATTCCCCCCAGGAGCTCTGGTTTCCTTACTCACCACAGGAACACAACACTGCTTGAAAGCAGTATTATTTAGCTGTGATCTTTTGTAAGGTCGACGTTCATCCCCAGTCGGACTACTGTCGTCTAGTACTGATCATTAATAATTCATTAATTTTGTTTCATGACATGACAATTCAAACATTTTGTACAAACAAAAATATAAATTAACGCCCCCACTACAAATCTATTTCAGTTAAAACTACTGTTCGCAACACTCATGTTTTATAGAAAACAATTATTAAAAAAAAACAGCTACACGAAAAAATGCACATCAGTCCAGAGTCCAGACCACAAAATTGTCAACAGAAGATAGGATACAATATTTTCACCTCTATTTCAAAGCACAAGAGTTCATTATACCTGTTTGTGAGAACATTAACACATTTCCACGTGGCCGGTGTTGAACAAACATTCAAAGCTACTTTAGTTCAGAACGCTGAAGCGTGGGTGATATGTGTAGGGATGATTTTTTACGATTTTTATCGATTCATGATATCGATAATTCGATACTTTATAAAATATATTAAAAATGTGAATCCTGATATTATTGTATTACTAGCCCGTTGGCGCAGTTCGCACCCCGAGTCTGGGTGTAATGTATATATTTATTTATATATGTATTATTTATAAGTATGTGTATCGATGTCAACAACTATAAATATTGACTACAATATTTTTGTCTAATATTACTATTATTATATAATTATGTAAAAGTTGGATTGTTACAGAAGTACGCCAGTATAGCTGAATGGATTTTAATAAAATTAGCGCAGAGACATGATAAAAAATATAGAAACTTCCAAACGAAGTCAAATTCAAAATCGTAAAAATTATTCAAATAGGCAACAAAAATAACAAAGAAATTATATCAGTTCAGTGAAATTATGTTAGCAGAAGTCACCGACAACAATTACTATAAAGAAATAAAATCGATTTTATTACAGTCGATTTGAGTATGTATAATCGGTAGGGTCCGCTGTGCGCGCTCGACCCAAGTTCGCACATGAGCGCGCCTAAACCAGGGATGTCAGACGTACGTGTACGTACAGCAATTAATTAATTGTTTTTTTTTTTGTAAATCATTTTTGTTTTGACTTTCGTTAAGTGTATAACATATACCTTATGACGAAATAAATGATTTGAATTTGAATTTTGAATTTGTACCATTTTAATGGTACACATACCACTATTTAGTGTCACGTACCATGTACCATGAGTATACATGGTGCATGGTACGTGACATACATACGTACGTACAGCAATTAATTATAATATCAAAAAAGAAAGGTTTGTTTTCTATTAACGGTACACAAAATTGAAATATAATTTTTTTTCACTAATTATTATAGGCTGCGATTTCGAACACAGTTTATACATCAGTGTTGGCGTACCATGTTTATGTTGCCAGTACCATTTTTTTAGCTAGTTCGGTACAATGATTTCTGAGTGGCCATCTAACATCCCTGGCCTAAACTCGCCATGTTTGTTCAGCCCGCTCCGTTTGCACAAGATATTCGTTACATATTTATGTATTCGATGCTAAATATTCATGTGAAATATAGATACCAATATAATATAACGTGGGCGACAACGTGTGACGTCGGACATTTGATACGATGTATTGAATCCCAGATAAATCGTTTTATATGTAAGCTATAACTTAGAAAATGAGATTGAGTTCGCAATAATGTTATTAAGAGAATTAATTAGTTTCTTATTGGATAATTATGTGTTTGCTTGTAAACGAAAAAAAAACCGACTTCAATTACATCGACAAATAGTACAACGTAAGTAGACGAAAAATAATAAAGTAAATACTATGTAATTATTGATTAATTTAAAATGAGACTAGATGACAAACACCACCATTCGATTATAAAAGAGTACCTAATAGAAATCTGTTCACCCAGTAAAAAGTTCAAGGTCACATAAAAAAACGAGTGTGCTTTAGACCACACGAATTAAATAAACTTCGTAAAATCGTAAATCTCTCTCTTATAATCTCGTAATCTGTCTCTCGTATCTTCGTAAATCTCTCTCTCTCTTTCTATCTTAGATCGAAGTTATACTTCAAAAACACTAACAAAAACTTTCATTATTTCGATCCAATTTTTTTCTATCCTGTCACTCCTGCGATGCAAGTAATTTAGCTAAAATGGATACTTGAAGTTGATCTTACTCGATAAATTGAAATCTTTTATTTCTCTTCATTATAAAGATTACACTCTTCCAAGTTTATCAAGCAAGGTTCTTTTCAGCTCAGTTTCGCTAACTTTGTAATCATTTAAGAGGCAAGTTTCCCATAACTTTCACAGTGGAGTCTATACAACGGCTTCTTTTAACGAAAAGTTACATGTTAATTATATAATTATCGAATAATCAATTACTTGGCTGACTTGTTCGGGAGGAAAACAGAACTATGATTATAGAAGTTTTGTTATAATTACTAATTAGGAAGCTTGTAGTCTTGTTATTATATAATTATCTATAATCTATATTTATAAAAAATATCGTGTAACGATGTATGTTTACGATAAACTCCGAAAATTCTGAACCAATTTTTATCAAATCTTGTAAGCATCTGTAATTTGGTCCAATTTGGGAGATGGGGTAGTTTTAATCTCAATACTATACGAATTTAGTGTGTATTTATCCGATCGGTTAGTTCTATAAAATTCTAATAGATGGCGGTTTGCAGGTACGATTTCCACACGGGATAGATATATTTATTTCTACAATGTTTCTTTCCGGTTCGGATGTCTGTTCTTGTTGATCTCCCCACCACGCCTCGGAGAGCACGTTAAGCTGTATGACACAGTTTTTAACATAAATATCTGATAATGATAGTTACTCATAGCAGGGAATATATCCACTAGCCCGAAATATGAAACTGTTGTTGGGATATCCTTTTAAGTAAGTGTTTTACTGTTTCAGGAAGTCTCGCTATTCCATATCCATACTTATAAAATGAAAATTTAACATTATCATAATTAATCACAAGAGAAAAAAATAAAAAAATGTTTATTCATGTATGTTTCTATGTGTGTATGTGTAGAAGCTACAATTCTTCTCCTACATGGATTAAGAGGCCTATGATGCCCAATAGTAGGATGTTTTCTGCGACTCCGGTAATGGCGAGGGGAGGGGGCACACGTGGCGGTTTTTATTCAGTAAGAGTTTGACTCACTTTCGGCACCCCGCCGGAGGGTGTCCATGATGGATTTTTCCCACGTTAAAAAAAAATAGTAAGATGTTACAGGCTGAATATTGTATCGTAACACAAACGTTTATCTGTCTGAATCAAAAAGGTAGTCCTTTTGCACACAACCGCCAGCGCCATAACTATAACACCAACTCATAGCCAGCAATAAATAAATGTGCTAAAACAATAACCAAAAGCGTAAAATTTCAAACAAAGACAGTTGTATCATGAACACAACCTTCAAGACATTTACAACTTAACTAATAACACAATAGAAACAACGCCGTGTTCAAGTAGTTTCGAATGCTCCAACTAAGATCAAGACTCGTCAAATATACACAACACAGTTAGTATACACCACATATAGTTGTAGCGCAGCAAACACGGAGAGTTACTCAGCGTACAACATCACGTAACATTTTAACGGAGCCCAACGTTGCAAATTCACGAAACAAATTTATAAATATATGCTTGCTGCAGTAAATTGGGAGCCGTCCTACATTAAGCTTGTTACTTTCGCAAATGAGAGGAAAAAATTAAACTAGATGAGCTAATTAGTAATTATATTCGTGGCTTAGCGGAAGATACCCAGCCTTCTGGAGCTCAGGTGGAGTAGTAAATCACATGAATCGAAAACGTAAGTTAGAGATTCAAGATTGGGCTCATACCACTATACTTCTAAAGTTATTTTGGGTTTTTGATGTCGTGCTCTGCGGTGAAGGAACGAAAGGTTTTTTAATATACAACTATGTCGTATGGCTCACCTGATGGTAAGATTACCGTAGCCCATAGACGTCTGCAAAACCAAAAGCATCGCAAGCACTTATCCTCCCTAAGAGTTCTGGTCACCTTACTCACCACCCGGTCCCCTCAGTCGGACTGCTCCAGATTTCAGGGTATGTCCTGCTCTATATGACACAATGTGAGAATACCTGCATAATTAGGAACAAAAATCTGAAACTTGTATGTCCGTGAGCGCGCTTTTGGGCAGTGTAACGTAACACGTAAGCACAATTCAGTTCTAAGTTACTGGTGCCATAAATTTTAGTTATACTTGAGATTACAAACGCATAAATTGAAATGTGAGTTGACACGTAAACATAAAACAGTCAACTCAATGAACGAAAATGGTTCAAATACATTAGGGACTCAAATTTTAAGTTGTACTTAAGAATAGAAATTATTAGTTGGGAACTCAAACAGTTCTTAGCTAGTTGTTAAAATATTGGGTGATAAGTTTTATATTCGAGACAGGCTTAAAATTTTGTGTTGACAGATGCGGTGGAATGTTCTAAGGGCCAGTTTCCACTGATTGATATAATCGCGATTAGTTCGACGTAAAGTCGGTTTACGCGTTTAACAAAGTTTAGAGCTGGAAATTGCATTTCACTAACATAAACTAAACGCAGTTAGAGAATAACGGCTGAACCGATTGCACTAATTCTTTTTTTTTGTGTTCCTTGAAGTATGAGGATGTTTGTTACGGAGAGGAATTTTAAAGGGATTGCCTGAAAAAGTCTTAAAACAGCACTTTGCTATGTTCTCATACGGATAATTCGTAATAATAATTAAACGAAAGCAAGGTTAGAATCGAACTATAAATTCGATTAAGCAAAGCATAATTCTGTTAAGCGGTGGAACCCGGGCCTAAGGGTTCGACCCGGCGTATGAGTGGTTTTTTTTGCTGTAATTACAGGACGCCAGGGTTGCCATCACAAAGTTTAAGTTACCTTGTTTGGATTAAAAACTACAAAATTGACGTGTATTTACTTTACATTAACACGTAAGGTTAAAAATGACAATGATCGGTTAAATAATTTCCCTTTCGAAATCGGTTGAATAATACATTATTCTCCACAACCGTCATACAAATTTATCGTAACTAACAATTTTTTTTCCTTTAGCTTTATTCAATGTGTATTTGTTTTTCCCTTTTATTGTTTATCTTTTGTTGTGTTTTTTGTTTAATTGATTTACGTAATTTCCTTTGGATCGGATAAAAGTGCGTACAGCCAGTAAAGTTCGAATTATTGAGGAAGTAATAATTTTATTCCTTGTTTTTGTGTAATAATTTTATTCCTTGGTTTTGTGTTGCACTATAATGATTTATAAACTATCGATTAAATTATTAGGAAGAAACAATTATACATTGGTTTGCCATATCTTTGAACACGGCAATGAACCGAAGATATTCAAATTTCCTTGTAACACGGGAATTGCTGAGTGTATGGTATCACTGCAGAGCGCATTGGTGAACGTGTAAGGGTGGGGGAAAAACAGACGCGAGATTTTTGAATAAATACGATGGGAGTTTGAATTCGGGGCAGTCAGTTTGACATTCAAATTTGAATTCGGAGTTCGAAGCGGTAGGCCTCCGCGGCCGCCGCGGCCTCTTGGCCGGCGAAGCTATGGAACTTCTGACTTAGATTAAAGATAGAAATACCTAAAAAGTATTTTTTAGATCTGATTCAGGGATTTCATTAGCGTAAGCTGGCCGAGTGGCTATGTAACTTCAGTGTAGATCGCGAATTAGTTTTAATTTAATTTTACTGATTATTATTAAGTGCAATTCTTTATTATAGAATCTTAATTTGTAATCCGCTAAATAAATTCAGTGAAAGACCTGTGATGAAGCGCTCCTGATTGGTTCGAATGCATTAATTTTTTTATTTTTTTTTTTTGTTTGCATGTGTGTTTTTCTGCATGTTGTGGATCTGTTACTAATTTTTATAACTTTTACGGAGATTTTTAATAAAAGATATTTAATGAATTATTAGTTAGGTTTACGTCGAAACTATTAATTATTGATTAATTATTGAAAGGAATTATTATCTAGGTTTACATTGATATTAACTATTGATTATTTACTGAATGAAATTATTATGAAAAGGTTACATTGATATTATTAATTATCAATTGATTATTGAATAAAATATATCTAATGAATTAAGATATCTAATGAATTATTAGTTAGGTTTACGTCGAAACTATTAATTATTGATTAATTATTGAAAGGAATTATTATCTAGGTTTACATTGATATTAACTATTGATTAATTACTGAATGAAATTATTATGAGAAGGTTACATTGATAATATTAATTATTGATTGATTAATGAATGGAATTATTATGAAATAAGCCTTATGACCATAATTATATTGAATTTAACTAATAAAATAAAATCTAACTTAAGTACATAACCACAATATGATGTTGTTAGAATAAAATGAAATTACATCCGTTATACTTTAAAGTACATATATAAATTGAATGAATCTTGGTTAAAACTATCATATTAGATATTAAGGGTTAAATAGATTTTCGTTAGGGTGTATTTAAATAATGAAATGAGATTTTACTATGTCATTACTTTGGAAGTAAATAGAGTGGTGAATAATTCTAGGAAAATATGACCTATAAACAAACTAAGGATTAGTTGTCGTATCTTATTGAATATTCTCTACATATAAATATGCTTCTATTGTATGTATATGTATATATGTATATATATATATATATATGTGTGTATTTGACTTCATTTTGACATTACACAAACTTAGTAGTTCAAACATTAATTTAAGAAATTGTAGATCTTAAATATATGTTGGAGCGAGGTAACACAGGTGGTTTGTAGTCTTGAATGAGTTCAAGGATACTTTTAGCTCTTGAATACATTCTAAGATGAGGTAATTACACACTGAACTATGACATTACACAACTATTGTAGTTTTGAACATTGATCTAAGAACTTATGTTCTTAAATAAGTGTCAAAACGAGGTATCTGGTAGACTGGAGTGTCTCAATTTCACGATGACTTTCATTGAACTATATAAACTATGTTAAGGTGAATCCATAAATGTTTGTATTCGCCAGTGTTTTATTATAGGTTTCCCCTATAAGGCAAGGCCTGTCTAAGCCACAGTTCTTCGCGTCATCGATGCTAGGTAGTTCCTAATCTAGGTCTATCTAGTAAAGAAAGTTGCGAGTACTTCCTACCAACCTCTGCGTTTGTGTTTGCCTAACTGAACTATGTTCTTGGTAAATACTATACGTATGTTTGCTTATCTTTGATAAGAATTCCTCATCTTTGATGAGAGACATTGGACAAACTCCACCAAACACCTAGTGTATGGTCGATGTTTGAACTGCAACAAAGGTTAGTAATTTAGTTTGGACTGTGGTATGAAGTTCTATTTTAGACTAATAGAGAAACATATTCACTTTTCCAATTAATTTATTGCTAATTTTTGTGGACAGTCTCTGTTAAGTCCTAAGGCGGATTTACTGAGATTTAAGCCAAGCCTTAATCAAGTCCTCTTGTGTTTTTCAAACATACAAACATTGATGGATCATAAAACCTATTAAATATACATTCTCTCTTCCTTGTGAAAATGAGATACTCTCAGAGATTCTGATTGAGTAAATGAATATGTTATATTTAGTTGTTTTATTTATCTCTCGACACTACTATGTCCTTCGATAAATCCATTCAGTTCCTAAGAGAGCCTGATATATTCAAATGTTTAACAACTTAATTACTGGTTCAATGTTTCAATTGAACAACCTATTCTGGTTAATGAATGCTGTTTCATTGAATGCTGTGAGTCATGCAAAGACAAACCTACACAATACACCTACTCTACACGTTGGTCTTATACCTTTAATTATTCTTATTTTCCTTATAGGACACTCGAAAGGTTACGCTGTCGCCAGTCGCTAGTCGCCGACGACCCATCTCACAATGGTGGCGAGGCTTGACAATATAGCTGACTATAGACCCGTAACTCAGTAGGTCTTTCCTATGGGAAATTACACTACACAATCCAATTGTGGCAAAAGTAGTAGGTTTCGTGATCGAATTTCAAAGTAGTTGTGTGACCGAAGTTCCCGTATGGGCTAGTAAGCACACAATGAAAAGATCAGTAGACACGATCTCCTTTTGTTCACGTGGAACACATCTTAATACCATGTCTGATTACAGCTTGGTAATTACATCAACTCTAGTAATTCACTGGTTATGTCTATATGACGTCCCAAGGGATTACTCAAATACTGTCATTGCATGATTGTGCTGCGGCGATATGAAACAAGCATTTGTTAGACAGGATATATTTCCGTCTAACTTACTGTAGAAAATTGGGACCTCTCATTTCCTACCTGCTACCTTTCTTTTTGATTTGATAGCACCAACGTTGTGCCTAATTTAATTTAGAGCCTTCAGCACGGTGTGGATTGGATTGGGGTCGGAGGGGAATGGTGGTTGCGACCCCCCGGGTTCAGCTGAACCCGGCCTTTTAATTCCCTAATACCTATAAACCCTATCCTAACAGATTAACACATACAAACAAACACTACACATTATTTTCACAATTATCTGAGATAATTTATTAACTGAATAAATTATTTCAAGATAATTAATAACTATATAATAAGTATTTAATCATTATTTCAATTACCTATATATTTTTATTTATTTCATTTGTTTAGAGTTATTAGAATCTATCTATTATATCAGGTTTGAACTAAAAATACATGTAAAAGAAACTTAGACACTATTCAATTAATCAATGTCATTATAGAATATCCTATATATAATTATTTAACTTTATTTCTATTTTAGCTATCTAGATTCACTAAAAATATTAGCAATTATAATTTACACATGCTTAAGGAGATATCAGATCTTTTAGTTAAACAGTAGGTGATAGTTATTTCTAAATAAATTAGTTTATTCCTATTTATTCTTAACGGTTCTAATTTACTAAATTTTATTAATTCTTAATTAATTTTAAATAAGTTACTTATAAGGTGTTATAAAGTTTAATATCTTTCTTTCCTTTTCATAATAATTTTCCAGAAGTTAGTTATCTATAGTGTTTATATCACTAGTAAGTGTAAATATCTTTATAATTAAATTTTAATTTACTAAGTCTTATTAATTCTAAATAAGTTAATTATAAGGTGTTATATCTTTCTTTCCTTTTAATAGTATTCCAGAAGTTAGTTATCTATAGTATTTATATCACTGGTAAATGTAAGTATCTTTCAATTAAATTTTAGGATAAATTAATTTCAGTAATTTAATGTCATTGTGCAGAGATGTTATTTTAAATTAATGGCTAGGTAGGATGTTAGTTAGAGTTTATATAGAAATCAAGGCTTCTAATAACATATACTATGTCTTTCCTTCGGCATACCATAAAAAGAACTGAAGTTACTCTGAAACAAAAATCAAACACAACGTAGAGTCCTTCATTATACTAGACGATCACAATTATAAGGCCAAAGATAATTGATATCCTCTTAAGCTTAATATTAGCTTGTAACGCCACTACCGTGATAGTGTTACAAATTGGTTCACGTGACCAGGATATGATAATGGGTCTTAGGTCATCCATAGGAGATCATTACAAAATGGTGCCGTGA
The DNA here is from genome assembly GCA_905220545.2 of Melitaea athalia. Lineage (NCBI taxonomy): Eukaryota > Metazoa > Arthropoda > Insecta > Lepidoptera > Nymphalidae > Melitaea > Melitaea athalia. The sequence goes on from HG992178.1 coordinate 24,528,968, forward strand.
CCAGGATGTTATAATTTTATATATATGTTGGGGTCTTTCTCACCACACCCCATAGGATAAGGGTATATCGTTACAAAGTGGTGCCGTGACCAGGATTATCATAAACTTGATGATTAGTTATCATGCCATAGGGTAGATCGTTTCAATTGGTGCCGTGACCAGGATATTTATGGTTGCACAAATGCCGGAGTAAGCGAGTATCTTAGAAGCTTTAAAGTAACTTTTCAAATCATTTATAGTGAATAAATGTAATGCCAGTGATAAAATGTTAATAGTTGCACAACTATACTGATACATAATAAGGATAAACATGTACCTATTGATTGCATCTTAAAGAAGACACAAAACGTATTACTTAACAACTCTTTAAAGTTCATTTTACACAAAATAAGTTAAACCTATTAAATTTATATTATGTAGACACATTAACTTGTTTTAGACAATCTAAGAATGGACCTATATATATATATAGCATCTTGGTGCAGTTAGAATTACAGTTAGGTACATAAATCTAAATAAGTCTCTTTTAAGAGTAATATTGAAGAGAAGTTTTAATACTTAAAAGTTGCATTAAGTTTCCCAGTAATAAGTTTTAAAAGGTCAGACCATAACAGCCTATTGTCTCATGTATTATTACTAATGATGGATAGTTACATATTTAAATAATTATTTATTCATGAAATTACATGAAAGTATCTACCTACACAACATTACTAAAATTGATTAGTAGTATATTGAAGTGTGTCTCAAGCACATCTAATTATTATCTGATTATTATTATATTATCGTCAATCAATAGACATTGTTAGGATAGTTAATAAAATTTAGATTGTATTAATTAAATATTGTTAGGGAATTTTTAAATAAAAGCCTGCAGTAAATTTTAATATTACTTACAGATGCAAATTATTCTAGGTTATGTACAATTTAAACTTATTTTGTCACATTTAGTCACTGACGCTGAATTGGTTTCTTTCTTGTTGAAATTGGTCCCAATAGTTATGCGTTGAACATTCTTAAGGGCTGAAGATGTACGTGGATGTTAGACTGAAATAATAGTATTCAATAGTATTAAAAAATATGCAAACATAATGTGAAGATAGAATGTATTAATATTATAGTTAGTGCAAATTGGAAATTAATTATAATATTAACTAACTGTGGAATTAACTTTTATTCATTTATTTACAAAGACTGTACAGGAAAAACTATATATTTTGGTAAATTTATTCATTTTAATGTTAGATTTTAAAAATAATTAAGTGTAGTCATTGCCATCATAGCAAATTATATTTAGGTTAAATAACAGATTTTAAAGTATAGAAAATTCAGTGCATTTTAGTTATGAGTGCGAGAATGTACTGTTAAATAGAAATTGAATTAGGTTATGAAGGTAACAGGGTTATTTTGACTTTGAATTTTAGGAATGGACTGGAACTGTTTAAGATAATTTAATTTATAAAAAGAGTATAGCTTACCGAATGACATAGCATTCATAAGAACTATAACATCAATGGCCGGTTGTTGAATCCTTGGATTTGATTGTTAATGATGTAGAACTTGTCCTTTTATTTCAATAAGCGTTCTTTGTATCTTTTAGTCACAATAGCTCAATATACTATACTTAAATTCTATTCTAATATACTAAACGAACCAATATACTTGTTCATGAATAATCAATTGTCAGTTGTCTAAAAGGGATCGTACAGAATTACAGAACTACTTAATTAACATCAAAAATATGTGTTTGTGACCATAGATTATATATAACTTTTAACTAGTTTGTGACATTAAAGATTGCGTTTCAAAACCGGTTACAATAAATTCTTTTGAAAAAGTTCTTGTTTTTTTAAATATTAATAAGACATTATTGGGGAAAAATATAGAACATTTTTTATGAACAATTTATTACATTATATTAATTTATTATTATTTGTTAGCTTTCTTCGTATTTTTGAACTGTCAGTTGTCAAAGTGAAGGAAACTTATTCCAAATTTGAATTGAAAGGAATGGTTCTCTATAAATAAAAAAAAAAAAACCCCACGATAGCGCTTTAAACATCTGCGATGACCTTTTTGCCAGGTAGCTGAATTTTACAGCGAGAGCAAGTTATAAGTCAGACAAAATTGTTTAATAATATTTACCAGAAAGAATTTGAAATTGCATATAAAATTTAAAATATAGTTGGGAATTGATTATTGCATAAACATTAGTTGATGTATGGTATTAAGTATTATGGTATTTCATTCTTACATAGAAACTAATAGATATTTTTACAACTCTATGGTGATTAAGTAAGATTAATGTAGTAATTGAATATCAAATATATAGTAGGCATGAGGCGTATTTATCGTCGCTGGTATAAATACTCGTTATTTAAAAGTCACAGTCTGTCACTATGACTAGATTCGAAAAATACTCGTGACCGTGTTTTTCATTTCACTTGTACTTAATCGAATACACTAAGAGTAGGTGAGACAACTGAAGTATTTTTAATGTATGGGTATAACAGTGCCACCTGGTCTCCGTAATTTCAAGGAACGCTAGTTTTAGAAAATAAAAAAAAAAAAAAAAAAAAAAATAGCCTTTTTGTCTCATTTATTTCCGACATCAAATAAAGCAACCAAATTAAACCTAGACCGATATTTTACTAAATTACGCTATCGCGCCACCTATTGTGAAATACGTGTAAGTAGTTAATCAAATCTTTAAATATAAAATGTAACAACTAACTTATCTTTTAGTTTAGAATAGCATTAATAATACAAATATAATAAACGGATTAGGTATACTCATTCAATAATAGATACCTACATAACAACTTTGCAATTGCTTAGTATTTTTAATACCTGAGCATACAGCGCCATCTTGTTCCCGTTCCTATAGTTTTAGAAAATATCTAATAATCGCGAACCTAGTATTTTGTCACTGGTATTTGTCATTGATATTTTTAAAATAACATCCACTGTGATAACAATTATTGCCATGTACCTAGTACGACACAACTCTAATATATAGTTGCAGTAGGATTGGTAGCGACATCTGGTGGACAAACGTGAATTAATATCGAGCTGCTTACGAAAGTATGGATGGTTGTGCTATGTGTTCGTAGATGGCGCTGAAAGAATTTCAAAATGTCTCATGTCAGTAACGCCATCTGTTGAGAGTGAGTGGTATTGAAAGGTAGGCTTTGAAATAGAATTGGCGTAGTATCGAGTGTAGATATGGAAGTGTTTATTGTGAAACAAAGATGGCGTGGTTGTGATCTTATAAGATATATACAATGGTTCAGTGGATGAGGGAATTGAATGTCATATGCAAGGTGGAAAGTTCAATCCGAGTAAATTGAATTTCAATTTAAAAATATATACTGTAGTTTTAAAAATATATACTGTAGTATTTATTATAGAAAAGGACGATTAGGGATAGTATGAATTTGGCAGTTAACATTTATGAGGATTTGAGTTATTTTCTAATTATTATGATTTCACTGTGATAGTTTTATTATTTTTTTTGTTGATGGATGTATTGTTTGGGGTGAATGGAATGGAATTGATGTTTGTTAAGAATGTTATCAATGAATACTAGAGAAGAAATGAAGTTGTCATATTTCATTTGAAGTATGATAGTTGAATTTTAATTAAACTTGTAAACATTTAATATTTTAAAATTAAAACTAAGTTTAACATTTGCAGAATCCGGTCGACTTGATAAAATTTCAATAAAATATTAGAAGTTTAAAAGGTGATTAGAAAGAGATAGTTTTTGTGTGAACATTTGGAAAGTTTATTTAAATTAAACTCAAATTAAATAAGAGTGCAGTGAATCTTTTTTTTGAATTAGAATAAATTAATTAAAATTTAGATAAACATTATCAGTGTTACATTTGAAGCAAATTAAATCTATAACAATGCCTAGGCGTCAACCTAAAGCTAGTCCTGTTGGAACCAAGGCGACTAATTCTAATAACAAGCGAGTGTCTGCAGTTAGACCTGCTACTAAAGTAAGGAAGATTAATTCTTTACGATACATATCTCGAATGATGGAAAAGGCAATGAATAACATCAATAATAGAATCTCGGAGTTGGAAAATAGAATGTCTACTCCTAGTGGATCATCGGACAATGTTATGCCGAGAGAAAATTGTATTCAACCTATCATACAGCCGGGAACATCAACGGTATACTATCCAGTGGCGCAGATGCCTACGGAAAGACCTAAGTTTCCATTTAAGGGAAAACATCCTGTGACGTTCATCGAAGACCTGACTGCTTATTTAAGAAGGTCTGCACCAGAGGCGAGAGATATAATAGACATTGTCATGGATTGTCTTGAAAATGAATCGCGAAATTGGGCGCGTATTTATAGAGATAGATGGACAGTGTTTGAAGACTTCAAAAGGGATTTTTTAGACACATATTGGGGCGAGGCTGAGCAGAATGAATTAAGAAGACGAATCAGTCAGAATTCGTGGGACGGAGTCCAGTCTATGTTAAGCCATTTCATTACTTTATGTGGACAAGCGAAGATGTTGACGTATCCTATTCAAGAGAGACAATTAATAAACGACATTATGAATCATTTTCCTAAAGATGTTCAATATGCTTGGTCAACAAGTAATTACACATCGATTCTTCAAGCTACGGAGTTTCTACGAAAGTTAGATAACATTAATAAGCAAAATAACTTCAGTAGTGGCATTAATGCCCATTCTAGCAGCGTTCAAAGACCTGAGATGGCAGCTCAACAGCAGAATGGCAGAGGCGGTCTCAACCGGAAGCGAATTATGAACACTAGATCAATGAGTAAGGTGATACCAAACAAGAAGAATAGCATTAATGGTACGAATAGAGTAGATAATGATAACAATGTTTCTATAGAAAACCCTATATCAACAGAGAATTTAAACTAATAAGTGTTGATGTGACAGACCCCGGTACATCAACTTTAGTAGGGGCGAACAGTACATCAGTAGCTTTAAGAATTATGCTTAAACTCGGGTGGGAACCTGGACAGACATTAGGTAGACATAATAATGGTATACGTAAACCAATCATAGCTAAGGGACAATATTGTAAATCAGGGTTAGGCTCAGGATTAAATAAAAATAATTCAACAGATTTCAAGTATAAAATCATACAAACATTAAAAAATCAATCGGAAATAGATAATGAGTCATTAGTGCAAACCGAAGCAGTCTTTTCATTATTTGACGAGGAAGATAATATTACCGCGGATAGATTAGAAATAATTAAATCTGAGATTGAAGTGATAGTATCTGGTAAACGAGTTATATGTTTAATCGATACAGGGAGTGACATAACCTGTATTTCAGAATCATTTTGGGAATCTTTAAAATCATTAACTGGGAACAAATTAGATATGTTACCTGTTAAGCCGATTCAGATACGTGGAGCAGTAGGACAAAAGAGTGCTAAAATACAACAAATGGTTTTATTGCCTGTAAGATTTGGGGTAGTTGATTTAGAGATTAGATTTTTTATAGTACCAAAATTAGTTCATTCAATGATATTAGGATTTGACTGGCTTATGGCAAATAATGTTAATATTAAATTACAAGAGCCATCCATAGGGTTAGTTATCGAACATAGAGATCAACAAGTATTAATTCCGTTTATTAAATATAATTTTGAGGAAAAGAGAATTTGTGATATTACAAAGGTAGATAATAGCTTTGATTTCAATAAATATTTACAAGAAATAAAGACGGGTACACCTCTTAAAGGAACTCAATTAAATAAATTAAAACAGATTCTAATTAAATATAGCGAAGTATTTGTTAAAAGGTTAGGTAGAGCTAATTGTTATCAACATATTATCAAAATGATGGATCATAGTCCAATAATTAAACGGTCTTATCCCGTTCCGTACGCGTATAGACAAAAAATGGAAGAAAAATTAGCCGAAATGGTTGATATGGGAATAATATCTAGAGGTTCAGCACCGTATTGTAGTCCGTTAACTTACACTTTAAAATCAGATGGTTCAATTAGAGTTCTACTAGATGCACGTGAAATCAACAAATACATGATAGCTGAGTCGGAAGCACCTCCGATGCAAATAGATGTTTTAAATTCATTTCATGGGGTTAATTATATTAGTATAATAGATTTGAATAATGCATATTTTCAAATTGCCATTTCTGAGGATAGTAAAAAGTATACCGGGTTCACATTTAATGGAAAATCTTATATGTACAATGTTTTACCACAAGGACTTAAGACTTCAGTAGGTAGTTTCAGTAGAGCTATGGACTTAATATTAGGGCCTGAAGTTAGACATTTTTGCGTGAATTATCTAGATGACCTTGCTATCTTAACTCAAGGAACGTTAAATGAACATTTAGAACATATCGATATAATACTAAACAAATTAAAGTCAGCGGGGTTAACATGTAATCTTGAAAAATGTAAATTCATATGTAAAGAAGTTAAGATGTTAGGACATATTATTTCTACCGAGGGAATCAAAACTGACCCAGAAAAAATAGAGTCAATTAAGAATTTCCCAGTTCCCAAGAAAATAAAACATTTAAGAGCATTTTTAGGACTTTGTAATTATTATAGGCGGTTCATTCCTGATTATAATAGTATAATTCAACCTTTATGCCAATTATTAAAAAAGAGCAAAGGATGGACATGGACTTCAGAAGCACAAGTAGCCTTTGAAAGATTGAAAAATAGTTTTTTAAAGACAATAATGTTGCATCATCCGGATATGTCTAAACCTTTTTATTTACAAACAGATAGTTCGGGAGTAGGTCTAGCGGGGGTTTTATTTCAGTACGATGAACAAAGGGAAATGAAAATATTAGGCTATTGTAGCAGATCTCTTAGGGGCGCCGAATTAAGATGGACTGTTACTGAACAAGAGTTTTGGGCTATAATCTATTGTTTAAGGAAGTTTGAAACCTATTTGAGGGGCGCAAAGCTTATAATTAGAACTGATCACAAAGCATTGACGTTTGTTAGGACATGGAAATTGTATAATAGTCGAATAATTAGGTGGATATTGTTTCTTGAACAATTCGATTATAGTATCGAACATATAAAAGGTAGAGATAATGTCGCTGTTGATGTGTTATCTAGGTTCCCACCTGATTCATCAATGATACAAGAAGATAGAATCTATTGTCCTGAAATACATTATATGGAAATTAAAAGGAATAAAACATTAATAACAAACTTAAAAAATATACCTAGTTTTCAATCTAACGATAATGAAGTACAGTTGATAATGGATATTATAAATAATATTAGTAATAATCATAGTGGTAGAATAAATAATATTGCTAAGCGCTGTTATATCAAGGATGGAGTGTTATATTTTAAAATCGATTCAGATAAACATGTAATTTATTTACCCTCTCAGTTACGAGAGGAAGTAATTTCTCAAATTCATAAAGAAATGGGACATCAAGGGGTTTTTAAGGTACTCAAATATCTTAAGGATAGATTTTATTTTCCTAATATGCATAGAACAGTTAAAGTATTATTAAAGACTTGTCATCTCTGTCAAGTTTCTAAAAGTGATAATATAAAATATGTAGGCAAATGTAAATCTATTGTGACAGAAGAAATAGGTGACTTAGTTATGGCAGACTTATATGGACCATTGCCGAAAGGACGGTTTGGTTCTGCTTATATATTTGTAATTCAGGATTCATTTAGTAAATTTATTAAATTATATGATTTGTCTAAAGCCACTTCTCGTTCAGTTATTACAAAATTAAAACAATTTGTTAAAATAATTAAGCCTAAAGTACTTATGACTGATAATGGTAGTCAATTTTCATCTGAAAGTTGGAAACAAACTTTAAAAGATATGGGTATAAAACCTATATTTACAACTGTAAGAAATCCTCGACCTAATACGACAGAGAGGGTTAACAGAGAGCTAGGACGTTTATTTCGAACATATTGCCATAAAAATCATAAAAGTTGGGTAACGATATTAAATAAAATCGAAACATTATATAACAACACATTTCATGAAAGTACGGGATTTACTCCTAATGAAATATTATATGGATTGAGTAATGACATGTCATTTGATAGTTGTTTGTCTCAATTAAATAAGTCTAAAGATATTAATCAAATTAGAATTCAAGTTAGGAAAAATTTAAAAGATAACAGTATTAAACGACAAACTAAATTTAATAGGTCCCATCGTTTAATTGAATTTCAGATTGGAGATTATGTAAAGATTCGTAAGGTAAATAAGTCAGAGGCTCAAAAGAAACTTATAAAAAAGTTTCAATTGCTGTATGAAGGACCTTATGTAGTTAGTGCAATTCCATTTGCAAATGTTTACACATTAATGGACCCTATAACTAAAGAAATTAGAGGAAACTTTAATACAATACATTTAAATAGATATTATCAATAATAAATTGATCACGATCAATTATAGATGTTATCAATGTTTAACTGTTGATACAAACATTAGAATTAATAATGTAGAATTGAAAAGGATAGATTTTAAAATTTAGAATATCAATAAACTTTATTGAAGATTTATTATATTTTCACAATAATTTAATGTCAAAACTATAGTTGACTTTATAAGGAAATGAATTGCACTTAAATGTTTAACCATTGATATAAATATTTGAATTAATAATGTGGAATTGAAAAGGATAGATTTTAAACTAGAATATCAATAAACTTTATCGAAGATTTATTATATTTCACAATAATTTAATGTCGAAACTATAGATGATTTTATAAAATGAATTGCACTTAAATAAGTTAGATATATAAGTAAAAGATTAGGTTATTAAGATAGTAATTAAATGATTAAAATAGATAGTAATAAGTTAGATAAGTGAAATTGTAATTAGGTTTAGTTATGAATAAAAATAAAAATTAAGGTAATGATGGGTCAGGGAAATGACTCAACTAATTTTATTGGAGCGCTTAGAAGTTCTCATATAATTATATAACAATTTAATTTTCAATTGACTATTAAGTCATATATTAATTTTTTTTTCCATCATTACTTAACCTATTAAGCGCTAGCTTAATAGAAATAATAATTTAATTTTCAACGGACTACTAAGTCATATATAAATTTTTTTTTTCTTTCATCAAATACTTATTAAGCGCTAGCTTAATAAAAATAGTTGGTGGGGAGTAGGGCGGTCATTTCTTCACAAAATTAACTGAACATTTTAAGTTATATTCAATCTAAATTGAATTGCAAAAATATAGGTCAGACCTTAAAGTTTGACTGTTTGCAATACAAGTTGTCCAAGTACTGCAATATACTAAACAACATATCACCAATTCATATTAGTATTAGATATGAATTGTGCAACTGTATTCAAATATTTTAATTTATTCATTCTGAAAGGAAACGGATACGATTCCATACATTCTTGGGCCGAAATGCAATGTAAAATATAACGTAATGAAAAAGTACCAATTAATGTATTTACGCTTATTGATTCCTTGCTGAAATTCTGTACATTTTGGCTATTTAAGAGCGGAGTTATTAGACGTTTTGTAAAATTGAGGTTATGTTACAATGTCTATGGAAAATCACTAAGTTTCTGAAGCACTAAAGGTTATCATATTATATCATTACAAATATCAATCACTTGAAACCATAAATAAATATCAGGAATGGACTCAGGATGCATCTGAATACACTGAAAACATTAAACAATTATAAACATGATTACATGAAACAAGTGACAGTGACGGGACCATGACGGGGCACACAGTTTCAATATCAGTCAGCTGTCAAAGCTGTTATTAAATCGATATGATTTATTTTCAATCGATACGAAATCGATAATAATTTGGGTTTATCAGATATTAATTTTTATTTTCGATATTAATGTAACTTTATTTAAATACACTTTATTGTTTATAACTTCAATTGTGTATCTGAATACTTTGAGTTAATTAACTAGTGCAAATTTTTTAAAATGCTATAATCGATTATAGTTAAATCGATACCCAATTAATTTGACGAAAACTATCTTTTCATTTTTCTCAGCTTCCAGATTCAGAATTGAGCTGATATTTTATATTTTATAAAAAAAAAAAAAAAAAAAAAAAATATGACCAATTTTTAAACCATATCTGTACTTAATACATTTTAGCCTAAAAGTCCCCATCTTCTTTAAAATAAGATGAACTGCACTCTGTTAAGTTGTATATTTAACATTGAAGAGTCGGATTTTATATTTTAAAAACAATATGTGTATTGTTATAAGATAGAATTGAGCCTAGATGTAGGAATGCAAATCAGATTGGATCTATGTGAGTGTGAGAGTGGGTGAAGGAGCTGGAATGGTTGGTTGGAATTGATTATTTTGATTTTAACCATTGAATATAACTCTAGTAGTATGATTGATGAGAGATTGGATGTTTGGGAGAAGAGTATGTTTCTATGTGCTGTTGATTGAAGCTGAATGTAAAGATTCATGAGTGTCCTTTCAGTTGAGAGGTAACGAGATACAGAATTGTGTTATTTGATTACGTTGTTGTGATTAATTAATAATTACGATAAACTACATTATATAATTAAGGGGCGATTGTAACGTAACACGTAAGCACAATTCAGTTCTAAGTTACTGGTGCCATAAATTTTAGTTATACTTGAGATTACAAACGCATAAATTGAAATGTGAGTTGACACGTAAACATAAAACAGTCAACTCAATGAACGAAAATGGTTCAAATACATTAGGGACTCAAATTTTAAGTTGTACTTAAGAATAGAAATTATTAGTTGGGAACTCAAACAGTTCTTAGCTAGTTGTTAAAATATTGGGTGATAAGTTTTATATTCGAGACAGGCTTAAAATTTTGTGTTGACAGATGCGGTGGAATGTTCTAAGGGCCAGTTTCCACTGATTGATATAATCGCGATTAGTTCGACGTAAAGTCGGTTTACGCGTTTAACAAAGTTTAGAGCTGGAAATTGCATTTCACTAACATAAACTAAACGCAGTTAGAGAATAACGGCTGAACCGATTGCACTAATTCTTTTTTTTTGTGTTCCTTGAAGTATGAGGATGTTTGTTACGGAGAGGAATTTTAAAGGGATTGCCTGAAAAAGTCTTAAAACAGCACTTTGCTATGTTCTCATACGGATAATTCGTAATAATAATTAAACGAAAGCAAGGTTAGAATCGAACTATAAATTCGATTAAGCAAAGCATAATTCTGTTAAGCGGTGGAACCCGGGCCTAAGGGTTCGACCCGGCGTATGAGTGGTTTTTTTTGCTGTAATTACAGGACGCCAGGGTTGCCATCACAAAGTTTAAGTTACCTTGTTTGGATTAAAAACTACAAAATTGACGTGTATTTACTTTACATTAACACGTAAGGTTAAAAATGACAATGATCGGTTAAATAATTTCCCTTTCGAAATCGGTTGAATAATACATTATTCTCCACAACCGTCATACAAATTTATCGTAACTAACAATTTTTTTTCCTTTAGCTTTATTCAATGTGTATTTGTTTTTCCCTTTTATTGTTTATCTTTTGTTGTGTTTTTTGTTTAATTGATTTACGTAATTTCCTTTGGATCGGATAAAAGTGCGTACAGCCAGTAAAGTTCGAATTATTGAGGAAGTAATAATTTTATTCCTTGTTTTTGTGTAATAATTTTATTCCTTGGTTTTGTGTTGCACTATAATGATTTATAAACTATCGATTAAATTATTAGGAAGAAACAATTATACATTGGTTTGCCATATCTTTGAACACGGCAATGAACCGAAGATATTCAAATTTCCTTGTAACACGGGAATTGCTGAGTGTATGGTATCACTGCAGAGCGCATTGGTGAACGTGTAAGGGTGGGGGAAAAACAGACGCGAGATTTTTGAATAAATACGATGGGAGTTTGAATTCGGGGCAGTCAGTTTGACATTCAAATTTGAATTCGGAGTTCGAAGCGGTAGGCCTCCGCGGCCGCCGCGGCCTCTTGGCCGGCGAAGCTATGGAACTTCTGACTTAGATTAAAGATAGAAATACCTAAAAAGTATTTTTTAGATCTGATTCAGGGATTTCATTAGCGTAAGCTGGCCGAGTGGCTATGTAACTTCAGTGTAGATCGCGAATTAGTTTTAATTTAATTTTACTGATTATTATTAAGTGCAATTCTTTATTATAGAATCTTAATTTGTAATCCGCTAAATAAATTCAGTGAAAGACCTGTGATGAAGCGCTCCTGATTGGTTCGAATGCATTAATTTTTTTATTTTTTTTTTTTTGTTTGCATGTGTGTTTTTCTGCATGTTGTGGATCTGTTACTAATTTTTATAACTTTTACGGAGATTTTTAATAAAAGATATTTAATGAATTATTAGTTAGGTTTACGTCGAAACTATTAATTATTGATTAATTATTGAAAGGAATTATTATCTAGGTTTACATTGATATTAACTATTGATTATTTACTGAATGAAATTATTATGAAAAGGTTACATTGATATTATTAATTATCAATTGATTATTGAATAAAATATATCTAATGAATTAAGATATCTAATGAATTATTAGTTAGGTTTACGTCGAAACTATTAATTATTGATTAATTATTGAAAGGAATTATTATCTAGGTTTACATTGATATTAACTATTGATTAATTACTGAATGAAATTATTATGAGAAGGTTACATTGATAATATTAATTATTGATTGATTAATGAATGGAATTATTATGAAATAAGCCTTATGACCATAATTATATTGAATTTAACTAATAAAATAAAATCTAACTTAAGTACATAACCACAATATGATGTTGTTAGAATAAAATGAAATTACATCCGTTATACTTTAAAGTACATATATAAATTGAATGAATCTTGGTTAAAACTATCATATTAGATATTAAGGGTTAAATAGATTTTCGTTAGGGTGTATTTAAATAATGAAATGAGATTTTACTATGTCATTACTTTGGAAGTAAATAGAGTGGTGAATAATTCTAGGAAAATATGACCTATAAACAAACTAAGGATTAGTTGTCGTATCTTATTGAATATTCTCTACATATAAATATGCTTCTATTGTATGTATATGTATATATGTATATATATATATATATGTGTGTATTTGACTTCATTTTGACATTACACAAACTTAGTAGTTCAAACATTAATTTAAGAAATTGTAGATCTTAAATATATGTTGGAGCGAGGTAACACAGGTGGTTTGTAGTCTTGAATGAGTTCAAGGATACTTTTAGCTCTTGAATACATTCTAAGATGAGGTAATTACACACTGAACTATGACATTACACAACTATTGTAGTTTTGAACATTGATCTAAGAACTTATGTTCTTAAATAAGTGTCAAAACGAGGTATCTGGTAGACTGGAGTGTCTCAATTTCACGATGACTTTCATTGAACTATATAAACTATGTTAAGGTGAATCCATAAATGTTTGTATTCGCCAGTGTTTTATTATAGGTTTCCCCTATAAGGCAAGGCCTGTCTAAGCCACAGTTCTTCGCGTCATCGATGCTAGGTAGTTCCTAATCTAGGTCTATCTAGTAAAGAAAGTTGCGAGTACTTCCTACCAACCTCTGCGTTTGTGTTTGCCTAACTGAACTATGTTCTTGGTAAATACTATACGTATGTTTGCTTATCTTTGATAAGAATTCCTCATCTTTGATGAGAGACATTGGACAAACTCCACCAAACACCTAGTGTATGGTCGATGTTTGAACTGCAACAAAGGTTAGTAATTTAGTTTGGACTGTGGTATGAAGTTCTATTTTAGACTAATAGAGAAACATATTCACTTTTCCAATTAATTTATTGCTAATTTTTGTGGACAGTCTCTGTTAAGTCCTAAGGCGGATTTACTGAGATTTAAGCCAAGCCTTAATCAAGTCCTCTTGTGTTTTTCAAACATACAAACATTGATGGATCATAAAACCTATTAAATATACATTCTCTCTTCCTTGTGAAAATGAGATACTCTCAGAGATTCTGATTGAGTAAATGAATATGTTATATTTAGTTGTTTTATTTATCTCTCGACACTACTATGTCCTTCGATAAATCCATTCAGTTCCTAAGAGAGCCTGATATATTCAAATGTTTAACAACTTAATTACTGGTTCAATGTTTCAATTGAACAACCTATTCTGGTTAATGAATGCTGTTTCATTGAATGCTGTGAGTCATGCAAAGACAAACCTACACAATACACCTACTCTACACGTTGGTCTTATACCTTTAATTATTCTTATTTTCCTTATAGGACACTCGAAAGGTTACGCTGTCGCCAGTCGCTAGTCGCCGACGACCCATCTCACAATGGTGGCGAGGCTTGACAATATAGCTGACTATAGACCCGTAACTCAGTAGGTCTTTCCTATGGGAAATTACACTACACAATCCAATTGTGGCAAAAGTAGTAGGTTTCGTGATCGAATTTCAAAGTAGTTGTGTGACCGAAGTTCCCGTATGGGCTAGTAAGCACACAATGAAAAGATCAGTAGACACGATCTCCTTTTGTTCACGTGGAACACATCTTAATACCATGTCTGATTACAGCTTGGTAATTACATCAACTCTAGTAATTCACTGGTTATGTCTATATGACGTCCCAAGGGATTACTCAAATACTGTCATTGCATGATTGTGCTGCGGCGATATGAAACAAGCATTTGTTAGACAGGATATATTTCCGTCTAACTTACTGTAGAAAATTGGGACCTCTCATTTCCTACCTGCTACCTTTCTTTTTGATTTGATAGCACCAACGTTGTGCCTAATTTAATTTAGAGCCTTCAGCACGGTGTGGATTGGATTGGGGTCGGAGGGGAATGGTGGTTGCGACCCCCCGGGTTCAGCTGAACCCGGCCTTTTAATTCCCTAATACCTATAAACCCTATCCTAACAGATTAACACATACAAACAAACACTACACATTATTTTCACAATTATCTGAGATAATTTATTAACTGAATAAATTATTTCAAGATAATTAATAACTATATAATAAGTATTTAATCATTATTTCAATTACCTATATATTTTTATTTATTTCATTTGTTTAGAGTTATTAGAATCTATCTATTATATCAGGTTTGAACTAAAAATACATGTAAAAGAAACTTAGACACTATTCAATTAATCAATGTCATTATAGAATATCCTATATATAATTATTTAACTTTATTTCTATTTTAGCTATCTAGATTCACTAAAAATATTAGCAATTATAATTTACACATGCTTAAGGAGATATCAGATCTTTTAGTTAAACAGTAGGTGATAGTTATTTCTAAATAAATTAGTTTATTCCTATTTATTCTTAACGGTTCTAATTTACTAAATTTTATTAATTCTTAATTAATTTTAAATAAGTTACTTATAAGGTGTTATAAAGTTTAATATCTTTCTTTCCTTTTCATAATAATTTTCCAGAAGTTAGTTATCTATAGTGTTTATATCACTAGTAAGTGTAAATATCTTTATAATTAAATTTTAATTTACTAAGTCTTATTAATTCTAAATAAGTTAATTATAAGGTGTTATATCTTTCTTTCCTTTTAATAGTATTCCAGAAGTTAGTTATCTATAGTATTTATATCACTGGTAAATGTAAGTATCTTTCAATTAAATTTTAGGATAAATTAATTTCAGTAATTTAATGTCATTGTGCAGAGATGTTATTTTAAATTAATGGCTAGGTAGGATGTTAGTTAGAGTTTATATAGAAATCAAGGCTTCTAATAACATATACTATGTCTTTCCTTCGGCATACCATAAAAAGAACTGAAGTTACTCTGAAACAAAAATCAAACACAACGTAGAGTCCTTCATTATACTAGACGATCACAATTATAAGGCCAAAGATAATTGATATCCTCTTAAGCTTAATATTAGCTTGTAACGCCACTACCGTGATAGTGTTACAAATTGGTTCACGTGACCAGGATATGATAATGGGTCTTAGGTCATCCATAGGAGATCATTACAAAATGGTGCCGTGACCAGGATGTTATAATTTTATATATATGTTGGGGTCTTTCTCACCACACCCCATAGGATAAGGGTATATCGTTACAGCAGCGTAACGGATTAAGCTCCGACACTTCTTTACTGTGATATTCTAAGTTTAAAACTTGAGGAGCACACAATTATTGAGCCTCTAATCATCAGCCATTTGTATGTAATCACCGTGTCTCCATTAATAGTCAGTCTGTTTCCGTGCAGTCAGCGAATGATCGATACTGAACCGGAGCACGCAGCTGACGGCTCACAATCCGTTCGACCGTTATGAGACCGCTCCGAACCTACAATTTACTTACATTTTTTATGTTTCAGCTTTTCCCGCGCCGCGGCGGAGAAAGCTGAAACGACTAAACGGCACAAATATTCTTCACTAATTCCAAATTACATCTTTGTGCCGTTTGCAGTCGAAACACTTGGACCTTGGAGTAGCAGTGCAAAAAAATTCTTAAATGAGATAACTCCTCGCCTTATTGCCTCCACTGGTGACAAGAGGGCTGGTGCATTTTTTGCCCAGAGAATCGGCATAGCGATTCAACGGGGAAATGCTGCCAGCATTCTTGGCACAATTCCACGCGGACATGATTTGTACCATAACTATCTGTAAATATTTAGTTCTTAAGTTGTGATTTGTAAATATGTATAATGTTTAATGAGTTAAATAAATTGTATATATATTAAGGTATTAAATGAAATAATTTTTTATGTGTGACGATCCTGAATATCTGTAAGGTTTAGTAACCGTTATAGAAACATAAAGAACTAGCTTGGTCCGCGTGGAATAGTTACTTGAAAAAAGCCCCCCGATTTTGAAACATTCTTTATTGGTGCTCCGTTCCTATTAGTGTTAGCGTGATGATATATAGTCTTCGTCGTATAGCCTTCCTCGATAAATGGGCTATCTAATACTGAAAGATTTTTCAAATCGGACCAGTAGTTCCTGAGATTAGCGCGTTCAAACAAACAAATTCTTCCGCTTTATAATATTAGCATAGATTATCTGCGCTCCGCGGTTTCGCCCGCGTTCATTTTAGGAAAAAATTATCTACCTATAGCCTTTGTCAGAAAGCAGCATTACTGCACACTGCGCCAACCGGCTAGTGAAGTCAGAAGAAGCATATAGGTACAGCAGTAACTTTTGATATTAATCTAATCTTAATTACATCAGTTACCAAAATCATTGAGGAAACTCACACTCGATTAAATCAACAGATTTCAACATATTATAAGCCGGTAGTGAATGGATTTGAATCATGCTACGGCAGTCAATATCTTCATCGACTCGCTTGTTCCGGATCTTGGCCACCTGTTAGTGGAACTGTAAGCACGTACCGATGGACATTTTGAAATGATATTCGTCAAGTGGAAATGTTAATCTGATCAAAGGCGCTTAGATGTTATGCAGAGATCTGGTTGTTTGTTGTCAATTGAGGATCCGTGATCCGTGATTCATGATTACCTAAGATGCTTTGATGACATGATTTTCAATACTGACGATTACAGAAATACAGATCCAGTTGACATTCGGGTGAATATTTTGTATTTGTGTAATTGTTTTTAGGACGCGTGCTTAAATTTATAAGTAAATATTTAAGTGGATTTATGTGTAATATTCACTTATTTGACGTCTTGAGTTATTGAATAACCGTTAAAATGGATAAAAAGATTTAACAAATTCTGGGTTTCCAGAATTTTTATAATGTAATTTACGTGTACAAAACTTTATTAAAAATTATTTTAAACTGCTTCAGTTTTTCTTTTTTCAGGTCACTTTATGTACTCTTTACTGGCATATGGTCTAAGATCCGAGAAGGTAAATCTTCCCTCATCTGTTAATTAGATGAAACAATTTTTTATAGGCAGATTTCAATATTGTGAATTTATAAAAAAAACCTCTGCCACCCTACGCCTGCTACAATTGATAATACTTAATTAGTTAATCAGTATTTTTTTATGATCTTTTCCCTCTCATGTTAATTACATGTAGTAAGCTAAAACTGGCAATATTTTATATTATATACCTTACTGTAGTAGGCACCCATCTCTATGATTGCTATACTTACCTGCAGCCAGGTCAGAAAAGGTAGATAAATGTAGATTATTACCCTCACATGTTAATTAAAAAATCCAAGTACAATAATAAACGGTGTCGAATTGTAAACATAATAATGTTTGGCTGCCGTGTTAAAAGCTGGTGCAGCCAAAGATAAATAGTAAAAAGAAAAAATTTATGATGACTATGGGAGCTCATTGCGAAGAATGAGACAGAATAATACTAATTCTTTCAACGAAAAGAGACAGCGTAAAATTCATGGGCGCGCATCACAGGCTCATTTAAGAAAAAAACAAAAAATAAATAAATTTTTAATGACCTTACGAGGTCATCTAATTGATGACCTCGTAAGGTGTGATTTTTTTTGTCATCAAATCAACGATCAAAAATTTATTTATTTATTGATTTTTTTCTGACATCAAATCAAATATTATTACTAACCAGCTGATTTTTTTTCTTTTAGTTAGTTAATATTTATATAATTTAATGGTAATATTGTCCTACAAATTGCGTGGCACGTTATCCCGGTCCTACGGTCACTGCTGCTCTATCTCCTGCTAACTCTATTACCTACCACAATCGAGAGTTTTCGTAGAGGAATTTTTTGTTCGTCTCATCAAAATGAATCTACTCCCGGAAAATTAGCTTGATACTAATCAGGTGAAAAAAATGTACTAGGGATTTCGAAAATTTCGAAATTTCGGATTTTCTAGTATGTTTAAATGAGCCTGTGATGCGCGCGCATGAATTTTACGCTCTCTTTTTTCGTTGAAGGAATTCGTATTATTCTGTCTCACTCTTCGCAATGAGCTCCCATAGTCATCATAAAGTTTTTCTTTTTACTATTTATCTTTGGCTGCATCAGCTTTTAATACAGCAGCCAAACATTATTATGTTTAGAATTCACCACCGTTTATTATTGTACTTGGATTTTTTAATTAACATGTGAGGGTAATAATCTACATTTATCTACCTTTTCTGACCAGGCTGCAGGTAAGTATAGCAATCATAGAGATGGGTGCCTACTACAGTAAGGTATATAATATAAAATATTGCTGGTTTTAGCTTACTACATGTAATTAACATGAGAGGGAAAAGATCATAAAAAAATACTGATTAACTAATTAAGTATTATCAATTGTAGCAGGCGTAGGGTGGCAGAGGTTTTTTTTATAAATTCACAATATTGAAATCTGCCTATAAAAAATTGTTTCATCTAATTAACAGATGAGGGAAGATTTTGTTATATTCCGGATCTTAGACCAATAGAACAAATCAAATTTTAAAAAAAAACGTACGTTGCGTGCGTACAAAGTACACATGTCAGAAGTGAAATTTCTTTGGCAATCTAATTTAAAAAAAAAAACGAATTATAAAAACAAATTTAAAATACAAAAAAAAACTAGCTGCAAAAAAAAGAAACAAAAATCCAACGTCGCGGTATTCCCAGGCGGTCACCCATCCAAGTACTGACCGTCATGAAGCTGACGCGTTACCGTTCGCTCAAATTTTACCCCTCATGCACCTAAAGAAGTTTCACTTCAAAAAAGAAAATTACTTAATTTTTCTTTTTTCAGATTACTTACCGTAGGTACTCTTTACCGTCATAAAACAAATCATGAAACATCCAGCATTTAACTAATAAACACTTAGGTAAACATACTCCAACCTCCTTTCGCGGCAGTCGTTTAAAAATAGATATAAACAATAAAGTTCGCATATTCGTTTTGTTCGAACAAAGTTCGCGCTGAAACAAAGCCCTGCAGAACTCGCCACTGATTTATCGGCGCTCACTCCTCTCGAACTTAAATCGAATTGGTCTAAGATCCGGAATATAACAAAATCTTCCCTCATCTGTTAATTAGATGAAACAATTTTTTATAGGCAGATTTCAATATTGTGAATTTATAAAAAAAACCTCTGCCACCCTACGCCTGCTACAATTGATAATACTTAATTAGTTAATCAGTATTTTTTTATGATCTTTTCCCTCTCATGTTAATTACATGTAGTAAGCTAAAACCAGCAATATTTTATATTATATACCTTACTGTAGTAGGCACCCATCTCTATGATTGCTATACTTACCTGCAGCCTGGTCAGAAAAGGTAGATAAATGTAGATTATTACCCTCACATGTTAATTAAAAAATCCAAGTACAATAATAAACGGTGGTGAATTCTAAACATAATAATGTTTGGCTGCTGTATTAAAAGCTGATGCAGCCAAAGATAAATAGTAAAAAGAAAAACTTTATGATGACTATGGGAGCTCATTGCGAAGAGTGAGACAGAATAATACGAATTCCTTCAACGAAAAAAGAGAGCGTAAAATTCATGCGCGCGCATCACAGGCTCATTTAAACATACTAGAAAATCCGAAATTTCGAAATTTTCGAAATCCCTAGTACATTTTTTTCACCTGATTAGTATCAAGCTAATTTTCCGGGAGTAGATTCATTTTGATGAGACGAACAAAAAATTCCTCTACGAAAACTCTCGATTGTGGTAGGTAATAGAGTTAGCAGGAGATAGAGCAGCAGTGACCGTAGGACCGGGATAACGTGCCACGCAATTTGTAGGACAATATTACCATTAAATTATATAAATATTAACTAACTAAAAGAAAAAAAATCAGCTGGTTAGTAATAATATTTGATTTGATGTCAGAAAAAAATCAATAAATAAATAAATTTTTGATCGTTGATTTGATGACAAAAAAAATCACACCTTACGAGGTCATCAATTAGATGACCTCGTAAGGTCATTAAAAATTTATTTATTTTTTGTTTTTTTCTTAAATGAGCCTGTGATGCGCGCCCATGAATTTTACGCTGTCTCTTTTCGTTGAAAGAATTAGTATTATTCTGTCTCATTCTTCGCAATGAGCTCCCATAGTCATCATAAATTTTTTCTTTTTACTATTTATCTTTGGCTGCACCAGCTTTTAACACGGCAGCCAAACATTATTATGTTTACAATTCGACACCGTTTATTATTGTACTTGGATTTTTTAATTAACATGTGAGGGTAATAATCTACATTTATCTACCTTTTCTGACCTGGCTGCAGGTAAGTATAGCAATCATAGAGATGGGTGCCTACTACAGTAAGGTATATAATATAAAATATTGCCAGTTTTAGCTTACTACATGTAATTAACATGAGAGGGAAAAGATCATAAAAAAATACTGATTAACTAATTAAGTATTATCAATTGTAGCAGGCGTAGGGTGGCAGAGGTTTTTTTTATAAATTCACAATATTGAAATCTGCCTATAAAAAATTGTTTCATCTAATTAACAGATGAGGGAAGATTTACCTTCTCGGATCTTAGACCAAATCTACATTCGATGTTTTAAACTTTGCGATACAACACGTTTTGTTGAAATGAAGTGGTTTTTGAAAATGTTTCCCGTGTGTTATGTTACACAAGCTCCATACAAACAAGTTTTAAAACTCGGTCAGTAAAATTTATTGCATGGTAAAAAAGAATTTCTTGAAAAAATATATCACGATCACGATTAAGCCTGTAATATCTCACTGTTGGGCATAGGCCTCTTCCCCATGTAGGAGAAGGATCGGAGCTTAATCCACCACGCTGCTCCAATGCTTGTTGGCGGATAAATATATATTTTATGTTAATAATTTCTGAGACGATCCTCGAACAATCCTTAATAACTGAAGAAGCTCAGCGATGGGAAGAGCGTAGAAATGACATTCAATCTCTGTGTCAAATTTCGAAGCTAGTGGAACTGCGTGAACTCTCTATATTAACTCATACATAACAGACGTGTATAAGCGTGCTCAAATTCCAATAATCATAATGAAATTGGTAGAAAGTGGTTTGATCTAGCAATTAAGTTATTGCCCTCTCGTAATTCCCCTTGTGTCAATAATAACACGGACACTAATCCCAACTAAGCCGTTTGTAGTCGACGATAGAAAGCTAAACAGTGTATCTTCTTAGGGTGGATTTAGACCAAACGAACAAAGAGCTAGAGCTAGAACAAGAGCATTCTTTCTTGATCTTCGAACACTCGTATTCATATATATAACAACGAAATAATGGTCTATGCCTGTTTACACTAAAAGAATTTGATAAGAATTTGATGTAGTGGGGATAGAATGAGCATTCGCTCGTCTGATGTAAATCGACCATTAGGTTTTAGCGATTAGAACGAATGAAATTAAACATGACGTATAATAAAATGGTAGGAAAGTCAAAACTGTACATTGAATATTTTTTTAAAAGAATACTTGGGGTGTGATCTACAATCGATACCGAAGCCAAAAATATAATTTTTAGAATTTTTGTCCGTTTGTCTGTATGTATGTCCGGGATAAACTCAAAAAGCACTGCATGGATTTACTTCAAATTTGGCACGAATATTATTAAGAAGTCAACATGGGTTAAAATATAGGCTACATATTATCACGCTATCACCTACGGGGAACGAGCAGTGAACAGTGGGATGTTACAGGCTGAATCGTGATCGTGATCGTAGATTCTGCAGAGAAAATCTGGAAAAAGCACCGCGGTTACACTTTTAAAAGTAATATATAAACTGTGTTTTAACACAAAATTAGTAATATCTTGCATGTAATAGAGCGTAACTTACACATGTTATGGTCTTAAATTTATTTTTAACTGGCTTTCAAAAAGAGATTCAATTCAATTCGATATTTTTTTTAACCAAAACCTTCGACGGTTTGGACAAAATTTTATTACTTTTATAATACGAGATATATCTCAACGGTGGTACCATTTATTTTGTGAAAACATTTCGACCCGAAGAGTAAAAAATGGGTAATAACTAATGTCGGTTTTTATTGCGGAAACGATTTTTAGGGATCCGTATACAACGGGTGAAAACTGAGTATTTTATACTTAAAATGAACATCCATTGCTTCAGCCTGTAATATCCTACTACTGGACATAGGCCTCTTTCCCCATGTAGGAGAAGGATCAGAGCTTCATCCACCACGCTGCTCCAATGCGGGTTGTCGGATATATTCACTACTATGAGTAACGATCGTTATCAGGTGTACATGATAACAACCGGGACCGACGGCTTAACGTGCTCTCCGAGGCACGGTGGGGAGACCCACAAGGATTGCGCAAACATGTGGTCTGGCCACGGCAAACATCTGTATGGCCAATACAAATGTTTGTCATGTGCGGGGATCGAACCCGCAACCGCCAACCGACAACGCGGCGTCAATGAACATCCATGGGCTCTAAAATGCGCATGCCTTTATCAAACATTATGCATTATAATTATGCTTATCGTACAGGCGATCTATTACTAAAACTCTAGATTGACAGTCCTGTGACTGTCTAATAAAGCTAGTACGTAGTTACAATATCTTAATATATTTTTTTTTAATTAAAAACTTGTTACATCAAGTATCACATACCTCTTGAGGTCGGTTATGTCAATAACGTCGATAATTATAATTTACAACAGCATCGAAACATCGTCACAATTCTCGTGTTATCGCTCGTCTCAATAACCTCGTTACACTCGCGTATTAATTTGTGACAATAATTAAACTCACAACGTGACGTAATGAACTTATAAACATACAATGTGACAGGTTAATAAATGCAATTACAATTTTAAAATCTGAATGAATAACGATACCAGGAATAATAATTGTGTTTGCTCGCAAACGAAAAAAAACCGACTTCAATTACATCGACAAGTAATACAACGTAATAAGACGAAAAAATAGTCAAGCAAATACGCGCTATTAAAGATTACTCAAAAAGTTGTAATCAGTTTTCGATCTAATTTAAACAAGACTACAGGACAAGTATTAGCTTTCTTTTTAGTTTCTTCCAGACAACCCAATTATACCCAATATAAATTTACACTTGTACTCGTATAACCAGTCTCCCTCTCATCTTGCTATTACCCTTATCATTACATATTATGTTATATATGATACATGGCTAATAAAATTAACGGCAAATCCTTGTTGATAATTGTATTTCAATATATTTAAATGTGCTTTTTGCTCCGTTTCGTGTTTGCGTCGCTCCCGTAATATCTCGTGACACTAATGGAATTAATTGTTGTTACTTGATACACAGTTTAATTGCGCTAATTAAGCGACGAAAACATTCGAAGTAAATGTGCGTATTTCCGAAGTAATTACAAAAAATATACTTTGATATGAAGTTGGATTCATTCTTATTTTTATTTTATATCACCAAGTCGGCAAACAAGCGTAGTACGGCTCTCCTGATGGTAAACAATTACCGTAGCCTATAGACGCCTGCAACACCAGAAGCATCGCAAGCGCGTTGCCAACCCTATCCCCAATCCCCCCAGGAGCTCTGGTCACCTTACTCACCAACAGGAACACAACACTGCTTGAAAGCAGTATTATTTAGCTGTGGTCTTCTGTAAGGTCGAGGTACTACCCCAGTCGGGCTGCTCCATTTTTTGAGCAGGTTTCCTGCTGTGCCCTACCTCAGTTAGATTCTAAAATAGTTTTGATTTTTCAATGCAATACATGAGTAGGTAGGTACATATCGCAATAACGTAATCTTATGCATAATAACTGATCTGAAACTTTATATTTGTTCCGGTGCTTACCACGTTTATTGTTTTATTGAGGTCGATATATTTCGTACATCACCGTACGTCAGTCTCCCCGTGATGGCGATTGAAACATTGCCGAAATAATGCCGAATAAAAATTTAAATATGAAAAGTGATCGTGAAACATTATTATTATATACATTTAGAAGCAACCGCTCTGGTGAAACGGCGCGTGTGCCGTGTACACGCCTAACAAAGGACGGTTTGCGGGTTTGACATCCGCTTGGGTGGATATTTGTATTTATACAAATAATTGTTTCCGATTTGGATGTCTGTCCTTGTGTTGTCCGCGCCTCGGAGAGCACATTAAGCTGTCGGTCTCGATTGTTATCGTGTACACCTGATAGCGATTGTTACTCATAGTAGGGAATATATCCAACAACCCACAGCTCAGTGGAGCAGCGTGGAGGAGCTCCAATCATTTTCCTACATGGAGTGAGAGGCCTATTCCGAGTAGTGAGACGTTACAGGCTGAATTGAATACATTTAGAAAAAGTATATCGTCCTATGTATGTATGGAAAACATATAAATAAGAAACGCTACATACTGAATGACCCATTGGATATGGGTACGCATACACACTCAACACACAAGCACATACGCGCAGAATAAGACAGACATCTATAATTATGGCCTACACAATTGTTTGTCATGCGCGGGGATCAAACCCGTGACCGCAAGCGCAACTACTAGTGCTTTGACCGCTGCTCCAAAGCGTCGTCGTCTAGTATTATATTTCTGTTATTGTCATAAAGCCTAAAAACTTCATCTACTATAAAATACTATCAAAATATTGACGTGACAACGTCTAATCTATACTAATATATAAAGCTGAAGAGTTTGTTTGTTTGTTTGTTTGTTTATTTGTTTGTTTGTTTATTTGAACGCGGTAATCTCTGGAACTACTGAGCCGATTTGAAAAATTCTTTCAGTGTTAGATAGCCCATTTATCGAGGAAGGCTATAGGCTATGTATCATCACGCTAAGGCCAATAGGAGCGGTGTCCACGCCGACGAAGTCGCGCGCAGAAGCTAGTTTGAATATATACGAGCTTACTTTACTTTACTCAAGAAGTTAAACAGACGCCAAAATGCAACCACATGCGTCTTTATAATGAAACAACTTTTTCGGATTTTATCGCGGTTTATTAAGTTTTTTAGATGCTTGAGCCGCATCTACCTCTCTTCCACTCGATTGGCCTGTGGGGCCGAGGAGATGTTTTGCTATGACGTTGTCACGTTAAACTATCGTCCACAGCAAAAAAAAATTTATTCATCAGGTACTAAATTATTTCAACAACGAATAAATAACATTGAATTGATGTAATTTAGAGTGAATAATGTGAGCTTTGTTTTAATTTCTATTTAATTTGGGGGATTAGGCACTAACACAATAATTTCCTTTGTTTATAGGAGACAAAACATTTGTAATAATGTCTTTATAAACGCTATTGTGGATACTATAAAAGGACATTTAGTTTTGAATTAAACAACAAATTTGAAGAATAATGAAATAAACCCTCAATAATACTTGTAGTGTATTCACAAATATATATAAACTTTTTTTCGTCTATATATCAATTATCATTTGTTTATTTTTATAAGAAGAATTGACAATATCTTAGTTTAAAAAATAATAAATTAGGTATATTCATTACATTTTGACAAGGCCGTTGGAGCAGTTTGCAGTGGCACTGTTTTCTACTTCGGGGGTCGTGGGTTCGATTACCGCCTCGAGTTTGGTTGTAATACATATGTTTACTTATATACGTAGGTATTATTTATATTCATTTATCGAAAAAAAATATAGCTGTATCAAGAGACTGTAACTTATAACACAAGCATTAAGTTGCTTAACTTTTATATAATTATGTCATTTAACTCTATATACAAAATAGTGAAAACCATTTATGTACTACAGCACTGGTGTAGTGGTGCGTGCGCTATGTAGGTGGCTATATACCGTCGGTTTGAGGGTTCGTTCCCGCTCGGGATGAATATTTGTATTTCTACAAATATACCTTTCCGATTTAGATGTCTGTCTTTGTGGATCTCCCCACCGTGCCTCGGAAAGCACGTTGGGCTGTCGGTCCCGTTTGTTATCATATACGCCTAATAGCGATCGATACTCATAGTAGGGTATATATCCGCAAACCCGGAGTAAAACAGCGTGGCGGGTTAAGCTCTGATCCCTCTACTGAAAAATACCCCAGCAGTAAGATAGACCCCCAGCAGTAAGATATTACAGGCCGAATAGTCTTGAGTCACGACTCAAGAAAATTTTTTCCGTCCGTAATAATTACCGATATCGAGCAGCGCTCAAGAACTGTAATTTAATGCGATCATGTATCAGAATCAGAAGTAATTTCACGGGCAGGCGATAACAGCGGTCCACTAGTTCCGCGGTAACTGCGGGGAATGGATATTCATCGTTACAAATAAGTACGGGCATGTGAGCGGTAACGACGACAGGGACTTATCTAAAAGGGCCCTGATTTCACGGTGTGAGATATTCAGCCCGAGTCAGAATTTCGGTTTTATTCTTTTATCGATAGTTGTAAACTTTGATGTAATTGGTGCGTGAAATCAGAGCAATATATTGGAGCCGCAGACTTTCCGTCTAAATTCTAAAACGTCTAACTCTGAATTGAATCTGAAGTGACTTATGGCTTTTTGGCAATTTAAATTGGCCGAATCTTCTCCCTTTTTTGACATTGGCGAAACCATACGGGCTAATTTGACACAATAAAAAGACATTAAGCCAAATGAAATGAACGAATAAATATCGATAATTTTTAACCATTTTATCATGTCTCTTTTAAAAATAAAAATCAACAGAATAATATTATTTTATATTAGAGCACAGTCTGCAATCGCGTTTCCATCAGATCTCTTGAAAAGATCTATTACAAAATGGTGGAATACCTGCATGAAGCCATTCATATAAAGCCGTAGCCCGTAACCAATTTAGTATTACCAATATTAGCAATAAAAAGAACGTATTATAACTCGCGTACCTGCAATCACTAAAGCTAAATGAACTTTTGTCTTACAGTGGCCCTACTGTCCCTAGTAATCGGATTACAGCGCGCGGTCGTGACGCAGGCTGTAATTCCGTTAAAGGTAGTGGAGGCTCGCTGATCTAATATCAGGACGTCGTATCACAGCTATTTAACTGGCGAAAAATAGAAGCTTCACAATTCGTTGGGTATATTTCTGATCACCCATAAATCTCTACACAGCTGCCTATTTTCAATGATTGTTTTATTAGGGTAGCGTAATTTCTTAAGTATTGTAACAGTCTTTATTAAACTATCCATTTCTCGCTGAAGCCCTGTAATGCACTGCAATAAGATACATGTATTAAATATACATATTATGTACATACTATATTTACTTTCATTTGGCAATCTGTTTCGGTCTATTTTTGGAAAAGGTTCAAAGTTACCTTTACTGTATGAGTGCGTAGTATTATGACGGTAATTCTCAAATAATGTAACAACTTGCAGCCGATCTGCAAACACGGCATATCATCTTATAGGTAGGGATCCCTAGTACATTTTTTTCACCTGATCAGTATCAAGCTAATTTTTTGGGAGTGGCTACATTTTGATGAGGCGAACAAAAAATTCCTCTTCGAAAACTCTCGATCAAAAAAAAAACAGAAAAAAATTTTTTTGATGACCTTACGAGGTCATCAACTTGATGACCTCGTATGGTAATCAAAAATTATTACTGACCAGCTGATTTTTTTTTTCTTTTAGTTAGTGATTATCTATATAGGTAATTTAATAGTAATATTGTCCTACAAATTGCGTGGTACGTTATCCCGGTCCTACGCTCACTGCTGCTCTAACCCCTACTATCTCTGTTAGCTACCACAATCGAGAGTTTTCTAAGAGGAATTTTTTGTTCGCCTCATCAAAATGTAGCCACTCCCAAAAAATTAGCTTGATACTGATCAGGTGAAAAAAATGTACTAGGGATCCCTACCTATTAACTTTTTGAAATAAATCTTCCTAATTAATTAATAAAAATTTCCTTTTCCAATAAAAATAAAAATTCAAACGATAAACACTTTTAATATTATATTATCAAAAATACTGAGCGTTGAGGCGAGGATCGAACCTGCACCTCCGACTAACTGTGTCGTATAATTTCCTCATGTGTGGGTATTACACAAAAAATAATACAAACAAAATTCAAACGTCGATGTCAATAAGTAACATGATGAAAATACGTATTTAAATCAATTGAAATAATTTTAATCTTCTGGCGCTGTTCGATTTCTGAAAACATTAACAGACGAACTCTTTGATGATACAATTAACGTTTTTTAATATCCACACTGTCGTCTGTTCCTAACTTTAGGCAAATTAATGCAGAGGAATTTTTAGGTAACAGCCGACTGATACTGATTAGATATATTTTAAAAACCTTCAATGAAAGGTGAAGTTTCGTAAATCGATTAAATATTTTTTATGTGTGCTACCTTAACTTTTTGTTTTTATATTCGAAAGCTTATGCTGACTGAACTAAGGTAGGGCACGGCAGGAAATATTCTGCTCAAAATATGGAGCAGCAGGAGACTAAGTTAGGAACGCTAAGTAAGGCGCAGAAGATCACAGCTAAGTTATACTGCTTTCAAGCAGTGTTGTGTTTCTGTTGGTGAGGAAGGTGACTAGCTTGCGATGCTTCTGGTGTTGCAGACTTCTATGAGTTACGGTAATCGTTTACCATCAGATGAGCCGTACGTTTGTTTGCCGACTTACTTATAATTATGAAATAAAAAGCAAGCAAAACAAATTCTGACAAATAGTTTTTAAGTGTCCCTAATTATGAGTATTTGAAGTAGTTTTTTTTAAACAAACAAAATTATTTAATAAACACACATGCTAACATGATAATCTACCCAAATTGGAAATAAATGAGTAGAACATGCAATTCTGGAGAAGAAAGCAGCATCTATCCTCAGAATAGAATATTACGAAGTTTCGAGGATATTCCAGTATTCAATTGAACAATAGAGTATTGTGACTCTGTTAGAATCCAATGTATGGAATTTCGCGGGAAAATTCGGTACAAAATCAAGGATTCGCTTTGTGAAGTATATTTGGTTTGGGATGTTTGCACACTGCGGGGCGTCGGGTGGAATTCTGTAACGCTTCAGGTATTCACGGTCCGGAGTCGAACTCGAATGGCTCTATTGTGTACTGTTTGTCTGTTTGGTAATTTGGAGAAGTTTACGACGATAACTCATATACTAGGCCTTCTGGCGACGTGTATCGTAAAGGAGAACTGAATGTTTTACTACTTGATATTGTATAGTTTACAAAGTTAAGTTCAAGAAGTCATAAAAAGATATTGTATGTGTATATAAATTATATTTATGACAACCGCTCTGGTTTAGTGGTATGCCGTGTAGGCACATAAACACCAGCTGTTTGCGGATTTGATTCCCACCGTGCCTCGGAAAGCCCGATAAGCTGTCAGTCCCGCTTATTATCCTATTTACCAGATAGCGATCGTTACTCATAGCAGGGAATATATCCGCCAAACTGCAGTGGACTTGCGTGGTGGGTTAAGCTCCAATCCTTCTCCTACATGGAAATAGAGGCCTATGCCCAGTAGTGGCGTGCTACGATACATTATAATATTAACTTTTGTTTTTCATTAATCATTGTAAGTCACCAATATTTCGGCACTGTTGCAAGCCATATCCTGTAGTATACAAATATATTTAAATTTTCTAAAAATAATACTAGCCCAGATTATAATTTCATATTAATGTTCATCAATGCTGAATTAGTGAAATAAGTCACACCAGCTGATGCGCTAGTGTTTCCTGACGAGTTAGAACAGACAAGCAAACTTCAGTCAGGTGAGTTAGTTGAGGAGCCTCACCACAGAGCTTACTTTACTTTACTCAAGAAGTTCAACAGACGCCAAAATGCAACCACATGCGTCTTTATAATGAAACAACTTTTTCGGATTTTATCGCGGTTTATTAAGTTTTTTAGATGCCCGACGTTTCGGATACTTGTGAAAGTGATTTTCGCATAAACATTAGAAAACTAGGAATCAACACATACGTGCAATATTTATAGTATACAAGTATATGTTTGTCGTTTTAGAAAATATCTCAGAAGTATTTAGTTATTTAAATAGGCAATTTAGAAGTTACAGATATCATGGTACACATCTCTTCGTCTTTGAAAATAGTTTAATTCTTGACCCATTTTTATGAATGTTTTGCTTATATTTGGTAGTTATAATAATAAATTATATCACTAGGTTATTAGAGGTACATATTCAGATTATTTTTTCTGTATAAACTCTAAGACTTTGTCAAGACAAGACAACGTATGTCGGCTCAAGTAATGTATAAAAATTATAATATTTAATATCACATTTTGACAATATTCAAATGTTACCACGGTGTGTGAAATGTAGACAATAAATATTGTTCCCGAACTGGTATCCCTGGGGATCGAGAAAAGTGCAACGAGGTTGAGTAGACAAAGGCGTCACAGCTCAAGGCAGTGAATAGTGGAAAATAGTTCAAAATACCACGCTTAGAAACCGCTAGTGTGGAACTTAGAAGAGCCGGTGTGTTCAATAAACCGACAAATGTGAAAATGTATATTACTGTGCAAAAATAATTGTGTTTGTATTTTGACTAGCTCATTGCTGCAGAAGTGTGAGTTTGATTCCTGCACCGAGTCAGGTAGCTATGTATGTATTTATTAACATGTAGATTTATCAAAATAGTCTATAATATCGTGGAGTCGTATCTTAGGAACAAACACAGACACAGAGTTTGTGTGTGTGTGTGTGTGTGTGTGTGTGTGTGTGTGTGTGTGTGTGTGTGTGTGTGTGTGTGTGCGTTAATAGTAATGTGTTATCAGTTAGTTACAGAAAGCATAACATACTCTGCAAAATTTGATACTCGAGTTTACACTTAATTTTCAGAAACACGTAATTTTCTTGTTACTGTGAAATGTGTGTAATGCACGTGTTAG
The DNA here is from genome assembly GCA_905220545.2 of Melitaea athalia. Lineage (NCBI taxonomy): Eukaryota > Metazoa > Arthropoda > Insecta > Lepidoptera > Nymphalidae > Melitaea > Melitaea athalia. Next base: position 24,560,680 of record HG992178.1, read on the forward strand.
TGCAATTTTAAATCATATGATTGTAGTAGTATGCGTTTTCTTCGCAGGTTACAAATTACGCTTGTCAGTATTCAGACGTGTGGACAACACCAATCTCCTAATATTAAGAAATAAATTCTTTTCACTAGAACTATTTTCCTATCAGTAATCAAATGGTTCAGTCTACAATTATTAGATTTCTAATTTACATCCATTTGATTCGAAAAATCCATTAGTTCGCTTCGGAATTAGCGTCACGGATATCAAGCAATGATTAATTGCTCCCAATTAGAACTGCGGCCACTTCGTCTATCACTATAGCTGTGTGTAGGGCTGACAGCGAGTTACGTTGATAGGAAAAAGTTTTTCCATTCGTCGATACACACAATAAAGGGGCAACGTTTGTTTGTACACAAGAGGTAAGAGATTTTTTGATTGAATTGGAACGTAGGTACTTTTCCAAAACTTTTTGAAGTTATACTTCTATTGGCGCGTTAGAGAAAAATGACGAGAGTAATTTTTTACAATGCGCGTGTGGATACGAAGTAATTCAAGCATACATGAATAGATGCCGCTAGTTTTGCAGACAAGAAAGTAGTCTTTATCATTTCTAAGAGATGGCGTTGTGGACTTATTGTCTAATTATTAAGTGGTGGGTATTTTTGGAAGTATTTTAATACTCTAGCTTGAAGTATAACTTCTTACGTGCGTACATAAGTACACACACAGTTTTTTTTCCAAACTAAAATAAAGTTACACGTAAATACACAATTTATTCTCGAATTAGAAGATAGTTCTCACTATAAAGATTCCCAATCGTTAAACAATGGTGATAAATTCAAGATAAGGTCTACAAAACCGTCAAGCATAAAATATACAATCAAAATTTTCGATTCCGTGTCGTACGCTAGTAAGGTTATCAACTTAAAATTCACCTCAAAACAACGGATGTCCCCCATAAAGACCTTATAAATCATCGTAAAGCCTGCGAGTCATTTACCCGCTCATAAAGTGGCGTGACGTGAACCCGCCGCGCCATTAGTACGGTGACACCGCCGTGACGCCGCCGTGACGCCCTAATACCTCCCTAATGGGGGCAGAGCTTCGTCACGCGTCAGACCGCGGGCTGCGACTAGGCTAGGAAATGATGGTGATGGATGGATGCCGTCAGCTATTTCATTGATATTAAATTGATACATTTTTCCATCGTGGTTGGGAGTGACGGATTCTGGAGTTTTATGGACGTAGAATATTCCTGCTCTTTTTTGCTACCAATCTATCTAAAATAAAATTGCAGTATAGCTGTAACTAGTAACGTAGTCGTTTTATATTAATTTATTTATAAAACTTTATTACATAAATATGTAAAATAGATTTAGAAAAAGGCGGACTTCGACCAATACAACCTTATCTGCCAATCAACCTTAAAACGTGCGGCAATAACGTTAAATAAAATATTATGTATTACTATTAATAGTAGCAAAATACTGCCATTTGTAAAGATCGTACAAAACAAAACATATTTCCTTTTATACAGCACAGCCATCGGTCAAATCGGTCGACTGTAAGAGATCTTGATAAGGAGGCCGTTTGTATACCCTTTTTTTGTTTTTTCATGCCCTTGTTTAAAACGTTTATTTCCGTAATTCATTTACAACAACCTTTTTGTTATGTTAACTAACAACAAAAGCTATGTATATACATACTAGCTGACCCCGCAAACGTTGTTTTGCCACATATGTTATTAGCCCCGCAACTCCCTCTTGTGGGTGGAATTTCGTAAAATCCGTTCTTAGCTGACCTCTACTCGGTGAAAGGAATACTCCTACCAAATTTCAAGTCTCTACGCCTTATGGTTCTAGAGATATCGTGATGACTCAATATATGGGTGGAAATCTCTTTTATAATATATACGTATGTTACATATTATATTTCCAAGAAATTATATTAAAACATTCAGAGAAGGTACGTAGAAAGCACGCAGAAGTGAAACTTCTGAAAAGTCGTAGGAAGGAAGGCCGTTGCGATTTGTTCCATCGACGATGATCACGTAGTCGTGAAAAAGGTCGTAAGCGCCATGCAAAACGGGTCGCTGTCGCGTTTTGAGCAATAATGTATTCTATCTCATTCTTTCTTTTACATTTACCTATGTTTCTGTCTATATCGTGATACATATTTACGTTTTCAAATCACAACACTTCTAAAGAAGTTTTACTTCAATAGAACACGAACTTATAATCGTCATTAATGATTAAACAAAGGCTTGTCACCTTTGAGTTTGAACCAGTGCGCACTACGTTAAATTGAATTTGCGTTTAGGTTTTCAATTCATAACTGAAAAAACACAGTTCGCACCTGCTCTGCGACAAAAAAATCTGTGTGGTTTTATGAAACCACGGTAAAAGTGAAACTTTTTTTCACATTATAGACATTTAACTAAACAAAATTGCTTATATTTATAAAAATCGCTTTATTAATCTTACCGCGCGGCCGACCGTCACGCGACATGCAACACACAGACGAAAAAGTTTGAGACGATGTAATAAAAGTTTCACTTTAAAATTAAAACGCAGGCGATTTTTCACTATAGTGTATGCTTTACATATTTTGCAGTATTATCTGTACGGAATCCTGTTTTAGTGCGTACCGTACTAGCCCTTGTTTTGACTTAAAACGATATGCTTGCGGTGAATTTTTCAGTCAAATAAAAACAGCTCGGCGGCGTCATCTGTTTGTCTTTCTGGAACAAACGCGTGACGTCACAGGCACGTCACGCGCCCGCAGACTACTAGCGTCAGTATTTTTGTGTTTATTAATTCCGCTTGTTCTATTTATTACGCACGAAGTAAAGGAAAAAGTTTAAATTTTCAATGAAAATATGTGTTTAAAACGAGTTTCTTCTACTTTAAAAACTACATAGATTTGTATTACACATTTTTAAAGAATACAAGGACGGTAATTTAATAGTTAAACCTTACACTTCTGGTTTTAAAATTTATCAATTTCCTATGACCGAACAAATATTTCTGAGGTCGTAAGATTAAGGTTAATTTAAATAACATTTTAAAATATCCTGATAAAATAGTGCGGATCTCCTTTCTTTTTAGTCGTTCAAGACACTCCAAGCGTTTTCCACGGCCAGCTTAGTAATCTTAAGCGTTTTTTGTAAATTAAAGCAGAAAAAAAATTAATATTTATGTGTTATTGTTTACAAAATTTCATATCAACATCATAAGTAGTAGAAATTTCAACTACGATTACAACCTCTTTTCCTCTTCAACTACCGCTAAACTCCTTAGAATGCGCCGCGAGCGTTCATTGTAATGTAACTTTAACTACATAAATTCCTACGTCAAAGTTAAAAGCCGTTAAATACCAAATTCGTGGACTAAACTAAAATTTGCAAATTTCCTGCTCAAAATAGGTTTGGAGCAGCCCGACTGGGGTACCTCGACCTTACAGAAGATCACAGCTAAATAATACTGCTTTCAAGCAGTGTTGTGTTCCTGTTGATGAGTAAGGTGACCAGAGCTCCTGGGGAGAATTGGGGATAGGGTCGGCAACGCATTTGCGATGCTTCTGGTAACTGTGAGCTACGGTAAATGATAATTAATCGCTTACCATCAGGTGAACCGTTCGCTTGTTTGCCGACCTAGTTGTATAAAAAGAAATCCTTAAAACAATTGCGTTACCAAATTGAACCGATATAATCTCAGGCCGTCCTTATCATTAACTAGCTTCTGCGCGCGACTTCATCGGCGTGGACTCCGCTCCTATTTGTCTAAGCGTGATGATACATAGCCTATAGCCTTCCTCGATAAATGGGCTATCTAACAGTGAAAGAATTTTTCAAATCGGCCCAGTAGTTCCAGAGATTGCCGCGTTCAAACAAACAAACAAACAAACAAACAACCAAACAAACAAACTCTTCAGCTTTATATATTAAGTATTAAGTATAGATATAAAAATCTAATATTCCAGTAAAATATAAAAACGATTTCGAGAGGATCGCGTCTTGAAACATCAATCTACGACGAGTGACGTTTACTGTTTCCTTGTTCATTTCTCTCTATTTACAAATAATAAATAATGCCTATATTTTTGTTGAATACTAGAACTTTCCGTGGTTTCACAAGCAATGGTTCCGAAAACGGGTAGCAGCCCGAAGACGGGCAGCAGCGTCTTCGGTACGACAAAATCTGCGGTCACCAACCAAGCAGCGCGCAGCGTGGTGACTATGGGCAAAACATGAGTTCACGCCGTTTCTGACGTGATCTTGTGGAGCCCTATGTCCAGCAGTGGACTGCGATAGGCTGAAGTATGTGAGTGTGTGTGTGTTTCATATTTGGATGATTCCCACGCGTCTCATACTATTCATTAGCTTATCAGTTATCTGTTGCTCTGATAATATAATAAATACGGAATTTTTAGAGGCTTGTAGATTTAGGTACTGCTCTTCCGCGAAAACCTATCGAATCGATTTTATTTCTCTGAAGGCATTATGTTTCATGATTCTTAATCGCTTGCTCTTTCCATAACAAATTATGTTTTAATTTTTATTATTCATTTTAAAAATAATGTCCCGACTCGACTAAAAAATTTTTTTCGACTTTATAATACTATACACGTAGTTAACGTATAATTATAAGAAAACTTGAATACAGGAAGATAAGTGCTTATAATAGTAGATAAACGATCACTATTCAAATTATAATATTGTATGTTTTTGTTAAAATCTAAAATCATGTTTTTCCGTAAGACGCTAAAATAATTATGGTTGACTTAGGAATTCTACAAAAACTTTATTCACGCAAACGAAATCGTTTATATCAGTACCTACTGTACCTATACATTTTGAAAACTTTTACATTTTAACTTGTTAATTTTGGACCTTTAATACATCATACGGAATTCACACAAATACTCAATACGAGTAAAATTGGTCACTGGCCGACATTCGCCGACAAGCGACCGACAAAGCCGGCCAGCGTCGGCCACTATGACGCGACATGCGGGCTCGCACGATAACGGCTTAATGGCTTAGAGTTATCTGGCAGAGGCTTTATGATCCTATGCGGCGTGTACCAACGTACAAGACATGGACGCTTCTATGGGATTTGACGTGTTCGTTGGCTTACTCGATATTTCAATATAGAATGACATTGGCAAATAATCTACTAAAATACTTTGATATAGTTGAGTGGAAAATTGGATTAAAAATTATAAAACAATTTATCTTAATATCATGCAGTTTCGTAAACATAAAAAGGATTTAATAACTACTATAATACTCGAAATACAACGTAGGTCGACGAAAAAATGGTCAAGCAAATACGCATTATTAGAAACTAGCTTCTGCGCGCGACTTCGTCGGCGTGGACTCCGCTCCTATTGGTCTTAGCGTGATGACACATAGCCTATAGCCTTCCTCGATAAATGGGCTATCTAACACTGAAAGAATTTTTCAAATCGGATCAGTAGATCCTGAGATTAGCGCGTTCAAACAAACAAACAAACAAACAAACAATCAAACAAACAAACAAACTCTTCAGCTTTATTATATTAGTATAGATAACTCAAAAAAGTACCTGTCAGATCTCGATTAAATTAAATGGGATCGGTCCACCCAGTAAAGCGTTGAGAGGTAACAAACATGAAAAATAAAGTCGAATTGAGAACCTCCTCGTTTTAAAAAGTCGGTTATAAAGTAAATCCTAATATGACAGACGACTAAGCATATTTCAGTTAACATCACGAGCGTTTGTTTCATACATGAACCTTTTAAAAATAATAAATCTCTCAAATATCTATTATATCCCCAATATTTAAGCCCGTGAAATACATAACCCGAAATTGAAACCGTATGAATGATAACGCAATCACGCAAGTAACAAATATCATTTGTCGCGCGCTCATAGTAAGTGGCGCCATCTGTCAGCCATCGAACGTTTTATAAAGGGGCGTAAGCTGGGCACCGCGATGTGTAATGGCTGACACGTATACAATACGTTACGGGTGAAATAATTTTATTGTAGACTATCTTTTAGAATCTAGACGTTCAAAGTAATAAATATCTTATTACAATACACATACGGTCGTCTGTTCCTACGGTAAGCAACTCAATGCTTGTGTTATAGGTAACAGCCGACTGTTATAGCTATTTATTTATTTATTTTCGATAAATATGCATAGAAATAATACATATTTAATAATACATACATAAATACAAATATTAAACCCAGGCTCACGTCGGAATCGGACCCGCAACCCACGGAGCAGAAAGCAGGGCACTACAAACTGCACCAACGGGTAATCAAAAACTAAAAAAATACTTTCAATTTGAGATTATCTAATATTTTTACCAAAGTTTTTATCTTATATAATTAAAATATAGTCATAGAAACTGTTGCAAAGCATACTTATCTTGGACTGGTGGTGGACTGTTATTTTAGTTGGAAACCTCATATAAGTACGGTATGTGATAAACTCAGAGCCTTCTTGGCTAATATAGTTATAATTAAGAAGAGAATTCCATTTAAAATTCTACTTATGCTTTACAATGCTTTGGCTGATTCAATCATAAGCTACGGTATCACGACCTATGGTAGAACCTTTAAAACCTATCTTAAGAGCGTGCATAAGGCGAGCAAAAAATCAGATTTCACCCGCGCGCCCGATGAAACAAAACAGCCTCGTGTCAGAGTGCGATAGACGATATAGTTTTGAGCGCATTACGAATGTAAAAAACGACAAATATGTTATTTTGTATATAATTCCGAAACTAAAAGTAATAACATTAAATGCCTTGGCATAGCCTTTACTTATATTTAAATGTAATTAATTATCAAATTTTTGTCTTAATGGTCATAACCATATCGAGTATAAATAGAAAAAATATAAAAATTAGAGGTTACTTCATGATTATATTTTATCGAGGAAATTTCCTTATTTTATGTTTTTGATATGGGTTAACCCTTGCAAATATCACGTAGTTTGTCATATATTTTTATTTTAAGATTTGGTCTGGAACTTTTTATGTCAAAACAAATAGATCCTGTAACTGTTTGTAACAAACCGGTTCTGCGTCTCGATCGCCTTCCCTGCGTACGCATTTACACCGATTTAAAAGATTCTTTACTTATGTTATAGAATTACCCACTAATTTATTTGTTGATTTTTTGCTGTTATTGTTAGTTGATTGCCTAAATGTGCCTGAACTGTATTGAAACAACACTCCGCACACACCTATTTTTATGGTTGATTGCACCAACCTAAGTCATAAGAAGCTTATAAAAAAATTGCGTGCGTACAAAGTACAGTCGTCAGAAATGAAACTTCTTTGGCAAACTAGTTTAAAAAAAAAACTGGTTCAGAAAAAGTAATTAGAAAAAAACCAATTTAAAATACAAAAAAAAACTAATTGAAAAAAAGAAACATAAAGCCAACGTCATGCGGTGTTCCCAGGCGGTCACCCATCCAAGTAGTGATCGTCATGACGCTTCCGCGTTACTGGTCGCTCAAATTTTACCCCCCATGCGACTAAAGAAGTTTCTTTTCAAAAAATAAAGAAAAAAAATACAATTCATCTAAAATTCTAAATAACCTTTTAAGTTTGAGCTATACCTATATTCTTTATCTATCTTATCTATTCTTCGATCAGAAATCTATTTTCTCAGAGTTAAAACCCGTTTGTCTAGATATAGAATCGCTGATTGTCTAATGAAACGGAGTCAACACAGCGCGCGGGTCAGCGATTCCGACGTAGCAGGCTCTGGCTGAGCTCCAACGAGTCGTCTCTTTGTTACCGACTTACCTTTATATCACTGACTTATCTTTTAATTATTATTAGATGAACTTATCTACTACATAATGATAAGTTGAAAGTAATATTATAAGGAAAATCTTTAACTTACCTGAAAATAAAATCACAAAACTCAAATTAAAACGAGTCTTGTCTTTGTCTATTTGAACTAGTAAAGGAAGTTCTTTTTTGCTGTTTTTGACTAGTGTTTGCGATTATATATTTTGACTTACATAATTATCTTACATACAAATGAAATTGAATTTCTTGATGAAAAGCGCCAAGTGTTCCACTATTCGTTCTTAATTATAAACTAATTAATTAATCTTCTAAGTAAAAAATACAAAATTAGACCTGTGACAGTTTTTTTTTTATCTATACTTTATAACTTGATGTTATATTATAGTCCATAATGTTCCAAAATATATCCAAATAAATACTTTGTTCGTTTATATTAGTACAAATGTACGTACTCAGAAGTCTTTCAGGTTTGTAATAAATAACAACCTTAAGGTTACATGAATCTGTTGATTACAACTTTCTTAATTAAATCATAGCCCAACTAGATAGTAAAGGTATGCAAATGCGGCTGATTAGAACGAATGTTTGATGTGTGAGTGAAATGATTATTATTTACAAAATTACCATCTTGTGTCCGTTAGTATCGTGTCAATGGCCGAATCACCCGAGTTTTACAGTTAAATCGGTTATTTATAGCTTTACGCAATAATAAATAAACTATACAGATTAAAAAAAAACTGTATCATAAAATTCCGTTAACTGAGGTAGGGCACAGCAGGAAATTTCCTGCTCAAAATATGGAGCAGCCCGACTGGGGCAGTACCTTGACCTTACAGAAGATCACAGCTAAATAATACTGTTTTCAAGCAGTATTGTGTTCCTGTTGGTGAGTAAGGTGACCAGAGCTTCTGGGGGGGATTAGGGATAGGGTCGGGAACGCGCTTGCGATGCTTCTGGTGTTGCAGGCGTCTATAGGCTACGGTCTTATCACCAGGTGAGCCGTACGCTTGTTTACCAACCTAGTTACATAACAAAAAAACCACGGCCTAACTTCACTAGGCAGTCACCGGACTGTCGATCTGTAGTCTTAAGTGATAAATCCCCCGCAGGATAAGCAAAATTATAATCGATGATGTTTTATAAAAGGCATATAAGAGCCTGTCGATTTTAATTTTAAATTAAAAAAAAAGAATAAAGAAAGTACGGCGTTAAAAAGCGGTATCGAATTCAGATCAATCAATTTCAAAACTTTCGTACTTTAGAACCATAATACTAAGAAATTAAAGTTTTTATAGATTTACAGCGCTCTAACAGGTAAAATAATATTCTAATACTATCAACTATCTGACTTATTTCAATGAAAAAATGAAATCCATTTCAAATAGTTTACATAATTCACTTTTATATTCATGCAATCAATTTTATTCAATTTTTTTACCCAACGTTTCAGTTTTTTATTCTTTGTGAAATCGATATTACTGTGTGGTTTTTGATTCAGCCTGTAATATCCCACTGTTGGGTATAGGCCTCTTCCCCATGTAGGAGAAGGGTCGGAGCTTAATCCACCACGCTGCTCCGATGCGGGTTGGCGGATATATTCCCTACTATGACTAACGATCGCTATCAGGTGTACATGATAACAACCGGGACCGACGGCGTAACGTGCTCTCCGAGGCACGGTGGGGAGACCCACAAGGACAGACATCCAACCCGGAAAAAAATATTTGTACAAATACAAATATCGATCCCGAGCGGGAATCGAACCTGCAAACTTCCGGTGTTTATGCGCGTACATATCGCACGTACAACTAAACCAGAGCGGTTGTTAGGTTTTATGCATTAGACATTATTTAGGGTTTAAAATAATGTATTAGGAAAAAAAACTAACTCTAAATCTGATCTTAAAATCATCTTATTATCGTATCTGCTATAGATATATTACAGAAAATTCCGACTTCAATGTAGAATTTGAATCAGGTACCGTTTGTATGAAAACGCATCAAAGAAGCGAAGATAACTGGCGCGGAGCCAGCGCGTCGGATTTTTACGCTTTTGATATATTTCACTGAGTACAAATCTTTAATAATTTGTTTTGTGCTTTGAAAGTTAATGCGACGTTGAACTGGTTTAAATTTGTTTTGATTTAGAGCAATCCCTATACATTCCACTACGGAATATAGAAAATATTTAGACGCATATCGATGCGTTGGTGGTTGCAAGTTCGAGCCTGTCGGTCTGGGCGTCTGTGCTTGTGTATTGTGTGTGTTTGTGGACCGATAGCACAGGAGTAAACTTTAGTAGGGGCTGTAAAGCGTATGTACATGTCCCAGATTGACTTGAAACATGTTAAAGATTTTAAAATCATATCCAAATTTTCGACCCAGCGGGATTTGAACCTGCGCCCTCTGACGTGCCGTGTCAGCGCTCTGCCAACTGAGCTATGGGTCCTCATCTAGCCGCGTCGAAATTCTTGATATGATGATTTTAGGTTTTTAAGCAAACCTTGGCGTCGTCTATAGCGAGTTCTTTACAGATCCCGACTACTCGAAGATTTCATATTACAATGATTGTAATTTTTACAAGGTTTGCTTAAAAATTACAAGGTTTACTAAAAGTCCACTCTTCAAAAAAATTAACAGAGTCACGGTAGCAGAATCGACTAATAATTTCAACATTTAAACATTAGGTAGGTACCTACATTACAAACTTAAGAAACTTAGTCGGTGTGTGTGTGTGCTTGTACATAGGTACTATAACCGTTTATTATTACTAACAAACAATTCTTTCTAGAATCTTCTTGCAACAGTACAATACTTTGACCAATTAACACAATAAATACACATTATAAACGATTCTTTATCGCGACAAACGCGAACAACTGTCCGGCGCCGACATATTTCGCGAGCTGTCGCCGTTTCCCGTTTTAATAGAAACAGTTGTATATCAATCTAATTTAACAACTGAGCGATAAATTACCGCGTCACATCAAAACGGTGACAAACTGGTCATATATTTTCAACTCAACTGTTAACAGGACATACTACATACTAGCTGATCCACAGACGTTGTCCTGTCTTGCAAAAACGTCAAGCGCCTAAAGTTGAATTAATCGTTGTTTTCTGAAATTTTACGATTTTCTATCCATTTTTTTAAGGTTTTTGGAGTTTACTCCTTAAGAATCGATTTTCATGTAAGGTCCCCGCTATGAAAAAAATATGAGGCGTAAAATATATTGAACGAATGATCTCGTTACGTTTTTGTTAACAACCCTATTAGGTTCCGTTAGATGGCGTTATTTGATTCGTTTATTTACCATTTGATATGGTATTAATCTTTTTCTTAGACTAGTAAGCATATTTTGTGCCTATTTAGACAGTCGGTCTGAAGGAGTAAACTCCAGTCGTGCGTCGGAGCTGACACACACACTTTTATATTCCCTAATAACCTTCTACAAAACAAAGTAAAAAAATTAACGCTACAAAATTGCCATACTGATCCAGCCGTTTTCTAGTTTTAAGAACAAATTTTGCGTCTTATTTTATTTATATAAATAAATAGTAATATAAATAAATAAACGCTTCATCATCATCATCATCGGCCCTCAGTAAGCTTTTCTCCTGTGTCGGGAATATACTTTTTTAATTATTACAGTTTTTCAAAAGTTTGAAATGGACATCTACGTAAATTGCACTTGATTTTCGTTTTTAAATGTCACCTTTAATCCTAATGCTATCTGAAGATAAAATACAAACTTTCGCTAAACTCTTATATTTATTCAGGGTAGTACTAAAATAAGTCCAAAATCCATGAATCATCAGTAATTTAAAAATACACTTTTGTTAACAAAAATATCTTTTTTTTTTTCAGGTAAGTTCCCGACTTACAATAAAAGAAAATTTACCGTAACCCGAGGTAAGCGGATAAAATTTAAAAGGTAGCGTCAATATCGCCTCTACGCAAATATGGAGACTTAAAAAAATGTTTATTTATTACATTTTCCGCTGGATCGGCCGCTATTATATCAGTGTTACCATAAATCCGCAATTCAGCCGCTGCGGCGTTTATTAAACAGTCGGTTGATAAACGCGGAATATTATTTTCTTTTGCTTTTATTCCTTGCATAAATCATTCCCAATATTTAGCGTTCTCTGCTGGAGAAATTAGTAATTCCGCCCATTGTATTTCATAATGTGTACAACTATAAAACCAGTCAACTTTATCAGATGCTAGAACTCGTGACCTTAATAGCGAGTTCTTAAATCTGATATTATTTTAAATAGGTACATAAAATTAAATAAAAATCAAAAATATTGTAAGATAATTTCGCTAAATCCTGTTTAAAAAGTGTCAAAGAAAGTAAGGAACGTATAATTTTTCACGTCGATTGTTTTGAATAAATTTATATTCAACGTACGAAACCAACTTTTCTACGATTTTATTAATATCAATAGAAACGTACGTGTTTACTGAGATCCGATAGAAATTTATATCTTCGTCAGCCGTAAATTTTATATGAACTTTGTTTCATCAGAATGGGTCTATCAGCGCGCAGCTCGAACCATTGCGTCTGGAATCCTCAATTTTGCGCCGGTTCATCCAGGCGAGTAGCTCGGAAGGGATTTCTCACAATTCTATATTTATATAAAATTTGAATAAAGGGAAATATTTATATAAGACCTCGAATATATATGCGCAACAATATTATTATTTTTATACGAAACGTGATATTCGACCCATATTTCATAGAAATGTTTTAAAAAGTCGAGTCGATAAAATAAAAGTCTAAAGTAAAATTGTTCTAAAATTTCTGTTAGAGGATTATTTTTGTGTATGTTTCGAACCATAACGTCACTTATTTTTACTATATCTCAGCAAATATTAATTGTTGATCAACACTTGTATTATTAACAACGAATGCGTTTTTTATCGACGTTCGTTTCAAAATTTTCGTTTCAAAATTCACATTAAAAAGCGTGTCCAAAACTAACCTATGTAATCGTCTTTACAGTAAAACAAATGCACAGAGAGCGGTACATATGTGGACCAAGCGTTTCTATTTAGCGATGATCAAGCGACCATTACTAACCACAACGGTCCTAAGAACCTCATAGTCTTAAACCCGACACGGCTATTATTCTTAACTACCCAGAGCTGTAGTTCCACCCCTAAACAAATCTATTTAGAACAAAAAAATTGCGTGCGTACAAAGTACACATGTCAGAAGGGAAACTTCTTTGGCAAGTTAATTTAAAAAAAAAAATAATTGAAAAAAACGAATTTAAAATACAAAAAAACTAATTGAAAAAAAAAACGAATTCAAAATACAAAAAAAAACGAATTGAAAAAAAAGCAATCGTCACGTGGTGTTCCCAGGCAGTCCCATCCAAGTACTGACCGTCCCTGACGCTGCCGCGTTACCGGTCACTCAAATTTTACCCCCGTGTGCCTAAAGAAGTTTCACTTCAAAACTATAGTACATATAGGGATACCTGTATGTACTAGTTTTGACAGAATGAATATTTCACAGAAATGAGTACATAGGTAATTATACCTACACAGAATGTTATTTCACGCTTTCACTGTTATCCACGTCACAATCCGATGATATCCAACAAGGCCTCCATTACTCTCGGCCATTCCGCCTTAATTACACCTCTTTGTTTACTTCGTCCGCCTTTTTTGAGCACACAACTTGTTAAATGTTAATATAACGAAGTTACTTTGAAGAACCAGGTCTCGTTCATTCGTGTCAACGTTGCATAGCTTTGGGTTTGATGAGTTTTTTTTTTGTGTGTTTGTTTTTCGAGCTCTGAAATAAAGGAAATTAACCGGGATTGTAAGCTTTGAACATTGTCTGACCTTTTTAAAATGTTAAATTCTATATTTTTTGGGAATATTATTATTTCGTTATGCTATTTTATGTGTATTTGGTCACCCAAACCATGACAATCATCTCGCCTCTACAAATATTTTTCATGCGCTGGACCGAACTCGTGACCGCTAATTGACAACCAGTTGTTATCACTCCGACAACCCGGCGTCAACTTTTCCCTATATATCTACACGTCTACACCTTAGTCAAGAACATTTACAACTAATAAGCTTGCGATTATGTCGTTACAATAATACTACAAGCCTCCAACGATTTTCGTGAAATTTAGTATGCAGGGGATTTCGGGGGCGAAAAATTGATCTAGCTAGGATTCATTTTAAAAAAATGTCGTTTTATCCCTGTTTTTAGGCAATGAAAAAATATCATTAGAATACGAAGCTTAATTTCACTACAGTCAACATAGCTGTAATAGCGTAATTAGGAAAATCGGCGGGTGTCAAATCGTGTTGACCCGGGTTCGAATCTTAGTCTCAAGATTAATTTTTTTTATTTTTTTTTTTATTTCACTCGTGATTTATTATTTAAATAAAATTAAAATATAAAAATACCGAGAAAAAAAAACAAAAAAAAATGAAAATACCGAGCTAGGCTCGGTCACCCAGGTACTGTGTATTAAATTACGTCGCATATAATGGCTTTTAGCGAGTTATAGTGAAAGATATATTTATTAGGAAATTTAAACTTTTCATCTCTACATTATTCCTTTGTCTAATTTTAATAACTCGTTTATCATCTGTAGAGAAGTAGACTGCATCCACTTTTGAAAAGTTGGACAACTTACCTGACATGCCCACTTACATGAAATATATTTAAAGTTTCATCATTTTTTAAACATTACTCATGATTTCAAACTTCTGGTATAACAGCATTTTTGTCTCTATATAAAGTAAATTGCGAGCGGAACCAAATAATTATACTTCGCATATATTTTCTTTTCATATTAAGAATGTGGCAAATATAGGCACGGTCCAAATGATGGTAAGCGTATACCGTAGCCTATAAACGCCTGATACACTATGAACATTGCAAACGCTCTGGCCACCCTACCCCCTTACCCTCCCCAGGAGCTCTGGCCACCTCACTCACTACAGAAACACAACACTACTCTTGACAGCAATGTTAATCAGCTGTGATCTTCTGTAAGGTTGAGACACTTCTCCAGCGGAATGTTTCAAATATGGAGCAAGATATTATCTATCTGCCCCACCTCAATGAAATATATTAATATTTTTAACCGAGTTCAAAAAAAGGGGGTTCTCAATTCGACCGTATATTTTCTTTATGTGTGTTCGCGGATAACTTCGTCGCTTATGAACCGATTTTGATGATGCTTTTTTTTTGGAAAGGGGATATCCCAAGGTTGGTATCATGATCAAGAGAAATCGAGGGGAATCTTCGAAAATCGTAGTGGCGACTAGTGCGTTTGTTAATATTTTTCGTCTATTTACGTTGTATTAGGTACTTGTCAATTTAATTGAAGTCGGTTTTTTCGTTTGCTAGCAAACACAATTATTGCTTAACTTAACACACAATAATAGTCGAGAATTAACTAATTCAATAATCAACTCGCTCGACTTAACTTTCATCCTTTATACCAATATCTTCGCCTCGACCCCGCTCCAGGCGCTGACTGCTCTGAGTTCATTGTTTTTTTACCAACGTCAATATACCTTAGAATTTGAAATTAAATCTAAATAGTTAACAAATTATTCGTAATATTCAATATTTATTTTAATTAATGTTTTACTTTAAGACTAAATAACAAATTAATCTCTTCAATATATGGATGAAATGAAGCAAATATTTCAACTTTATTTTCAGTACACTTTAACTTTATTAATATTTAGTTGAAAGTAAACTCCAGTTCACGTTTTGAACTGATCACAAATTCTTATCAGAATTATTTTCTCAAAATTACTATCAAGGATTGGAACTAACAATAAAACCAAAAAAATCCGTGCGGTGTCGTGGGACACCAGACACTGTCTGGTGTCCCACGACACCGCACGGATTTTTAGACAGGAACGAAGTTCCTTATTATAAAATATTAACTTCAAGTTCTATTCGAAGTATAGCCCCTCCGTAACGCCCCATAAGGATCTTCGTTCCAATAATAGATGTGGTATTACTTTTTTGTACATTTATAAAATGCTTTGCTTCACTAGTCCGTGTATATTTTCTGAACTGAACTGTGAAACACGAAAGTATCATAAAAAAACTTCGTGACTATGTTTTTGTATTCGAGTTCGTATCTCCTTTTATTAATATCGTGTACCCAAATAATGTTGTAGCGTTCTGTAGTCGGCAAGATAAAGACAATGTGAAGAAAATGTACGTAGATGAAAAAAAAATACATTTAGAGACGATGTTGGACGTATATGTAAAATTCTTACAACTATCCTGTAAATACCCAATATACTGGGCATACCAAAGACTAATGAAAAAAAAAACCTGTGTGGTTTTATGAAACCACGGTAAAAGTGAATTTTTTTTCACATTATAGACATAACCTAAAATTTTTAAGGGTATAAAAATCGCTTTATCAATCTTACCGCGTGGCCGACCGTCACGCGACATGCAATGATGCAACACACAGACGAAAAAATTTGAGACGATGTAATAAAAGTTTCACTTTAAAAACGATCGCTAATCAAATACACATATGTGCGGATTGATTTATAAATAGTGTGTCTTTTAGTTGTACGGGTAAAGTTATATCCATTATGTAATTATATTACTTTTCGCTAAGGTAACACCACACACAAAAGTTTTATTTTGTCAAATTTACATTGCATTACCTCGGTATTTACACATGTTTTACGTGCGAAGTTATAAGTTTATCTAGCGAGGCGACAGTGACACAGGGCACGGGGCACAGTACATTTTTAGCGGAAGCTACCCGTCCCTTAAAACTCTTAACTTTTGTTCACTACAGGCTTAAAAAACCTTCTATTATTCTGACAACATGTCATCTACAATTCGGTTACATACGCGATATCATAGGAACACGCACACATAAACACATTTAGATCACAAAGTTACCTTCATAAGTCTCTGGATCCACTACAGTCGGGTAAAAACTATTCAGCGAGTTAATCAAATGAGGAAATTCGTCACAGCGACGTATCAGCAGCAGCAGAGATGGAACACTCCATTTCTCATTTCGTTCCTGACAGCCTCCGTTTTTTCATTTCAGCAGGATTAAATACTTTGTGTGGAGGCCATTATAACGTGCACCGCCTTTGTTCCTAAATCAGGCGTTGCTACATGTATATATAGCTTAGCCTTGTTAAAACAGATCGCGCCCTCTCAGGATTTGATTGTACTTTTCTGGTATTTATTTTGAGCCCTTTTATTATAAAGAGGTTTTTTTTTTTTTGGTTTTCCACAAAACGACTTTTACAATTAAGTCTTACGATGAAGTTTGTTTATGAGAATTTTATTTCGTTAATATCATTTTGGTCATGATATTACAATGTATGTGAGTCAAAGTACCAAACAGGACCGGATTTGGTAAGGGGATATGAGGATACGCCCCGGGCCTCAACAAGCGAAGGGTACTGACAATAGAGATGTAAAAAAAAAAACATCCAAATTTCGATGGATCAACAATTTTTCGCCAACAATACACAATACAATTTTGTACAAATAATGTTTGTATTTTCTTTCTTCATAAATTCATTCATCGTTCTTCATTCGAATCTTCATTCGTTTTGAAACGTTTGACGGAAATATCGTTTCCTTTTGTTTAAAAAATAATTAGGGGACTCCGGTTTTAAAATCCGACTCTCCCTTACGACGTGCCAAGTTATATCAACGCCGGTTCATCTACATCTAAACTCGCTGATTGTTTCGGGAACATTTTACACGCACTTACCCGTTTCTAAAACATTTTCCCCAAGTTACCCAACTTCATACAACAAAAAAACGAGCGTTTAAAAAGCTTAAAGCGATAGACACTCAAAGCCTCATCGCTACATCCTATAAAATATAATGAACATTTCAATTTGCGCGTTAGAATTAGAGATATGATTTGAACCGCGGCTTTACTGCTGAGCGTGATGAAAAGACGTAATTTTCGGGACGATGCCGAGATAGCCTATCTCTTTGTGCGAGTGTGGGGTGAGGAGGAGAGGGGAGCGGCAGAGGGTGTAGGGGGGGAGTAGGTCGCACGCACGTGAAACTTTACATACTCGCGACGTTTTATCGGCGTAACTGAAAATTCGCTTTATTCGGAGATTTTTAGAAAGTAAAAGTTTGACGCGTGTCGCAACTCGTGTTTACGGAGCTGATAATTCGGTCGCGAAGTTTCGGAAAATGTTTAATATTATTGTGTAAGAGAGCCCTGCTTCGTAATTGAGATTTTGTTTGTTCTGTCACTAACGCACATGCGGGCCACGTTTCGATGTTTCGCGCTCCCTTTCGTCATTCGACTGGAATGTTTACTGTATTGTTTACGTTCTAAAATTAATACTTGTCTGGTTTTTAAATTTAGAACAACACGTGCGCTTACTGATAATAATAACTTTCGCTCGTAAGTTTTTGTTCTCAGACGAGAAAAGTCTAGATGGTTAAGTCATTGACCTTCATGATATCGACTTGTAATTTTTGAAGATAAACTTCTTTACGAAAGTGTCATCAGCCGGGCTAGCATGCGTACAACGAGATAATCTCTTGACGAGAGAGATAGATAATGTCTACATCGAGTATTTTCTCGATTACCCTAACATGCGCAATACGAGAGACATAATTCTCTTCCGAAGAAAAAACGGAACGGAAACGCCATGGTATACAAAAGATATTATAATAATATTTATAATTTTAATATATTTCGTTTATCGGTAGTCTTTCTAATATTGACAACGAGTAGTTTATCTTCTTAAAACGTCAAAATCACGTCAAAATTCGACAAAACTACGATAACTAAAATTTCTTGTTATCTCTTCAATTGTCGTGACGAGAAGAGTATCACGTGCACGCATGCTAGCTACTGTAGACATAAAGAGATAATACGAGAAAAGGGGTAGACAAACTTTCGTCGTGGCGCGCATGCTAGCCCGGCAGGAGAGGCGAATAGAAGAAACAGAGAGAGAGTTACGTTTCATAAATTTTACTTCAGTCGTATGGTCTAAAGCAGTGTTCCGCAAAGGGTGTACCGCGGCACACTGGTGTGCCGTGGTCGTTTATTGGTGTGTCTCGGGAAAATAAAGTTTACGTTTATTGATTAATAATAAATATTGTTTCAATTAGAGATGCGCCGAAAGTTCGGCCGAATATTCGTATTCGGTACATTCGGCATATTTTCTCACATTCGTATTCGGCCGAATATTCGGTTGATTTGCCGAATAATTACCGAATGCCCATTGGGCATGACGACAGTATCAAAAAATCGTCAATTTAATGATTTTAGGGGAACACTCATATTTAAAAAATTCAAAATACTGGTTTAGTTTTATGTAATATAATAAGATTATTGTGATTTTCAATAAAATAAAACAGTAAAATACTGCAATCGGCCATTTTGATTGAAACACAAATTACAGCGCACGACGTCACAACATAAAATAATACGTCAGGCGCGCTCCAAAGAGTAAAGTAAAAAGTTAGGCCCTGCGCGCACTAGTGACTTTTTGTCACCGTGACTTTTTGTCACTGTCACCGCGTCCATCATCTCTAATGAAGGTGCGCGCACTTGGATGCGTGACAATTCGGTGACTTTTTGTCCGCGGAGGACGCCAACATGCCCGTGACGCGACAAAATGTCACGTGTCATATGTACGTAGGTTGGCAAACATGGTGTAGAACTTTCCACTTATCAACCTATCACTCCAAAGCGGGTGAACCCAATACTTTTTATTATTGTATTTCTTTCTATTTCTAAAAACGAGTTCACAGACAACCTATATCTGTATATAATCTGTCACTGCAAGTGCGCACAGTCGCGAAGGTGACGGTGACGTGACAGTGACAAAGAATTTTTTGTCACGGTGACAAATGTCACTAGTGCGCGCAGGGCCTAAGGCACACATTATTCTGTGACGTCAAGTCGACGCCATGACACCTGCAGCTGTTTTGCCGCTCTCATTGAAAACATATTAGAAAAATAGTTTTTAAATTCCTTAAACTTAAGTTTATTACCGAAATATAGGTATTTTTGTAAATAGTAAATATGTAGCCACATTATGGATGAGGTTTTCAACATCTTTCGTCATGCCCATTAAATAGTAAGGTTACTAAATACCTAAGAAAAAAGAAAAGAAATTTTGTATACAAGTTCAATATGGATGACAATGCATTGTTAACTTTGTGACGTCATTCTAAATCCAACATGGCGGCATGCCCAAGAGTGCGGACTAGTTATTTTTAGTGCATTCCTACAATATGGGTTTCAAATGAAAGGCCTTGCTAAGAATCATTCGAATAAAGTGACGTGATAACTAAAAAGTCAAAAAGAAATTAACAGTAAAAAACCATTTTAAAAAACCAGCTTTTATTTGAATGCACAAAAACGAAAAAAAAATTTTACTTTAAAACTTTTAGTATCTACTTATAAAGTCATTACATAATTTATAATTATTGTATAAAAGCTTGTAGCGAGATTTACTTGTCTAGATAAATAAGTAAATTAAATAAATTGATGTGATTGATTTTAACTATTAAAATTTTCAAACTAAGGAAATACGAGTCTCTTATCTCGCGATGCCACCTGTGAGGCTCTTGCAGAGCGTCGTACCGACATATACATTATACAAACCTGTTTACCGCGCAAAATTGAACCGAATGATTCGGCCGAACATTCGGTTCGGTACATTTTGGACCGAATATTCGGCCGAACATTCGCATTCGGTTAAACCTACATTCGGCGCATCTCTAGTTTCAATGATTAATAAATAAATGTTGGTTAATGTTACTTAAAAAATGATTTTTCATTTGTGGTGTACCTCCAAAATATTTTCCTATTCCTAGGTGTACCTTGAACACAAAAAGTTTGCGGAACACTGGTCTAAAGTACACTCTTTTTTTAATATATAATGAAAACTGTCATGTCTTATTATAAGCCTACTTCAAATTAATCCTAAGTTTTAGAATTGCTATCGGTCTCCGGTTTGGAACTCCACTGTGCTTTGAACACAGATGTACGTACGGAAAGGAGGTTGATTCTTTCGGACTACACGGCCTTTCCTGCAACAAGAGTTCAGCTAGGTTTTCCCGCCACGGTTCCCTAAATGATACCATAAAGAAAGCTCTTGCCACCATCGACGTTCCTGCTCTTATCGAGCCTACTGGAATTAGTCGCGATGATGGCAAGAGACCTGATGGATTGACGTTGGTTCCCTGGGAAAGGGAACGGGCACTTTTGTGAGACGCAACCTGCGTTGACACACTTGCTCCATCTAATGTCAGGTAAACAGCCTTAAAAGCGGGAGCTTCGCTATCTGTAAATTATTTAGTTCGTAAGTTGTGACTTGTAAATATGTATAATGTTTAATAAACTATTGTTATATCTCTAACTGAAGCTTTCAATTGTCAATATCAGAATAAGTTCTCTTGATATTTAATTGCATATATTTCACTTAAGCCAGAGTGTCCATCGCTAATCCGTCAAGCCGTTCCCAGAACTACCCACTTGTAGTGTCTTTGTAAAAAGCCGTAGCTCGTAGCCTGGTTTCAGGGCAGGAATACTTTTAATCCCGAGATGTAAGTGCCGAGGGGATAATCTTTATACCGAGAACCCGGAAACATAATCCATCTACTCTTAGTTTTAAACAACAAACCGCTGCTACGTGTGATGAAAGGCAACACAAATATATTGACCTTGAAACGTTTGTCTGTTTGTTGATGTGGAATATTTATATATTACTAAATAATAGTTTATTCAAGTATAATTCTTATGATACTGTAAGCAAAACTTGTTTTCTTTTTACTTATAAGTGTTCATCTTTTTTGAATTAGTAAAATTACTTAAACCGTTATTGAACCGACTTTGACTGACTCGCACCTAACATAGCTATGAATATAAAATATTACGCATGGGAAAAACGATGAGGATCAACTGGTCTTATTGTAAGTAGCAAAAGTATCTTGTCCCTTTCTTTGTCTTTGATTAGTCCGTTGGTGCAGTTTGTAGTGACCTTACTTTTTGTTCCGCGGGTTCTGGGTCCGATTCCCGCCCGAGTCTGGATGTATTATTTGTATTTATATATGTATTTTTTCCATGTATATTTATCAAAAAAAATGTTAAGCTAAGCGGTCGGCTGTTACCTACAACATAAGCATTAAGTTACAAAAAAAAATAGTCATAACATAAAAACTCATATCGCATTTATATTGTAGAAAGTTTTTCATAACTCACTATCGCTCTAGTTCACAAAACAACGCCGCTAATAAAACGCACACATTTGAAATAAACGTTGAATCCGGACGGCAACATGTTGCAACAGTCAATATGATTTCATTAAGCCGCCGACGGTGAATGTAATACCTACATGAAATTGAATCAGAGTGGATCAGTGCACTGCAACATATAATGATGTTGTTGTTCAAAGTCCCAAAAACACACAAGAAGGAACCCCAAATGAAACTAAGGTTCCGGTAGCAAGACAAAATTTATTTGTTCGAAAGAACATATAAGGAAACACGTAAACGAAACGTTACCGCGAGTTAAATCGGTACAGCGCCATCTAGCGACTGTTTTCGGAACTTAACTTGTAAGTATAAACATTGAACATTCCGCCCGCCATGGACGGAGTACTTAAAAATAACAGAACAAAGTATTAGAACAATCCTTAACAGAAAACAAAAGGTACAATTAAGTGTTTAACAGAAAATTTACAGAATAAAAATAGTTGGGTTGGTTACATTTGTAAACTTAAAATATTTTACAGGCAAATACAAAATAGTTTTCAATAGGTACATAATTATTGCTACAGTGAGAAAGCCTTTGTACACAAATAACTAACACTAATCATTATCTTTGACAGGTAGAATAATTAATTTTGAGACAGGCCTCTTAATTGAATTATCCTTGTATTTTAAGGTAACAACTCGGGTAACATTATCCGAGCCAGTATGTTTATCAGTGATACGTCCAAAGAGCCATCTCGCAGGGGGGAGATCGTCTTCTTTGACCAAAACAACGTCACCAATTTCAGGTTCTTTAGTTTGATTATTCCACTTGTATCGGTGCTGTAGTTGCGTCAAGTATTCTTGTGACCATCTGCGCCAAAAGTCTTGGACCATTCTTTGGGTTAGATGCCATCGTTTTAGAGTACTAATATTTGAACTTTCATAATTGACCTCAGGAACAAGTACTAATGGCTCACCGACCAAAAAATGACCCGGTGTCAATGGGCAGGGGTCCTCGGGGCTATACGATATTTGTGAAATAGGACGAGAGTTGAGGCATGCCTCTATTTGTGACAATGTCGTTGTCATTTCTTCAAATGTAAGCGTACTATTTCCGATCACTCTCTTCAAATGATGTTTGGTTGAATTAATTCCACTCTCCCAGAGCCCTCCAAAATTTGGAGAGTGGGGAGGGATAAAGTGCCAGTTAGTGTGATTCGACGCCAACCAACTAGCGATCTCTATTGCGACCTTCGACTTTTCCTCATTAAACAACTCTTTGAGTTCACGGGCACTACCAACGAAATTGGTACCATTATCGCTCCACAGGTCCACTACATGACCTCGTCTGGCGACAAATCTTTTAAAGGCTGCCAGAAACCCTTGCAAAGTCATGTCGCTGACTACTTCAAGGTGTATGGCTTTTGTTGCCATACAAATAAATAAGCAGATATAGCCTTTCGTGGAGCGATGACCACGACCCTTTGAAACCCTAATGTTGATTGGACCTGCGTAATCTACACCGCTTTTGAGAAAAGGTCGATGTGCAGTGACTCTAGATACGGGTAATTGACCCATATAAGGTTGAGTAGGTTGGGCAGAGTATCGGAGGCAAGTCACACATTTTCTCACAAATTGCCTCACGAGACTCTTAGCACCAACGATCCAATATTTGCTCCTTAAATAGTTTAACATTAGCTGGGGACCGCCGTGCAAAGTCATTTCGTGAGCCTGGCTTATCAAGAGATAAGTGAAATGTGACTTGTGAGGTATGATTATAGAATGCTTCATATCGTCTTTGATGTGAGCATGGTGCAGTCTTCCACCTACTCTCAAGACTCCATCTGAATCCAAGAATGGACTTAGTGAGGTAAGTTTACTTTTTTTGTTTATTATTCCATTCATCTTTAAACTATTTATCTCCTTACTGAAATGATGCCCTTGACATATTTTTATGCAGGTAAGTAATGCTTCATTCAATTCTTTTGCTGTTAGGACTCTACTTTTATTTTCAGGTTTGTTCCAGCTTAGGATTCGACGACAGTACGACAACACTCTGGTAAGTTTAGATAGAGACGAAAATCTAGAAATCAAGTTATAACCATCAGTAGATTCACAAGTAGCATGACATTTGATTTTGTGCTTTTTCTCTTCCAAGTTTGTATCTGTCACTACCTTGGAATCGTATGTTAACTTGCTTTCATACAGCCATTTAGGTCCCTCTTTCCAGAGTTGATGCTGCGCACATTCCGAGGGCAGTAATCCTCGTGAGGCGCTATCTGCGGGATTATCTTGTGAACCTACGTGTGACCACTGATTTGCGTCTGTGATGGTAAGTATCTCCGACACTCTATTAGCAATAAAGGTCTTCCATCTACTTGGGTGGCTTCTTAACCAGGCTAAAACTATTGTAGAGTCAGTCCAGGCATGTAACTGGGTTTTGGGTACGCCTAGTATTTCTGCGACTTCATTCAATAGTTTTGCTAGAAGCACGGCGCCACACAACTCTAAACGTGGGATGGATACCTGTTTAATCGGTGCCACTCTGGTTTTAGAGGTAATCAAGTGCACGTGTATTTTCTCGTCCTGATCAATAATGCGTATGTACACAACTGCTGCGTATGCGACATTAGAGGCGTCGGAAAAGCCGTGAAGTTCGACAGACTGATTATCATTACTCGTATTAATCCATCTCCGTATTCGAACGGCTTTAAGACTACTTAAGTCGTCTCTGAAAGTAATCCAGTCTGTAAGAAGTGATGATGGTAGAGCGGCATCCCATTCGATACCGGACAGCCATAGTTTTTGGATAAAAACCTTGGCTGTTGTGATAGCTGGAGCTATCCAACCCAAAGGGTCATACAAGCGAGCGATGTCTGAGATAACCTTGCGCTTTGTAACTGGGTGCTCTATAGGGGGAAGCGTAACGATACACCGAAACTCATCACTATCTCTATCCCATGCTAATCCCAGTATCTTAAGCATATCATCCGTTTTAAGCTCTAGATCAGGTCCTTCATCATCGTTTGTCTGTTTTATCAAGCTTGCCAGTTCTTTGCTATTCGTAGACCATTTTTGAAGGGGAAATCCGCCACGATACAGCATTTTAGTCATCTGTTCATAGATTTCTACACCTTCAGAAACGGACTGGCAGCCTGTTAACAGATCGTCCATATAAAAATCATTCAGGACTCTAGGACAGGCCAATGGAAAATCTGGGCCTTCGTCATAGGCTAATTGCTGCAAGGCTCTAACAGCTAAGTATGGTGCGCACGACAGGCCGAAGGTAACTCTCAGGAGTCGGAAATGCTGCAGTTCCGAATCTGGTTCCTCGCGCCACAATATGCGCTGGAAATCTGTATCCTCCTCCGCCACCTTCACTTGTCTGTACATTTTTACAATGTCAGCGACAAGTGAAATAGGATAGCTTCGCCATCGCATGATTAAATGTCTAAGCTCTGGTTGCAGTGCTGGGCCTACCATTAGTTCACTGTTTAGTGAGACTCCGTTTGAGTCAGTACAAGACGCATCAAACACGACGCGATTTTTTGTGGTAGTTTTATCTTTTCGTATGACCACATGATGAGGTATGTAGACGCCAGGTGATTTTGAATCATCAACTACAGCCATATGATTCATGTCAAGATATTCCTGGATTACCTTTGAATAATCAATCTTTAGGTCTGGATTTCTTGTCAATCGTTTTTCTAAAGTAAGAAATCTCTTGTAGGCAATTCGCTCTGAATCACCTTTGTTGCATAATAAATCAACAGATTTAAACGGCAATTTCACTATGTAGCGACCTTCGAAATCTCTTTTTGTAGTTTGAGAGAAGAAATCTTCGCAGAGTTTTTCTTTTTCGCTTAACATCTTGCCTTTGATCGAAGATGGCTCTGCTTCTAGCTCCCAAAATTTCTTAAGCAGGTTGTTATCGCTGTCATTTAACTGTGTATGCATGTTTACAATAACATTGTGGCAATTTTCGTCTTGGCTGACTTGACCTAGTGTTCTGCCAGAGAGAATCCAACCGAGTTTGGTGTTCTGAGCTATAACGGAACCCGGTGAACCCCTGAATAACCCATCTAATAAAATTTGGCTATACACTTCGGCACCTAAAAGCAGATCTATTTTGTTCGGAGTATCAAACGACGGATCTGCCAGGGCCATAGACGAAAATGCTGTAGTTATCTCTACAGAAACCTTTCGAGTTGGTAACAACGTCGTTACTTTGTTTAGAACATGAGCCTTGACGGTAATAACAAACGTGGGATCTAAGCGGGATTGAATTTTAATACGCACCGTGGATTTTGACGCCACAGTCGTACCTTGATCGCCGCCTAAACCTGATACTAAGTTTGTTCCAGGCATCTTTTTAAGACCTAACAATTGCACAGCCGATTCTGTGATGAAAGATGCCTGCGAACCCTGGTCTAGTAATGATCTCAGCACCACAGGAGTTCTGAATTTATTGGACTGCACGTTTACTAAAGCCGTGGCCAATAGAACTTGACTGTGTGCGTAGGGAACACAGGTAGTAAAAACCTTGTAATCGTTGGTCTCGCTTGAAGTTGGAGTCTGTGATTTTGAGACCGTTTCGGTAACAGTAGCGACAACAGCCTTATCAACAGACTGATCGGTCTTATCGCTGACCGATTTTGTGCTTTTAGGATGGAGAAGTGTGTGGTGTTTTTTCTTACAAAGACGACACCTCGTGGACATTGTGCACTGATAAACAGAATGGCCAGAATTTAGACAATTAAAACATAAGTGTTGAGCTTGGACAAAGTCACGTCTAGAATCGATTGTTTCCTTGGCAAACTTCTTACAATTGCATAATTTGTGATTGTCGGAACAAAATATACAAGACAAAACTGCAGTTGTCAGGTGAGTACAGTTAGATTTTTGAACCCTTGTATCAAGAAACTCCAGCGATCTGAATCTATTTTCTAAGAACTCTTCAAATTCTTTAAAGGTTGGGAGCTCCTGATTAGTACCGGCAATAGTTCGTTCCCATAATTTTCGAGACTCTGAATCGAGTTTCTGGCTAACTAAAAAAATTATCAAAACGTCCCAAGTATTGGTTTTAATACCCAAGTTATCTAATGAGTGTAAACACTCTCTAGTTGTGTCCAATAATTGCTTTGACCCACTTGACGATTCAGATGTCAAAACCTTTTGACCTGTTAACCGTTTCAAAATACAATTCGACAAATATTTCTTATTGTTATAACGGTTTTCTAACTGAGACCAACATATTTTGTAATTGCTTGCAGTCAATGGAAGATGTTTTAACAATTGTTCCGCTTCTCCTGATAGACAACCCTTAAGATAGTGAAGTTTTTGAACATCATCAAGACTCGAATTATTGTCAATAACGGAAACGAACATATCGCGAAAACTGACCCACTCAGAGTAATGGCCCGAAAATTTGGGAATCGATATCTCAGGTAAACGCACGTTTGATCTGAGTTCACTTCCCTTATTCACTTGGGATGTAATATTAGATACAATTGGCTTAGGTTTTAAGATTGACAATTTTTCCTTTAACAATGACTTATAATCTATGTATTCTTCTTCTGTTTTTTCATAATCATAATCTTTGCCTGGATCGTGACCTTCTCCTACAGCCTTATGATGGTGTTCCAAAAACACTGACCATTGTTGGTCCAATGTTTCTAAACGCACCTCTACATATGACAAGGTAATACGATCCTTCGGCGATTTTTTAAAGTTAGATTTAGCTTTGATAATTTCATTAGAAATATTTGTCAGTAGTAGTAGATCTGCCATGGCGATAACAATCTTGAAATTTTACAAGTCCTTATAAAAATGGTTGCAACTTTTCTAAGTGTTTGGCGATAGTAACTAAAAATTTTACAAGTCCGTATAAAAATGTTCGTAAATTTTCTAAGTGTTTAACACTTAGAACATTTGGGACTGAAAACCGGCGTGGATTCCCCGTCGGTTCAAAATTCCCGAAATTATTCTAAGTCCCTGACGACACTTGTAAATTTTTCAAACACTTCACAGTTCACATGCACTATCACAATTTCTTCTAAGTTTAAAACTTCTTGTAGATAAGGTTCAAAATGTACTCACGTTTTTTTGTCCATAACACAACTCACACTTGGCTGGTGACGTCACTTCTGGTGACGTCCGGTAGGTGTCCTCGGGGGTACTCCCCCTGCTGCCGATGACGAAGTCTGAAGTGGGATGACGATGTCCGAAGTGACGATGTCAGAGGGGGGCTCCCCCCGCGCCTCTGACGTAGATCAACTGGTCTCCGCCACCTGTTGCTGCCTCAACAGCCACTTAGCACCATAGGCAGCAATCCGCAACCTCGTCGGCGCCACAATGGACAGTGCTCTAGGTCTACGTCACAGTATCGCCCTCTACCGGCAATAGCGAAGGACCATGTTCACAGTCCCAAAAACACACAAGAAGGAACCCCAAATGAAACTAAGGTTCCGGTAGCAAGACAAAATTTATTTGTTCGAAAGAACATATAAGGAAACACGTAAACGAAACGTTACCGCGAGTTAAATCGGTACAGCGCCATCTAGCGACTGTTTTCGGAACTTAACTTGTAAGTATAAACATTGAACAGTTGTGTTGCAGTACGTTACGTTGCGTTGCGGAGCGTTACACTACGCTGCGTAGCGCTGCGTTGAGCGATTTATTTTATTTATTTCACATCACACGACGACGCGTTGGCACAACGATCACAGCACTGATTTGTGGTGATCCTTGCACGTGACAAACATTTCTATTGGTCATACAGATGTTCGCCGTGGTCTGGGTGTTTGTGCAGTCATTGTGGGTCTCCCCATCGTGCCTCAAAGACCACATTAAGCAGTCGGTCCCAGTTATTATCATGTACGCCTGATAGCGATCGTTACTCACAGTCGGGAATGTATCCCACTGCTGGGCACAGGCCTCTTTCCCATGTAGGAGAAGTATCAGAGCTTAATCCACCACGCTGCCCCACTGCGGGTTCACAGATATAGGATAATGAGACCAAGTACCAAGTAAAAATATTACGATAAAATATGTATAATATTATTTATAAATGAATGTTCTTCAATAATCTTCATCCAATAGTGGGTTATTACAAAAAATTGCAATATGTGCGTATCAAGGAGATGAACTCCCAAACAAATTCATAACAAGATAGTAGAAAGTATTTTACATAACTTCTTGACTTTAAAATAAAACCCATAAAAAGACAATAAACGGTACGATGTTTTCTGCAACAAAAAAACTCAAATAAAAAGCAAGGACGATGTAAAAATAAGCGTCAACATAAACAGCCTTAAACAAAAGCTTTTAAAAATTAAACACGGCAAGTCTTCGAGCAAGAAATAAAGAAGTGGGTTGTTATTAAAATGCGAGTTCAGAACGTGCCGATGCGTCGATCTAACCGGCGATAACCGGGTGAACCGGGTGAGCCGGATAAATCACGGTCGTATACGGCACAGCATGACGCGGGACATGTTGATAAACTTTACGACACGCCCTAAAATTATACCATTTAAATGCGGGGCATAAAAAAATTAAAAATGTTATTCTCTGCGTTTCTCATATTAAATTAAAGATGTAAACGTACTAGCGCAGCGAAGCGAAGGCGAATATTTCACGAAGTTATATTTAATGCTACGGTCACAACTACTCATACTCAAGTCAAATCAAAAATGTGCATGTTTACAATACGGATTTAGGTAAGAGAAATAGATTAGAAACTCAATTGTTACTGTTTTAATAATTTATAATAAATATTTCAACGTTTCAAATTACTTTCATAATTATTGAAGTTATGCTTAATTTATTTAATTTTTATTTAATTTATTTAAGACTTCAATTACATAATTATCACTTACATTATTTCAATAGTAACAATGCCATTAAACCCTTATTGGGTTTGACTTGAAAAAATGATGAGAGTATATTTTTACGATTCGCGCGCACACCATCACAAAAAACCGACACCCTAAAGTTAGCTAGTGAACGAAGAAGAATTTAGCAACGTAAAGTTAGCTAGCCAGTGAAGTAAAACTTCTTACGTGCGTACAAGTACAGAGACTCTATTGTTTCCAAATGACAATACTATATGAAAACTCATAAATATGAAACCTCTTAAGTTCTGTTTAGTTTTGAAATTAATATTATATTGAAACAAACACAAAAACGCAACTCTCGTAAACTCAGTCTCTTTTTCCCCAGACATCCTTCCCATTCGAACTTCCAGTCGATTTACAATTAAAGTATACCCTAATAGTCTTGATACTGGTAAATACAGGTAGAAAATTGTATGAAGAAGAACGAGCTCAGCAAGAGCTCTCGACGGCGAAGTATGGGACCGCCTGTAATTTGTTCCCTCTGAAGAGCCTCGTAACTAGGCTCCACTGCGAAATGTTTGAAGATCTCGATATTAAATTAGAAAAATATTGTCGTATCTCAAACTAATCTAGCGATCGGAAGACTTTAATTTCATAGATCCTCTGCTCTGAGAGACTGCACGATCTCTCGCTGACTTTTATGAGCTGTCGATTGAATACTTCAATAAGTTGGTATAGAAAAATAAAATAAACTCCAAAAAAATTAGAGTTTAAAACATTTTAAGGCGAATTCGTATCTACAAATGTTTAGTAAGATCAAAATTTACTTTTTATTAAAGACTAATTAGGGTCAAGTGAACAACAAAGTAATTTACTGTGACTCAGATTGGACTCAGATACCACAAACATACAAAACATCACACACGCATTAATTACAAGCCACAATCGCAACACTAGGCCTGTGACATTATAATTTCACTTTTTGCGCTGACAAATGACGCGGGCGCGGGTAAATAATTACAATGTTAATCGTCCCGCGCGCGCCGCCGGTCCCGCCGTCCCGCGCCCACCCGTCCCGCTATACTTTATGACGCCAGTTGTTTTTGTCCCGACATAATGAGGTGGAGACAGAGAGTTATTAGCCGGAAGCGGTGCTCCTGCCTGATAAATAGTGCTCGGCGAACTTGTTTACCTCTCAAATAGCAAAAATACAACTAAGTATTGTGGGTCGCTACTGTTCGTGCCGACGAGCGATGTTCGCCACCGCGTTCGAATTAATCACAGGTAATTTTGTCTAGAGGCTGAGAAACTGTACCTACTATATTCATTATTTTTCATTCGCATTCAGCCTGAAACGTCCCACTGTTGGTCATAGGCCTCTTTCTCCATATAGGAGAAATGCAGTTTAGCGGATATATTTCCTACTATGAGTAACGATCGCTATCAGGTGTAGGTACATGATAACAACCGGGACCGACGGCTTAACGTGCTCTCCGAGGCACGGCGGGGAGACCCACAAGAACTGCACTTAAACACCCAGACCACGGCAAACATCTGTGTGGCCAATATAAATGTTGTCGTGTGCGGGGATCGAACCCGCACCGCCCGCGCAACAGCCAATCGCAGTCCAGTGCTATGACCGCTGCGCCAACACGGCGTCCTAATTCCTAGTTATCACTTAAATGTTAAAAACTGATAAATGCCGATTATTAATGAGCAAACCGTATGCCAAACTCTTTTGTAAAACGAATAAAAATAAATTTCAAAAATGGAACACAGATACAAAATCATTCAAATTCCATAAGGAAAACGTCACCGCTGAACTGATTTCCCCGCATTCTAACGACGCAGCGTTTTGTGAGGGGTCATTAATCCCGGCCGTTCTCTGATTTCAATCTCGGCTGCTTTTGCGACATAGCAATTACAGGTGTGACCCAGTTGAGAGAGACCTTGGCATACATGTATGACTTCGTTATGTAGTCAATCTTATGGCATTGATTATTATCGATATTGATGCAGTATCGATAATGTCGATTGATTTTGAATAAAAGTCAAATTGTAAATGTTTTTTACAATATTTGATATACAGTAAAGAAAATTCTACCCGACAAGTAAAAGGTTTTTTACTTAAATAAGTAGTAATTTTAAGTAAGTAGTAAGTTAAATAAGTAGTAGTTTGTAGTAAAACCTCCTTACGCACGCTTGACTTGGGGAGTAAGCTGGTGAATGCATGATGAGAGCGTTACGAAATGTGAGATCGGGAGAGGCGAACGGAAGTTGAGGAAAATATAAGTTAAATGGAGCTAACGAAGTTTTATGTCAGTCGTGTGATCTAATGCTTACATATAGAATAGTAACATATAAATATAATAAAATTACAATAAAGAAAGATGATGCTCTTTTAATTTTTTTTTTTTTTGGAATATATAGTCATACAAGTGCGAATAGATGACGGCAATGAATTCCACAGCCTAACTGCGTGGACGGTATAGGAATTAGGCGGTATAGGTTCATATGTAGGTAATATGTTATTATGTTCATGTCCAAGTTCATTTTGAAGTAACATTTAACATTTTATCAATCAAGTAGTAAACCCATAGTAGTAGTAATTGACTTTATAATCCACAGTTTTTTTTTAACAAAATTTCATATTTATATTAACACAGATGTACAGTGAAGTGTGACGACGCGTTGGCGTATCGATCTAAGCACTGGCTGTTACGCTAGCGGTCGCGAGTTCGATTCCCGGTCACGACAGACATTTGTGTTGGTTATATTGATGTTTATCGTGGTCTGGTCGTTTGTGCTTGTGTACTGTGTGTGTTTCCGGACCCCCGGCACAGGAGAAAATTCTATTGGGGGCCATTGAGTGTGAAGCGTTTATTTATTTATATTACTTGAATATACTAAATCTAAAAACAAGAACATTAGAGAGACGTCCGGAAAAAATATAATAAACATTACGTATATTAATGTCGTCTACCGTAAATTAAAGCGCGTTAAAGTACTTAAAAACACGTAAAGAGAGCAAAAACAAGATGGACCCCATTAGTGCGGAGACCGCGGCGAAATCATATTTTTTTTAATTACAAGTTAAAATTCCGGCGCGTATCGTCAGACGTGTGGTAACCTTTTTTTTCTGACAAAACCGCCCTTGGGATGAAATTTCTCTTTGGACCCTTTCTTCCCTTATTGTAATTGCAATTTTTCGGCTTGTGCGTTTTTGCGGCTAAGAGATGGGTTCTTCGCCTCTGCGAAATGAGTTTCGCGTTATATTCAAAAACATGTTTTAATTCTTCTATAATAAAGCTAAAGATTTTTTCGCGCTCGCTTATTCCACAGAGAATTACTTCTAACAAATTCCTTCAAAAATACAATAATAAAAACTCATTTGTTTTGTGTAGCCTATTTGAAATCATAGCCCATATATGTATATTTGTTTTTCATTAAAAAGTAATCCGATATAATACGTGAGCATAATTTGATTATAACGTAGCCCAGAATTACACAAAATTGTTAACACAATAATAACTTCCATGATAACTTTATTTTTAAATTCTGTGGTGTTACATTTATGAACAAAATATAATGCATAGGGTCTTATCAACAAACGCCTTTTATTTCATGACAAAATAATAATCAAAATTGCTTCAATAATAACATTTTTAAGCTATTCCACAAGGCGCTCATAAAAACGGAGTTCATTTGAAGCTAGATCCCAACGTTCCCTCTCTGCACGATTTAGCTTGTAAATGGAATATTCCAGATAAGGCTTTATTACCGTCCGGGCCGTAACGTCGGCGCACGGGACGAATTACTGATTTCATATTTATACGCTGGCTCAATAACCAGCGCTCACAGAAGAATTCTACAGACCTCCGCTCTGTAATGCGTCGCTATTAATATTTAGCCGTGTAAATTGTCTGTCGCGCTCGCGCAATGCTGCAATGGAAACAAAATAATTGTGTTTGCTTGCAAAGGAAATTTGCTCGAAAAAGTCGAATAATTTTTAACATGAATATAACTGAATCAAAAATCCTAATAATCATTAGCTTACCTCCGTCTATTTACTAAAATTTATTTATTTTATACAACTATATAGGTCGGCAAATATGTAATCGTACGACTCACCTGATGGTAAGCGATTACCGTAGCTTATAGACGTCTGCAATACCAGAAGCATCGCAAACGCGTTGCCGACCCTATCCCCAATTCCCCCAGGAGCTCTGGTCACCTTACTCATCAACAGGAACACAACACTGCTTGAAAACAGTATTATTTAGCTTTGATCTACTGTTAGGTTGAGGTACTACCCCAGTCGGGCTGCTCCATATTTTGAGCAGAAAATTTCCTGCTCTGGCCTACCTCAGGTATCGTTTACGCTCAAATATACTACACATTGAAATGGATTTATCCGTTCCAATAAAGATGTAATGTTTAAATGTACTGAGGGTAGAGGAAGCTAACACGTACTTTAGTTCAGTTCAGATATTGCTTTTAGGCAAGCGAATTGTATAGATCCTCAGTACTCACACTACAGACGTATATACATGTACTGAAGGAACACAATGTCGATACGTATGCATTTGCTATGTGTGTTGACATTCAATCGTGTCTAAAGATAGTAATTAAGTGATTGTAGCCGAACACAGTCCATTCATAAACCCGCATTCATATTAGACACACCGTTTAGTAATACGACGGGAACTGATTGACGTGGACTGGTTGGGATTAGGACAATGCTTTGTTGAGGTCTACTTTCAGCTTTAGACATGAGCGTGCTACATTGAACACAAACCAAGTAGAGACTAGCCTTTATACTGTAGTTGTAATAATAATCCTATGATTTTCCAGTCACTCTTGCTTTGTAAACGAATGTAATATTAAATACTAATAATAAATATACTTTATGTTCGTCATGACTCGAACAGTACCACGAGTTGAAATAAGGTAGAAGGTTTAAGACTTAGGGCACCTTCAAATTTGCCGCGCGGTGGCAGCGCGGCTTCAGCGCTGCTGCCGCGCGACTTTGTCAATCTATGTAAGTAACAACGCGCGGTTGTCGCGCTGCCGCCGCGCTGCTGTCGCGCTGCAACAGCGCGTTGTTATTTACATAGATTTACAAAGTTGACAAATTTGAAGGCGCCCTTAATCCGATGTGTTTTGGTTTTAATCTCTGCTGCAACGAATTAAACAACACTAATGACAACAATACGACAATTTAACATAAACGGACAGTTAACATTAACTAACGAGTCTCTCAAGACTGGATGGGCCCGTAGTCGATAGAATACGTGAATGGATCTGCTCATCGTAAATCTGGCTTGAGGTCACTGAGTTTTTATAAGCTAAGTTACTCTTTGAAATCAATTGTGTTTGACATAGAATTATGACTAACTTCCATGTTTCAAAAGAAATTACAAGAACATGCAGTAGGGCCAGTAGGGAGAGATACTCTTTCTGTCGAATCGCTATTTTGAAGGAGACGGATTCTTAACAGAGTAATGGAGTATAAAATTTTATTAGGTAAACAACTAATTACCTGCCTTCAATCAACAAAGTGTTAATTTACATATACATACACTACAACTACACACTTCGGTCTGAATCTACAACGACAGACAAACAAACAAAGTCAAGAGAAGTGGTAAAGTCTTTACGCTTTTCATTTGATTGTACGAAACCTCATGAATAA
This sequence comes from Melitaea athalia, assembly GCA_905220545.2. Lineage (NCBI taxonomy): Eukaryota > Metazoa > Arthropoda > Insecta > Lepidoptera > Nymphalidae > Melitaea > Melitaea athalia. The sequence goes on from HG992178.1 coordinate 24,596,250, forward strand.
CGCAGAACCTTTACTAAATTTTCAGAGTCATAACTCGCTCTCAGATAAGCCGAATCACAATAAACCGGTAAACATCCACATTCGACGCGGCCTCGTAAACCGCTTAGATTTAGCGACAACCACGGGAAACGTACAGCGAGACGCGGAACACACGACCTCACAGCTCTCATCTCCACAGCAAAAGAGTATCTACGACTATAGTTATAAAACAATAAATCCCGTGCTGTAATTGAGTCGGTGTTACGGTGTACATGTCCACGCGTCAAGGGCTCAGATATATCAAGGTGACAACCGCACATAAAGACGTAAGTCATCTCAGCGGTCACCGACCCCGCTCGTTACCGTAAAAATACACGTAACGCCTTAGTTTCCTTAATCTCGTTATATTTTTTTTACCTTTCCTGCGGCGTCTTGTTATCACAAATATTGCTCAGGAAATTGCTGAAGGAACGGCGACGGGGAATGAGGAGGGTGTTTACTTTAATCAGTCGTTTCTTACTTGACGTTAAATAAGTACGTGCCATAAATACTGGTAGGTACAGTATAATTTATAATTCAATGATATCTATACTAATATTATAAAGCTTCAGAGTTTGTTTTTTTGTTTGAATGCGGTAATCTCTGGAACTACTAGTCCAATTTAAAAAATTCTTGCAGTGTTAGATAGCCCATTTATCGAGGAAGGCTATAGGCTATATATCATCATACTAAGACCAATAGGAGCAGAGTCCACGCCGACGAAGTCGTGCGCAGAAGCTAGTTATTTTATAAAAATAATAATAGCATATAAATAAATAGTACGATAAAGTTAAGGCTGGGAATGTTGGATTCATCTGGTCCGACTTACCAAAACTTAACTAGCTACCATACCTACGACAATTTACATAATATATACATAGTTATAACAGTCGGCTGTTACCTATAACACAAGCATTAGGTTGCTTACCATAGGAACAGACGACCGTGTGTGTAATAAACAAAAAAAAAATGTTTTGTTTAAGAATGTGATCCATTGGTGTGTCACCTTTAGCTCGTGCTGATTAATTACTCACATCTAAATTATCGTAATATTTTTATTATCCTGTTTACGTCTAACGATTATTAGTTACCATCAAGAAAAACATAAAACGCGATAACAGTCTAATAGAAGTACGTTAAAGTAATAAATAATGGCCGCTTTTTAGTATCACTTCTCTCCTAAACTTATTTTTATGTATAAAACACTAGCGACCCGCCCCGGCTTCGCACGGTTGCAAAAATGACCAGTATTTCTCTACTATATTATGCATGTATTATACATATAAACCTTCCCCTTGAATCACTCTATCTATTAAAAAAACTGCATCAAAATCCGTTGCGTAGTTTTTAAGATCTAAGCATACATACAGACAGACAGACAGCGGGAAGCGACTTTGTTTTATAATATGTAGTGAAGCACATGAATTAATGTAGTGATCGGAATGAGAACCCTGTACTCTAGACCAGGGGTCTACAAACTTTGAAGCCTTAGGGCTTCAAAGTTTGTAGACCAAAGTTTGTAGACTGAAAAAATCATTATGGCCTTAGGGCCATAATGATTTTTTCAGTATTCTCACAGTATTTTAACAAAAAAAATTATAAATATATTGATGTGAACAAGTATCAAACTGCTATTACTATCCAGTGATACGAATAAGTGCATCTTACTTTTACATTCAATATTAGTATAGTGATAGTGAACCGGGAACAAACTGCGCTTATTTAATTTTGGCGTGAGTACCGATTAAAATTTTGCAGCAAAATGGAGAATTTCAGAAAACGTAACGGTTATTTTAATTTGGCACATTTGACAGTTTGCGAGATAAAGCAAAGCCATGGTCAGCTAGTTGTTTGAAAACCCGTCTTATGTACAGTATCCTGGTCTCTAATACATATGTTTTATGTGAGGTAATGTTAAAAAGTAACACCACAATTTATTGCTTTTTAAATCATTTAACCCCTATGCAGACCCTTTTCCATTGTATCGAAAAATAATCTATGTGTTTCTATTGTTCGAGGTCTTATTTCTTTACACAATTTTATTTTTAAAATGTAACAGATGTTTTCTCTACAGTAATCACAGTCGTAACAGTCCATTCTAGTTTTAATCTGTGGTTTCACAAACTGAGTGAACAACTAGTTTTTCAGATTATAAGTCGCTTTTCGTTTTGTTATTTTCTTATTTAATTTCTTAATATATTTGCAATTAATTAAATTTTATTCTTTCTTTCTTTATAATAATATGATAATGTATTTATTGATAAGTTTAAGACTCAACTAAACTATAATATACTCAGAAACTCCAAAAAAATATAATAAACTAGCCGACCCGTGCCCACTTCGTTGGGCGTTAATTATTTTTGTGATGCAAATATAAGGTAAAGTTTCATCTCGCTCGCATTACTCGACTTGATTTACATATATTATTATTTTTCACTGAATTTTTGTTCAATAACAAAAAAATTTAGCCTATAATCACTCCCGAATAGTGTAGCTTTCTGTTAGTGAAAGAATTTTCACGATCGGATCAGTATTTGCGAAGATAACCCCCTAGAAACAAACAGAGTTAGACACTCTACCTCTTTATAATATTAGTATAGATTAGTAAAAAAAACCCGCTTGTAATTGAAGAACAGCACCCAGCATTCGAAATGCGCGAATCTTCAAAAGCTATCAACATTTATTAAATTAGCGTAAATTAATTCTGATTCAGAATTTCTATTGTATTCACCCAATTTGTGTGCAAAGTGGAAAGCGTTCACTTCTACAGATTCCTCTCTGTAGATTATTAACACAGCGATGTAACGACGTGTTCGGAAGAGCGTTTCACTAATTAAATTCTTTCGATGATGTTATTTTTAACTACAAAAAAAGGAGGAGGTTCTCAATTCGGCTGTACTTTTTTTTGGAGCAATATCGATGATTATTCGAAAACGGGATATTTACTATGTTATTACCATGTTATTTTTTCTTCGCGGAGTCTCGTGAACAAGACATTCGCAGTTAATGTCGAAATATCGAGCTCCGCGAAGAAAAAATAATAAACATGGTGAATATCCCGTTTTCGAATAATTTTTGTAATAGAAGTAACCATGTTAATCTAAAATCTTAAATATCGATGATTCTTCTTTTTATCGAAAGATTTTGCTTCTCATGTGTTCCCGTTTAATTTTAATCGAGATCTGACAAGTACTTTTAAAGATATGTCTAATAATGCGTATTTAATTGACTATTTTTTCGTCGACATACGTTGTATTATAACTCATAATTTTTCACTGGGTTTACCGATTCTGATGATTCTTGTTTTAATCGAAATCTTATGCTTGTCTTGTAGTCATATTTAAATTGTATGAGACCTAACGACTACATTTTGAGTATTCTTTGATAACGCCTATTTATTTTATGATTTATCGTCTAGCTACGTTGTTACTTGTCAATTTGATTAAAGCCGACCAAAGTGGTCAGTCCCCATGGAGGAGAAGTCTGGCCTTTTCGCCGAGGCCAGCCTGTCGCTGAAGGGATCCTGTTGCCTGCAGATCTGGGACCCCCCAATTAAAGCGTCTGAAGGCTCCCGCAGGGAGTTTAGTGCGGTAGTGGAACTTTGCTATCCCTTAGTGGCCTCTTACTGCCATAACCACACAGCAGGCATTAAAATATATATAAATAATAACATCACAAGTGTATACAACGTAGATATTTTGAACAGAACATTACACAACAAACCTTCCGAGTACCTCAATCACATTAACACGAGAGCAACATATGATGTAACAATCACATATAGATTACTGTCAGTCGCAAGCCTCCAGAGAGGATTGAATTCTACGTCGTATATTTATACCTCGTCCCAGATAAACCTAAAGAACACTTTTTACCTGAAAAAATCTGTTCTAGAATATAGACAAAAGGCTATTTCTCCGTGTTCAAGGCGTGTATATTGTGTTTATTGTTACGGACGCAGTTCTTTATATAATGTAAGACCCAACCTTTTGCTACACTACAGAAAAATAATATTATTAGTACGATGTAATACAAAATAATGCCGTCCGCTTAGCCGACAAAAACTGAGGTATTATGATCACTCGCTGTTGTTAGTTTTTCCCTTTTATTCTTTGTATATTATTTACTTTACTTTCTGATTATTATAAAACATTAACACATTTTGTAATAAAATCTACTGAGATTTGAAAGGAACGAAATGAATGAAGACATTGTTTGTGTTCACACACTTATAAATACAATACAGTAATCAAGTTGAAATGTAATTCTTATCTAACTTTTTACAAAAGTAGTAATACTATTTGTATGTGTATCTACAGTAAGTATATCTTTGTATCAAATGTAGAGTAAGATTACTGCTTTTGTAGCGATACAGTAAATTATCATATTTTTTTCTCCTTTGCTTTTCTATCGCATTTGTTTTTGACGTGCAATAACTTCTTCGTATATATTTAGTATATTATTATAATATATGATAAGAAAAATATAAACTTTAGTAATACCATTATAATGAAACAACTTTTTCGGATTTTATCGCGGTTTATTAAGTTTTTTAGATGCCCGACGTTTCGGATACTTTACAGCAATCATGGTCACGAGTTAGTAATACCAATTCAGTATTAATCTCTATAAATATAAAAATGAATCGCTGAATGTGTTGCTAAGCGCAAATCTCGAGATCAGCTGAACTGATTTCGCTAATTCTTTTTTTATAATATTTCTTGAAGTACGAGGATGGTTCTTACGGAGAGAAAAATTTAAAAAATTTTCTGAAAAAGTCTAAAAACAACAATTTTCTATATTCCCATACAAAAGATTCGTAATAATACTTAAAAGTCAATTTGAACTTTAATACCATGCAATAAAGTTTAAGTGTTAGTGGAGGGGTTACGGCAAGAATAAGTATATAATTAAGTAAATGAAAATAATAAATAAATGATATTTGTAGTTGTGGTGTACAATAAAGTATCAATAAATAAAAAAATAATTAAGGAATCGACTGTTAGGCGGTATGAAGTTCGACGGGTCAGCTAGTATATTATAAGATTTATATACATCGTCTTAAATATTATAATATTTAACACAATATCTTAATCCATACTCATTATCCACGTATCTATACCATACTTAAGATCCTTAACAAAAGGAATTACACTTTAAATTAACCAGTTAATACGAGTATGTCGAACACACACAACGATGTATTTTGAATCACACCTGTGACACCTGAAGCTACGTAATCAAGCTGTTGCTAAACTAACTCAACCCAAATTGAGTTATTCTATTGAGTTATCTGATGAACAATAGAGTTCACTCAACATAAATAACGTTATTAATGCAGTTTCGATTCATTCGCGTTTCATAAGACCATTGTAATGGTCGATTTACATCAGACGAGCGAATGCTCATTCTATCCCCACTACATCAAATTCTTATCAAATTCTTTTAGTGTAAACAGGCGTAGAGCATTCTTTCGTTGTTATTTATATGAATACGAGTGTTCGAAGATCAAGAAAGAATGCTCTTGTTCTAGCTCTAGCTCTTTGTTCGTTTGGTCTAAATACACCCTAAGACGCGATTCCACAGACGTAAATTCGAACGCTTCTGCAGTGTAAATGCATGTCTCTAAATTAAATCTCTACTTTACCGCTGAGTAATTTAATCACTGTCTAAACCCGAATATGATAAATGCAGTCTATTATTTTATTTATCGACTAGCCCGTTGGCGCAGTTTGTAGTGACCCTGCTTTCTGCTCCGGGGGTTGTGGGTTCGATTCCCACCCCGAGTCTGGGTGTAATATATACATATTTATTTATATATTTATATATGTATTATTTATAAGTATATTTATCGATAAAAAAATATGTAGCTAGACCAGCCGGCTGTTACCTATAACACAAGCATTAAAATGCTTACTTTAGGAACAGACGACCGTGTGTGTATTGTGTAGATATTTTTTTATTTTTTATTATTTATTTATGGATATTTAATATCGCTGGACCGACGATTTACGTAAAACTGCCGGTGGAGGTTGGATGAGGATTGCGGAGAACTGTCTGAACCGGAGGATGTCTGGGTGCACACTTGGGGAGGTATATGTCCAGCAGTGCACTGCGATAGGCTGAACTAACTGAATTGACTGACACGTTTATATTCAACTAGCTTCTGCGCGCGACTTCGTCGGCGTGGACTCCTCTCCTATTAGTCTTAGCGTGATGACACATAGCCTATAGCCTTCCTCGATAAATGGGCTGTATAACACTGAAAGAATTTTTCAAATCGGCCCAGTAGTTCCAGAGATTACCGCGTTCAAACAAACAAACAAACAATCAAACAAACAAACTCTTCAGCTTTATATATTAGTATAGATTTTTTTCAATTGTAAAGAACACTATTAATAGGAAATCGCAATAAGAACATTTTTTTTATATTTCTGAATTATAAATATAATACAATATTTCAAGAACTGGTATGATGTCATTTATACGTGTATGTTGTTATGTAGACTAGTATCTCTTTATATTATGAATATAAAAATTTAAAATCATTTTGTCACATATTGCAATTGACGTACATATGTATTTCTGAAGATATTATAATTAAGCTCAGATTCAACTAATAAAACAATTAAGTTCATTGACCCTCTATTGTGGTAAACCGAATCCTCTCTATAAACATAACCGTCGCCCCGTAGCAACCGCTACGACTCGTAGCACTCGCGTAGCAATAGCTTACAACGACCTAGTAAAGCTCAGCTGTTGCAATCATCAAAACTGATTGTTAACCGTGAATTAATTATAACAATAAAATTATATCTATTTATAAAGATTAAAATTTTTCTTAGCCCAGAGACTGTAACTAACATTCAGAATAAAAAAATTGTGGTGTATTTGTACTATACCGTACCATGTTGTTTCAATGGGCAATGAACACTTCTTCTATAGATTTGTAATGTTAGACGCTATTTCGCCACGGTATTTCATTGCTACCACTTCAGCCTATCACAGTCCACTGTTGGACATAGGCCTCCACAAGTTCGCTCCCGACATTATGACGCAAACTCATGTGTTTTGCCCATAGTCACCACGCTGGGCAGGCGGGTTGGTGACCGCAGGGCTGGCTTTGTCGCACCGAAGACGCTGCTGCCCGTCTTCGGCCCGTGTATTTCAAAGCCAGCATGGATGGTTATCCCGCCATCCATCGGCTTTTTAAGTTCCAAGGTGGTAGTAGAACTGTGTTATCCCTTAGTCGCCTCTTACGACATCCACGGGAAGAGAGGGGGTGGCTACATTATTTAGTGCCATAACCACACAGCACTTTAATTACTTTCATTGCTAATTATCCATCAAAATTTTGTTATAAAAGTTACAGGTAATTCAACATTTGTGTCTTTCAAGACGTAACACAAAACTTTATGTTTTTAATTCGCATTTAAATCGCCCCGTCTGCTATGGATTTACATCATTTACAAGTTGGATATTGTTTACGGTACGGATCTGTTACGGTTCGATATCATGAAATTAAATTCTGATTATTATTTATTTTTAACTAGCTGCCCGTACAGACTTCGTTTGTCTGTTATGTTTTTTTTGTATGTATAATATTTATATACATTTTTAGTATAAAAACCTTCCGTGGGATTTAAGGATCATACAAAAAAAATTAGCCGAATTGGTCGAGCCATTCTCCAGTTATGCGCTTAGCAACATTCATTTTTATCATATAGATGTTAAGTGAAATATTTGTGCTGTACTTCAATTACACAACTACTAACCGTAGACCATTATTGAAATATATCAAGTATTCTACACAAAGTAAACACGAATACGAAACATTAAACATTTTAACCTTTTTACAGTATAGAGTTAAACAGTTCCTTTGAAAGAATAATTGAGTTTTTCTCCGTGAAGTAACAAACGAACAAGTTGGTAACGCAAGACAAATGTCCGTTGACCGCGAGTGCTTTGTCGCGGCGCCGCTTAACTAACGATATAGAGTTTAATAAACTGTACGGTTCGCTTTGTTAAATTAACAACGATGGGCTAAATGTGTACGGAGAGACCACCAAATGTTACATTGTATTGAATTTACGTTTAATTTTGATAATTGTTCGAATGTACGCTGTTGTTATATTATTTTAATACCCTGGCTAATTATTTTATATACATGGATATCGTAAGAGAATTTAATACAGACGCTAACTAATACTAGACAGCTAATTTTCAACTTCTATATAAACATGTGGGTCTCCCCCCCAGGGAGCACGTTTTTTAAGCTGACCCATCCAGGAGCGCTGGTCACATTACTCGCCACGGAGACACAGCTTGCTTGAAAGCGGTATTATTTCGCTGTGATCTTCTGTAAGGTCGAGATACTTCCCCAGTCGAACTGCTCCAGATTTCTAGCAGGACATTTCCTGCTGTGCATACCTCAGTTGATCGTGACAAGCTCAAAACCTAAAGATCAAATGTACATATAAAGCAAAATTAGCAGTAATCACCTAAACCGTTACTAAACCACATATCATATACCACACACCGTACCTGCACATTTGATTAAGGTTCTACGAGATCCAGCCACCGATTCTACCCCTATCTACTCATTGACCTCTACCATATAAAATATTACGAATTCATATACCATTTAACCTTTCAATCGAAATTTGAGATTAGAATAAAATACTGAATAATATGGATGAGGTGATACCAATTCACGGAACAGACACGGCGGGAACAATGATAATATATTCGTTATTGAACGCCAGTTCGGCGAGAGCCGCCTCTAAGCCTCGGCCCGGACGTGCACGCGAATATAAATACAACGCTTACCCTCCTTTACATAACACCTTCTCCGCGATACACTGAAATAAACCATAAACATTTTTCCACTTGTTTACATTTAGACTTTGTAAAATACAAAGGAATGGAGTTTAGCGAAATACGACGATATCGCTTCGTGAGCGGCGCGAGTCGAGCGTGTTCTGCTTACGAGTCGCTTCGGTTGTTATGTTAAAAGAGCTCGAGGTATTTCATGATATATATCCAGGTTTATATTTATTAAATATTAATAAAGTTTGAAGGGTATCAGCTATATTAAATAAATACAGTAGCCTCGAATGTTACAGGCGTATAAATTACTATACCAAATGTATCGCTTGATTAAAACGAAATTAAAATGAAAATTATAATAGCCTTCAAATATGCCACTACTGAGCGAAGATATTCGCGTTTATGTAGAAGTTCTCAGTACCTTTGTAGCTTACCCCGCACACGACTGTTCTAACAAAATGTTTGTAGTAGCAAGGCTCAACGACTTTATGTGTGACACATGACCAGATCAAAAAAAAATTAAACACAAATATCTAACTAAATAAATTGATAATAGAACTTACGTCACCACTGCACTAGAACGAGAAAAAGAAACTACGGCTAACAACTATGTTTTTCTTTTAGAAATCATGTTGCCCGTATGAATTTATAGTACATCTACTTATATGTTTTTATGTAAATGTTTTGCCGCAATATAGTGAAGGACCCCAAAAAAAAATTTTTGACTTCCCGTTGTGTACTACGCTAATGAATCTGAAGTAATAAAAAAGTGTGTGTATACTTATGTACGCATGTAAGAAGCTATACTTCATTGCCTAGCTAACTTCACGTTGCTAACTTCTTCTTCGTTGACTAGTTAACTTCAGGGTGTCGCTTTTTTTAACGGTGTGCACGCGTATCATAAAAATTTACTCTCATCATTTTTCCCTAACGCAACAAAAGAAGTATAACATCAAAAATTATTATATAATTCATACCAATAACGTTTGCTATCAACTCGTTGCATCTCGACACGCCTTTAGCTTTGCAACTATTTATTTATTTTATTTTTTTACTAGCTGCTGCCCGCGACGTCGTCTGCGTGCGTTCACTGCTCGTTCCCCGTAGGTGATAGCGTGATAATATGTAGCCTATGTTCTGACCCGACTTCTTAATAATATTCGTGCCAAATTTGAAGTAAATCCATGCAGTACTTTTTGAGTTTATCCCGGACATACATTTGAAGAAATAAAGGTTCACTGCTCGTTCCCCGTAGGTGATAGCGTGATAATATATAGCCTATGTTCTGACCCGACTTCTTAACAATATTCGTGCCAAATTTGAAGTAAATCCATGCAGTACTTTTTGAGTTTATCCCGGACATACATACAGACAAACAGACAAACAGACAAACAGACAAAAATTCTAAAAACTATATTTTTGGCTTCGGTATCGATTGTAGATCACACTCCAAGTATTCTTTTAAAAAAATATTCAATGTACAGTTTTGACTTTTCTACCATTTTATTATATGTATAGATTTACACTTTCGCACACCAATACAAGGTTTTGACAGTATGACAAATAATATGTAAAAAGTTGCATTAGTTGCTACAGGCGGCCTTATCGCTAATACAGCGATCTAGACACAACTAAACTAGACATTTTAGTCATCTTCTTATCTTATTTTCAAGACCTCAAGTGAGCATTACACGAGCACCCTTATGACGTCAGCGTATCTCTAGTCACCGACGCGAGCGTGCGCGAGCATAAGAAGACGTTTACTGGAAACTACTTAACGATAGGAGTGTCTGTTCTAGACGCATACATATATTTTATCGACGTACAGTGCAACTGAAAATATCTTCCTTGAGGAGCCCGACTACGAAAGGTCCTCGATCTTACAGAAGATCACAGCTAAATAATACTGCTTTCAAGCGGTGTTGTGTTCCTGTGGTAAGCTAAGAGCTCCTGCGGGTGATTGGGGGTAGGGTGTCACACGCGCTTGCGATGCTTCTAATGTTGCAGGCGTCTATAGGCTATGGTATGGTAATCGCTTATTATCTAGTGAGCCATACGCTTGTTTGCTGACCTAGTTGTAAAAAATGCTGCGTGTCCTGTACAAATACTATAGAAAATAGAACACTATATAGAACACCTTGCGTAGGTATCTTGACGCACAGACGTTAGTTAAACGTTCGAAAAACGCTAACTTATTGCAAACGCTAGTGTAATAACGACCAAATATTTAATCAACACGTGTTTGAAAATAGCTTTATTAAACAAGTGTATTTTATTATTGTTAAAATCACATACATTTTAAATGTTATATTACAACCGAATTCACTAAATACACCAAACAAATTAAAATTAATAACGAAAGCTTCTATTCTATTATATATTAATGAATAATTTTGCATTATTCGGGGGATTTTAATTTATATTTTATTATTTTAGCAAACTAATTACACTTGAATTGGATATTTACAAGTAAATTATCATTAATTAACAGCACGTTCAAACTTCGTTGTTTATACGAGTATGTTATTTTTGATTTTGTTACGTCGGTAATGTTTCTAAAAATAGTATACAAATATAATTTGATTGCAAAGAAAGAAACGCGTTTATTCGTTACATCAAACAAATCGCAGACAGTTTTTACACAAAAAAATAAATACAATTAAATACTAAAAATAATAAATAATAAGTAAATACAATTATTTCGAAAAAAACAACTAAGTGAAAATAATGACGAGAACAGAAAAAAATCAATATCATCAAAAAAACACACCGCTAATAGCTGGACCGATTTAACAAAATTTTTTAATACTAAAAAAAAACTGTAGAAGTTTCCTAGGGAACGAAAAGTTAAAGAAACTATAAGGAAGAAAATTGCATACTTTAAAACAAACGATTATTAAATCTTCATGTGATTGACAGATGACAGAACATTACAACGTCTGTCGGAACAGTTACAATAAACAAAGGCTCGCTTGTATTATATTCTAAAACAAAAATTATTCTGTAATGTCATGGCCAATGACCCCTGCGAATTCAATTAAAAACTCAATTAGCATTTGAAGCTGGTCGCAGTCGGTCCGCTGCATCGGTGTCTGCGAACGCGACGCGATCGATTCTGAATCGGCACTTTCTTGAATCAATTGTTTAACTTTAGATTAGATTACATTCAGTTTCAACTTCAATGTCTGATGAAAAAGATAAGTTTTTTAAAGTGAAACTTTTATTACATGATCTCAAACTTTTTCGTGTGCATGTTGCATGTCGCGTGATGGTCGGCCATCTCTTATCATTTCCTAGAACTAAGACACTAATGACAACATACAGCTGATGTAAGTTACCTATTAAAATATAGATGGCGTGCACCACACAGACGTTTTATTTATTTATATGAAGTTAATTAAAACTCATTTCAAGTAATGTATGTAGCAATATATACTGGTATACTAAATAAAGTTACATGTAAGCAATACACAAAATAAACATATAAATTGTTTTGAACATTTGAAGTTGTATTATCTGCGCAAACTCCGATATTAATAGCAGTAGTAGTAATGTGAATCTATTTGCACACTTCAAAGGCAGGCTGATTTTAGTTTTGAAACAAATTATTTACTGAGGAAGATATTAGGCCAGCATTATCCACAGCCACGGGATATGTGGCTGCTGGGCAAAAGCCTCTTTCTTTTTGTACGAGAAGACCCTCGGAGCTTAATCCACCACGCTGCTCTATTGCGGGTATGCTGTTTTTTTAAAGTAAAAAGGTATACAAAAATTGCATGCGTTCAAAGTTCACATGTCAGAAGTGAAACTTCTTTGGCAAAGTAATTTAAAAAAAAAAGTAATTAAAAAAACGAATTTAAAACACCAAAAAAAAAATAAAAAAGGTGTGTGTGTTCGATTCACACACGATAGAAGTGAAACTTCTATGGCAAACTAATTGAAAAAAAACTAATTTAAAATTAGCGGCTTGCAGCGCGGCCTTCGTCTCGGCTCGTCCTTCCCTGTCTTTTTTCCGTTTCATCCGGTTCGAAATCACAACGATTCTAAAGAAGTTTCACTTAAAAAAAAAATTAAAAATCCAACCTCACGCGGTGTTCCTAGGCGGTCAACCATCCAAGTACTGAACGTCATGTCGCTGCCGCGTTACCGGTCGCTCAAATTCTACCCCTCATGCGCCTAAAGAAGTTTCACTTCAATAAAAAAAATATTGACAATTTGTGTAACTGAGGTAGGTCACAGCAGGAAATTTCCTGCTCAAAATATGGAGCAGCCCGACTGGGGTAGTACCTCGACCTTACAGAAGACAATAATACTGTTTTTAAGCAGTATTGTGTTCCTGTTGGTGAGTAAGGTGACCAGAGCTCCTGGGGATTAGAGATAGGGTCGGCAACGCGCTTGCTACGCTTCGTAGTCACTAACAACTCACTTAGGTGAGCCGTACGCTTGTTTGTCGACTTAGTATATTAAAAAAAATTGTCTATAATTTAATACAATAATTTTTGGACGTTGGTATTAAAATAAAAGAACGACTCCCCTAAAAATCACTGACTCTATTTTGAGTTTCAAAATGTGCATCAGCACATTTAAACGAAAGTTTCACCTGTTCTATTTCTAACCACAATGTTGTTGAGAAAAGCTATAGTTGAAAGAAGTACACTATTTTGACTTTAAATTTTAAGTTATTCTTCCTGTGCATTAACGAAATTCCATTTCGTTCCTATTTTAGAAAGTAGCTCACTTTTAATATTTTTACAGCGACCACTTTACCTAAATACCATGTTACGGGACGAACTATGAATTTTAAACAAACTCGCATAGTTTTCGTTGAAATTGATGTCACTTTACGGCGTGCAAGTGGGCGAGGGAGGCGACTGGGGGGTAGTGGGCAAGGGTAATAGAGGGGATGTAATCACTGGCAGAGAATGTCAAGTAAATAGTTCGGAAGGGCGTCGGTTATGACGGCAGGAATTAGAGGCATGTAAATCTAATGAAAATTTACAACATCGGAATAGTTGAGGCTTCGCTTGTTCGTAGTTTGAGGAGCTTTCGATTGTTACAATCTGTTCTAAGTTCGCAAATATTCGTAGAATCAATGGCGTGTTATGACGTGTATTTATCGAATTCAAGTTTTAATTATGATTCAATTGGTTTTCGTTTTGTCATATGAATTTAGCCATAATAATAATTTGAATAGAGCTTAAATACTGAATTCAATGCAATTATGACTAGTAACAATAAAAAATCGTCACGCGGTGTTCCCAGGTGGTCACTCATCCAAGTACTGATTGTCACACCCCTCATGCACCAAAAGAAGTTTTACTTCAAAAAATATACCGCTATTTATTCACAATGTGAACGATGTAATCATCTAAATATTATTATACCCAACAAACAATGCTTTAAACAAAATAAACGAATGTGCTTTAGACCACACGTGACACGACCGAAGTAAAACTTGTTTAGTTGCCCCTACGGTCATATACAAAACGTAACTTTCTCTTTACTAACTTATATCTCCCACTCAACTTCCATTTGCCTCGCCCAATCACACTTTTCGTAACAAAAAAATTCCAACATAAATCCTACATGAAAAGTTCCAATATAAAAGTATCAATGCTTGCCAGTACAGCAGTTAAACCACGTGTCAAAAGGTCATCAACTAAGACACGTAGCCGTAGTGTCGTAGCAACGTGCTCGTAGCACCGTAGCAAGCGGGGCGTGCTACGCCGATAGCTATTTACTCCTGTCTCGCTTTACATATAAAGTGATTCTAGCGTGTTTACGTTTCTTCGAAGTTCTATTCCGCCGATACTTATCTATACTAATATATAAAGCTGAAGAGTTTGTTTGTTTGGTTGTTTGTTTGTTTGTTTGTTTGTTTGTTTGTTTGTTTGTTTGTTTGTTTGTTTGTTTGTTTGTTTGTTTGAAAGCGGTAATCTCTGGAACTACTGGGCCGATTTGAAAAATTCTTGCAGTGTTAGATAGCCCATTTATTGAGGAAGGCTATAGGCTATGTGTCATCACGCTAAGACCAATAGGAGCGGAGTCCACGCCAACGAAGTCGCGCGCAGAAGCTAGTTTGAAATAACATCTATATGTATAAAATAAAACGCTTTGTCTGTCCGCTGCCTGATTCCTCATTACTGAATAAACTTAAACTTAATGAAAAACTGTAGAAAGTAGTCGTAACAATTTTGGTTAGTAGATCTTTATTTATAATTTACGCTCCCATTACATGAGAAAAATTTAAAATTGTGTCTCTAAATGGATAAACTAAAATATAAAAAATATTATTAGAAGTAGTCCTTTGTTTACGGAGTAAAAAGTTTATAACTTTAATTTTTGACGGAATTCGCATTGACATTATGTGCTTTTATGACATCATTTTTAAAAATTGTACAAATAAATATAACCAAGAAAGTATATTAATAACTCTTAACTTAGTCGAAAAAAATCTCAATTTTGTCAATAAACCAATCATAGTCCCACTGAGTTTCTTTCGCCAGTTCTTCTCAGGTCAGAGGTCAGAGGCTTCTTTTTCCGAACTGGTAGTAGACTCATGACGTTCAGTAAGAAATTGTAATAATTTTATGCTGAATAAAATATTTTGAATTTGAATTTGAACATAACGAAAACTATTATTCAATTATGAGTATGTAAATCGAATTTCATTGGGGCTTTTACATTTCAGATAAGTGTTTAGTTAAATATTGTACAATTACTAACTCTTATATTAAACTGCTCGATATTTCATGTTTAATCAATTTAACACTTACATTATTTTATTTACAAAATTCGAAGAATGATGAAAAATTTAGGGTAAAACATTCCAACGGATACTGATCGTAAAAACAATATCGAGTGCCGCAAAGCAAGAATGTAGTCGAAATTTTTGGAAAGTTCTCTCCCTGTGCTGTTCGCGAATGTTTGTCAGATATGAAGAGGTACATAAATATAAAGAGGCGGTCACTCGACACGCAGGTGCTCTGCAAATACCACCGCCCGGTATAAAGACATTTTATTCAGTTAGTAACAATTTAACTTGTTAACTGTAATTTTAAATGTAACTTATGATGACATGGAGTCCACACCATTTCATTCAAAATGGCGCAACTATGACGGACATAAATGCTTGTAGTATATATGCAATAAAAAATACCATATATAAAAAATACCATTATTAGTATATAAAAAATACAATTTCCTTCCCCTGACTCTTCGTCGAAATATCTCTGCTTTAAAAATGTTTTTTATTATCATATCAAAATTTTCGACCCAGCGGGATTCGAACCCGCACCTTCCCGACAATCCGTGTCCGGTGCTCTAGCCGTTAAGCTATGGGCCTATACTACGCGGAATCGAAAATCTTGATATGATTTTTATTCGGTTTTAAGCAACCGTGGTGCCATCTATAGCGAGACCTTTAAAGTACTTCACTATTCAAAGTTTCATATTACAATGAAAATCTTTTGACAAGAGACGACACTAAGCTATTTCTATATTTATTATTATTCCGCGGAGTATAGGCCCATAGCTTAACGGCTAGAGCACCGGACACGGATTGTCGGGAAGGTGCGGGTTCGAATCCCGCTGGGTCGAAAATTTTGATATGATAATAAAAAACATTTTCGAATTCCCTTATGTGTGGGTAACACAAAAATAAAAATAATAGGAATTAAAAATAGCTTAGTGTCGTCTCTCGTCAAAAGATTTTCATTGTAATATGAAACTTTGAATAGTGAAGTACTTTAAAGGTCTCGCTATAGATGGCACCACGGTTGCTTAAAACCGAATAAAAATCATATCAAGATTTTCGATTCCGCGGAGTATAGGCCCATAGCTTAACGGCTAGAGCACCGGACACGGATTGTCGGGAAGGTGCGGGTTCGAATCCCGCTGGGTCGAAAATTTTGATATGATAATAAAAAACATTTTCGAATTCCCTTATGTGTGGGTAACACAAAAATAAAAATAATAGGAATTAAAAATAGCTTAGTGTCGTCTCTTGTCAAAAGATTTTCATTGTAATATGAAACTTTGAATAGTGAAGTACTTTAAAGGTCTCGCTATAGATGGCACCACGGTTGCTTAAAACCGAATAAAAATCATATCAAGATTTTCGATTCCGCGGAGTATAGGCCCATAGCTTAACGGCTAGAGCACCGGACACGGATTGTCGGGAAGGTGCGGGTTCGAATCCCGCTGGGTCGAAAATTTTGATATGATAATAAAAAACATTTTCGAATTCCCTTATGTGTGGGTAACACAAAAATAAAAATAATAGGAATCTCTGCTTTAGTATACTACGTTAATAAAATTGTCAACAACATTATAGATAGCCCACACTTACGCAATAAAATTAAATTTAATGTACCTACTAGGTTCTTTCTTAATTATGTCCCATTTTATATCCCATCCCAACCTGTAAAACTAACTATATATCGTCGAAAGTCCTTTTTTGCAGATCTACCACACGATTTAATGACTTTTTGCGCGATCATCGTGATGTCGATGTTTTCCATATTAAACCTTACTTTATTAGACGATTGTTGACCACGGAGTATTTCTCTTCCGATAGCTTCTAGTGTATGACCGGTTTAATGATCCAGCTAAGTTCGCAAACCATCCTTAGTTTAATTTATGTTTTACTCTGAAACTGTTAAATCTGCACTTTTAATTTGTTATTTGTAAAAACTTGTAAATGGCTTTTAGTTTTGTATTTTTACTTCTAATTTGTTATGTATAGCTGTAAGTTTTTCTCAATAAATAAAATAAATAAATAAAATGCCTGCTGTAAACCAAATTTAAAAAGTTGATTTTAGTACCTCCTCCGTTTTTTCCGTCACTTAAAAATTGAAAGGCAAGTGAAGAACTTCAGTCTGCAATAAAGTTCATTGAAAATTGAAATTAATAGAATGTTTAAATTAATAACAAATTAAAACGGTTCCCAACGCAAAAAATATGTTTTTTCTTTTTGTAAAAAAAAACTAGTCACATTTTGAGATAAACGCTTGCAACTCACAGACTATTTGACTAGGTTATATGAAATAGTAAAATATAAATATACCTCAATATTGCGCCATAACTATACCCACAATCGGAGTCAAGAGATTACGTCATAGGAACGGTCACGCAGTGGCGCGCACCAACGAGTGGGTTTCGAAATATATCAAGATTTATAAGCCATTTACCCCGTTATTTCGATTCGATAGTTGAGACGTGATCCCGACCCCCTCCGACCCCTCCCCGGCGTCCCCGACGTTTGTCACTTACGCCGTATTACCGTCCCACATATCGGAGAGACCCTCCGACTGGACGCATAAAACTGCCACCTACAGGCAATTGATCGCTTTCATTAATAAATCTGGCGTCTCGATGTGTAATGGAAGTTGTTCTTAAATGTATACTGTTACATGTCGGTACTTGTCTCAATATAATACATGTTCTTGGAACAAGTGTAAATAGTGGTCGATATAAATACTAAATTCAATATATTGTATTGTAATTCAATTTATCATTAGTTAAACATAATTATACTTATAATCTTCTTAAGCCACACTATGTCTGATAATTGTTTGTGTTATTGAATCCCACGACACAGGCATTGCCTAGTGTGGGAATCACTGCTCCTTCTATGTAATGTGTATCTCTACAGTTAAACAAACTATTTTGATATTGATTTTTGAAATTTTATTTTGTATAGTTGAGGAAATTAATTGGTTCTCTATTTAAAAATCTATCGAATATCGAATCAATAGTAAAATAATAAGGAACCGTTTGAACAGTTGCGAATAGCCCTATATTTGATTCTTTTTCACCATCGAATCCCATTGTATTTATGCGATATTTCTCTTCGCCAAAATGAATCCGAAAGTTCTAGTTAATTAATTGAAGTAAAACAGGTGCTAGAAGCCTATTCTTGTTCCTGCTGTTAGTCTAATCATACCTAACTTGTTTCCAGAATAAACTTTACCCACAGACAGTAAAACAAGCCCTAAGTCAGTTATGATTTAAAAAAAATTATCACCTTATAGTGTTCTGAGTAGGTGATACAAATTTTGTTAATTGGTAATCAGCGTCGTAAAATGTTGACAAGCCTCTTTACATTTAATGTACATTTAATGTAAAGAGGCTTGTCAACATTTTTAGACGCTGATTACCAATTAACAATTTGTATTCTATTGATGGTTTGATTCTTAGATCTAATTATTATCCAATTTATCCAAGATCAGAGCACTCGTTATTTTGACAGGAGGAAAATGTGTCTAGTTGATATAATATGCTCATACCGCCTCAATAAACAATGTTTTTGGAATTCTTTCAGGAAGCGACCGCCAGTCGCGAACAGAACTACAATAAATAAAAGTTTTCCATCTCTGCCCCTTATTTGGCAACTTCTATACATTCAGTAGCTATTAACCAGATTATGGTTATAAAATGTGTTCTGCCAAGTTTAAATTAAAGTATGCGTAGAGCGAGTTTTATATTGTTTTAGTATTTTTCAAGGAGCTAGCTTGATTTTTTTAACGAAATTGTTTTTCGGATTTTTACTTCTAACGCAGATTGAATAGTTCGCGAGTGTGCAAGCTTTTTTCTATTCAATTTGGCTTTACAAGCACTTTCGAATCGTATATCTACGAATTTCGTGTTTTTTTTTACGTAAAAATTTAACTTAGAATTCGGTAACAAAAAGCCTAGTAGTTTATATTTTTAGTGAAAATGAGTCTTAGGTCCCGGATGAATCGTGTCCCGAGATCCTGATATTTTTTCTGAACACACTGTCTTAAGATCGAGCCTTTCAGGTCAAGTCGTTATTAATGCAAGACTTCAATTTATATTCTGTTTCATAATAAAAAGATGTTATAAAACAAATATTTATAGGAAACATTAGATATTCAAACTCTAATTAAGTTTATGAATGTTGTTATTCGATTTAATTTTCGGTAATTGGTTTTATTGACACATCTCGCCAGAAATGATTTCGATACTAATTTTGCTTTACGAAGCCTCGAAGGCTTTGATCATGGGTCGTTTACCCGAGACTCTCTGACTGCCGGCTCTTTTCAAACCATTATTAAACAATTCATTTGTGTAAAAGCATCAAAGGAAATTAATACATCAAATCATTTTAGTATTTTTGATAGGATCAAATCAAATTGTTGTGATTCGTTTGAACGTATTAGTTGAAATTTTGTTTTGGCGATATTTTATACGTTTATCATCAGAAATATAGCAGAATGGTATTCAAATTAAATCAAACAATGAACAATTGTGTGTCGTATTTTATCGGATTATTAATAAATAATAAAATAAATGTTTTACAATGAGTGGTTGTTAAGTCGCGTGTGCGCTAGCTGCGGGACACTGACAAATGCAGGTGATAGTGAAATTTGGAAACAAAAAGCATACAAAGTGCTTTCATCCTTACACGATTGTTCTTTCACTCTCTCACTCACGTAAGCCTCTCAAAAACTCTAAAAAGTTCTCTATGCATATCAGAGCATTTTGTACTACTAGGTTTTTAAACAAGTGTACGGTTTAAAATGTCATTAAACAATCTTTTAGTTACAAAAAAAAATGTCAACAATAATTATCGATTGCTGACTTGTTTTTGTATTGTATTTTATTTCGCATTCGCATTCAGCATGTAACATCCCACTATTGCGTAAAGACCTGTTTCTCCATGTAAGGGAATGATTGGAGCTTATTCCACCATGCTGCTACACTGCGGGTTGGCGGATATTTTTTATTTATTTATTCCAAAAACTTACAGTTAAACAAAATCAAAAGCAAATCTTAAATCGAACGTTACACATTAATGGCACATTTAAGTTATCCCCTTAGTTCCTTGAGTTTTTTGAGATTTTGGTACTAGTTTTGTTTATGCATCTTGTCTTATCGAAAACAGCAGAGTTAAATATATTTATTTATTTATTTACTATCAACAACACACTATAACACAAAACTCCGCAAGACTCATTAAGAATAAATAAACTTTCGATCAAACTCTTCGAACGAAATCAAATCGTTTATTTTTCCTCTCGCACTTACAAATGAACCGTTGCGATCTTCATACACGCTCTCCTTATTATCAAATTTGTTAACAAAATTAACCGCATTTCTCGTCATGACGGCTACTTATTTTTCATTTGTAGGAGTTCTGTTCGCGCGCGAGGGAGCCCACATTATTTACTGCGGAATGAACTTATCTCATATATTTTAAAGAATGCGCCTCCGTGTGCCAACTCCTTACTTATTTCATATTTGTACCGTATAGAAATCAATGATAAATTTAAAGTAACTATAAATATCGTAATAGCAGTAAGTCAGCAGTTTTTAAAAAGCCTTTTAACTTTTTTTACGTCTGTACGTCTCTCCTTTATGGGGAAGAGGCCTATGCCCAACAGTGGGATATTACAGGCTGAATCGTGATCGACGTTTGTACATTTACAATTTTAAATTTCTACAATTACATTTTTTAACTGTGTTCATTTATAGTTAACCCTTACGTGTTATAGATTAGGTTCTAGAAGACTGTAAAATTTGAAGGTCTGGGCACGTAACATGTTTTAAAATAATTTATTAATAATTATACTAATGATGAATTGAATTTGTTAGCAAATCACAAACAAAGTCCAAAAAAAAAATACGTACAATTTGGTCGCATACAATACAATAACTGAATGTTTAATATCCTGTTACTAAGCGAAGTGTACTTTAAAACTCATTACTTAACTTGTTTTATCAATTAAAACACTTAAAAAGCTTGTTAGAGCCAACTCTATATAAAGTCCCGTCAGGTTCGCGACTGCAGAGAAACGAGAAAAGAAAAAAAACGCTAGGATTGCTAGAGACGACGCGCTCACCTAATTGAAACTTAACGTGTAAGTCATAAAATAATTCAATTTATTTTTAATTTCACCGTTTCCCGCGTTCTCTTTGAAATACGCGTCCACTTGAAGATGTGAGCGGTACTAAAGTCGAGCGAAGTATTTATTAGCCGCGCTCGCCGCTCGCCGCTCGCCCGCAGAACCTAAATAATGCTAGCAATAACTTTCAACTTACTTCATTACGTTTTTCCTATTTCCGCTCTCACTGATAGATTATTCAATATTAACATAACCTAATAGCCAATGCTTACGATTGGCGACCACTATCTACTAAGACGTCTAAGCTTTAGTCTGATTGTATTAAAAAGCCTTCAACAGCACCACTAGGAGTGAGAGTATCTGTTGTAGGTATGGAAACATTCGACACAAACTCTAATGGGCCCCGTAAACGATCAAACTTGTTTGTCAAACATGTTTGATCAAACTTCATGTTTCATATAACAAACATACTAAAAAAACCCGCAGCCCCGCACACGATCAAATAATTTGACAAACACGTTTGTCAAACAGAAATTTAATATGAAGTTTGATCAAATATTTGATCGTCTACGGGGCCCTTAAGACTATAAAAAACATTTACATGTCGTACAAACATTTTACGAGTAGGAATTTAAATTCCTCCAAATTCCAATTTTTCCATATCTGACTGCGTTGTTACCTCTGCGCTAACTAGCTGTCTATGTGTATATAACCGTAAATAAAAATAAATGTAGGTATACACTTTACTTCCAAACGACTGCACCAAGTTGAAATTTTTTTTTTTTTTGAAGCTAGAAGCAGAATTTGTTTTGAAAGAGGATCGCATGATATTGATAAGTATTACAGGCAATATATAAGAGGTCATAGTAAGAGGTCAAATATATAATTATGAGGTCATAGTTTTTTGTTTTCTCAGCGGGATTCAGCAATAGTTTGATGGATGAGTCCACTGAGAGAGGGCTATTCTTATTTCTCTACTTATTCTATTCATTCTTTTGTTCGCCATTTAATATTAATAAATGAGTGCAAAGAGACAGCGTCCTTTTAAATAAACAAAAAAGGTATGACCGTTGTCTGTGACGCGTGTAGGGGCTCGTGCACATCGGAGCATAATGCTGGATCATTCAAAATTGTCGCATGTAAACACAAAACAGTTTTGTCCTAAAACTAAATCTTGTTAAACTAAAAAAATGCATAATGGGTAGAATTATGAAAGTAAAATTGTATAGTAAGATATTTGTATTAGTATCTAAAAAATATTTAAGTATTTTTCACTCTATGTAACTATTTGAAGAGTTAGCGTGTGAAGTATCGTTGAAATCACAGGTTTCCACCAGATGTCGCTCGGGGCAAGAGGTGTACTCTGTTATCGCGATTTAACAGTTTCTGAGCTGTTTTTTTTTTCACCATACACGTAGCGGATATAATAACGTATAGATCATTTCGAATTTTAGTTGTTTTTGTGTATCAAGCTTGTACAAATAGTTATGTGTGCATTTTTTAACAACTAGGTCGCCAAACAAGCGTACAGCTCACCTGATAGTAAGCGATTACCGTAGCATATAGACGCCTGCAACACCAGAAGCATCGCAAGCGCGTTGCTGACCCTACAACCCAGTCCAACCCTCCTCATCCTCAGGAGCTCTGATCACCTTATTCACCACAGAAATAGAATACTGCTTGAAAACAGTATTATTGAGCTGTGATCTACTGTAAATTCAAGGTACTTCCCCAGTCGAGCAGCTCCAGATTTTGAGCAGAATATTTCCTAGTGTGTCCTATCTCAGATAAACGTGAACGCTCGGCGACAACCATTAAACGTGAAAGTAAAATTGAAGGTCAGCACTAGAAACGCGTAGTGTGAACGCGTCTTTACATTCCATGTAAAGTTTTTGAGAGGCAGTTGAATTTGTTTGCGCCTGACCGACATCCCGTACCTCCGAGCTGCGAGATAACAACGAGAGCTTTGTGGATATTTATCATATAAATATATATTAATATTCCCTCGTTTCATTAACATACTAGCGATTGTATTGAGTCAATATTAACTTCATGTTACGTAGTGATGTACAATTATGTATTTAAAATTGTACATTTCCACAGTTTTGTGAAGGGTAATTTTGTTTTATCTGTTGTATAAATAAAAGTATTTGTTTGCTCTGTCGGGGATTTTTAATTTGTTTGCCAATAATATCCAAAAAGCTACACCTATTTTGATGAGATTAGTACTACCGAATAGTTGAGTAGTAAACATAAAATAAAATATAAGTAACGTTCTCCTAAAACAAAAAAAAAACGATTCAATGCAGGGTCAGGAAATGCTCTGAAATGCATACAATTAAATATTTATAAATCCGCAGTTGAGGAAGGTAATTTCTAAATATTTCTTATAACGACGCGTTGACACATCGATCACAGCACTGGCTCTTGCGCTGGCGATCGCGTGTTTAATCCTCGCTTATGCAAGACATTTGTATTGGCCATATAGATGTTTGTCGTGGTCTGGGCGTTTGTGCTTGTGTATTGTGTGTTTTCTTACCTCCGACATAGGAATAAATCCTAACGTGAGCCGTTGAATGTGAGGCATTATTTCTTGTAAATTCTTACAGTACCGATGTACGGACGTGTTTACCCAACTGTGAGTTAAAAAAATAATAAACCTGGTGTGACTAACGATATTAAGATGGAATAAAGATAAATCATCACATTTTCTGAACAATTGTCAACGTTTAGTTCTAGTAGTTGCAATAGCGCTTTGCGCTGTAAAATCTGTAGTTTCATTTTAAAGAACCTTGTTCAAAACGATTGAATTCCAACAATTGCTCCGACTCGACGTGTTTACGATTTACCTCCAGAGTTATTGTTTTATTATTTAACGAGAAATTCCGAGAACTCGATAAATAACTGAATTTCTGTGAGAATTAGGAAAATAAAATAATTCAAATTCAACACATTTCTTAAATCTTTGATCATAAATACCTACTGAAATTTTTGAATAAATCTAATAGTTTTGTTTCGTTGTCTCGATAAAGCAATTTGTAGGCAACAATTCAGAACATCTTCTAAATAAATATTATTCATATTTGAAGCAAGTGCATGTGCATGTGAGACACTATAACTATCCTCTGGTTTTACTCACTATAAGTTATAACATATTTGTTTACATTATTTGGGCTTAGTAAAGTCCTCATAAAAAACACGCCTACGACTAATTTAAAAAATTACTTCGTTTTTCTGTAATTTAAGTCAAATAAATATAGTGATATGTTATATTGTATAGTGGAGTATTTAAACCTTTGCTGAGAATCTGGAGTCGGAAAGTTGTCTCCGAGACTCGGTTACGCGCTGTTTACTAAATTTTACATATTTTCAATATTGTAATAACCGAGATTATTTTGCAATCGTGGCAAAAACTTCGAAACTTGAATACTTCAAGACTATTAATTTATTGTAATTTTTTTTTCTATCTTTTTAATATTTTTTATAAATTTCTTTGCCTATAATACTAAAAGTTTTTGCAGTTTTCTAATGTTAACATCACAAAAATTATCAATCAATTTTTCTTCTCTTATTGTTGTCACGGGACAATCAATATTACATTAGTACTCGTAGAACAGTGTCAGATTTTATTAAACGAACATCCCTGTTTTATTACGTATGAAAACATTTTTTAAATAACAATAAAGTTGTTTAATTCTTATCTTACATCTATGCTCGGTGTAGTGGAATTATTCTATTATCTATGATTGGTCGAATTAGCGAAATATTTTTTGAAAATAGTAAAGTGCAAAGGGTTACACCTCATCAGCAACTTTTACTACACTGAACTAGTTTACACAACACATCGGCGATTAGATATAATCAATAAGCACATGTGCTTCGTGTCCGGAGTCGATTTGTATTCGCGTTCGCTTGATTGAAATCGAGGCGAACAAGTTTTAATGGTGTTTCGTCCAGAGCGGGAAAATTCCTATCAGCGGCTCGCATCTAGCGCCGGCCGGTATCTGTCTGTGTTCAGAGTTCAATCAGTTCGTTAGAATTGTTGTGAATGTCGTTGGTTATAATGTTGTGAAGATATATTCTCAATTTTATCAATTTCGATTATTCTCATTACTGATAACTCGAAAGTGTTGCTTGTTGTTCGTTACATAGCTTATATGTATTGTAAACGGAACGGAACGCGCTTGCGATGCTTCTGCTGTCACAGACGTCTATAAGCTATGGTAATCGCTTACCATAAGGTTAGCCGTACGCTTGTTTGCCGATCTAGTTACATCTTCTCTATATATATAAAAATGAATCGCTGAATGTGTTGTTAAGCGCAAATCTCGAGAGCGGCTGAACCGATTCTGCTAATTCTTTTTTATAATATTCCTTGAAGCACGAGAATGGTTATTACGGAGATAAAAATTTAAAAAATTCCTTGAAAAAGTCTACAAACAACAATTTCCTATATTCCCATACAAAATATTCGTAATAATACTTAAAAGTCAATTTGAACTTTAAAACCATGCCATAAAGTTTAAGTGTTAGTGGAGGGGATACGGCAAGGATAAGTATAAAATTAAGGAATCAACTGTTAGGCGGTACGAAGTTCGCCGGGTCAGCTAGTAACTTATAAATACGTATTGTAAACGTCGAGCAGGCTAGTGAAACCAATTAACACATAAAACTTTCTAGGCTAATATATGATTTCGTAAATTAATTCAGGCGTTTGGAAAAACCAAACAAATGTACGTTGACTTTGAGATTTGTTACTTAATAAAATACTGATATAGGTATGTTTGATTATGTCGCTTCGATTGATTTTAAAACCGTCATCTTAATGAGAAACATCTTGAAAACCTAACAAACAAATTAAACACGAATAATAATTACAAAAATATTTGATTTTTACAATAAACTAGCTTCTGCGCGCGACTTCGTCGGCGTGGACTCCGCTCCTATTGGTCTTACCTTGGTGATGATACATAGCCTATAGCCTTCCTCGATAAATGGGCTATCTAACAGTGAAAGAATTTTTCAAATCGGCTCAGTAGTTCCAGAGATTACCGCGTTCAAACAAACAAACAAACAAACAAACAACCAAACAAACAAACTCTTCAGCTTTATATATGTAGGAATCAGAAGTGAGGAGAGGATGACGGATGGCCAGAATAGTTAATTAGCAATGTAATTTAACACAAAATAGTTACTTAGTATTCAATGTACTCACCGAGCGGGCGCCGGATCTATCGCGTGGCAGAGGGACAGCTCAGAGTCAGTGCCTGGGACTTGCGACCCAAGTGTAGGGTTAAGGAGGGCCCTCCAAAGATACGTATCAAACGCTCCCCATCCACTGCTCGAGCTGCCCACGCTGTCTAACTAAATAAGTAACAATTAATTCGTGTACACAAACTAACTATTAGAAGAGTCGAGGTTAAGCTACTAGCAGAATACACAAGTGCACCGCACCACGCCAGAGCCAAGAATGCCTTAGCCGACGACAGAATGACTCGAATAATCACAGGTACTGACATACACGTCAGAACGACTCGAATGATAGAATGATTGAGGGTAGGTAAATATCAAAAACAGCGTAGGTAGCCTACACGGCCGTCCTGATGTGCGCGCGTCCTCGCGCGCTATTTATTAAAATCTTAGGTATTTGTAAGCAAAAACAAAATATCGCTCGACTATCCTGACAAAAATCTATCCAACATCTTAATATCTGATTCCGTCCAAGCTGGACATTCCGACTAGAAATAATTGGTTTCAGTTAGTAAGTCACTCAGTCACACCAGTCTGAATATGGTTAACATCATCATCATTACAGTCATATCAATATGGTAAGTAACACTAGTCTAGTTTTACAATAGGAAAACCCCTACAATTCAAACCTGCTGGTCTAAATCGTCACCCACTATAGAAGGTGAGATTCCAGCAGCGCATCACTCATCATTACAAACAGTCTGGTCTTCAGTTAGTTCTCTCAACAACAAACAAGCAAGTTGGACCGGACGAGTGTGTCCTCACAGCCAACCGCGGACGGTATGACCCGGACGACACTGTCCTTTCGACCAACCTAAACCAACAGTATGGCCCGGACGGGTGCATCCCTTCAACTAACCGCGCACGGTATAGCCCGGATGGCACTGTCCCTTCAACCAGCACAAACCAACAGCATGGCCCGGACGGGTGCATCCCTTCAACTAACCGCGCACGGTATAGCCCGGATGGCACTGTCCCTTCGACCAGCACAAACCAACAGTATGGCCCGGACGGGTGCATCCCTTCAACTAACCGCGCACGGTATAGCCCGGATGGCACTGTCCCTTCGACCAGCACAAACCAACAGTATGGCCCGGACGGGTGTATCCCTTCAACTAACCGCGCACGGTATAGCCCGGATGACACTGTCCCTTCGACCAGCTCAAACCAACAGCATGGCCCGGACGAGCGTATCCCTTCAACCAACCGCGCACGGTATGGCCCGGATGACACTGTCCCCTCAACCAGCGCAAACCAACAGCATGGCCCGGACGGGTGCATCCCTTCGACCAACCGCGCACGGTATGGCCCGGATGGCACTGTCCTTTCGACCAATGCAAACCAAAAAGCGTTCTCACCTACTAATCAGCTCTGTCTAGTTCAGCGTGAATTTCTACATCGTGTAAGAGTCATGAGATCAAGTCAAGTCAAATAGTCATGATGATTGTTCGTAGGTCGAAAACATTATAGAACTTAGTCTCTTCCTCAGTCTTACCAGGCAAAAGTTACACAAGTTAGTACTACTACTACTACTAAATCGGTTCTACTAATCACTTAGTACTTATTACATACTCGTAGTTTTATTTGCCACCTTTGTTTCTTAAAGTTATCTCATTTACTGAAATCAATTGTCTCTTTGTTTTTCATTTTACCATTCATCTCTTAAGTACTGTCGTTAGTTCTGTAAACATCAGCTTGTATCATAATGTTGACAGGTTCAGATCGCACAAAATACGAGTTGGCAGACAGTATCATAGTTGTTACAAATAGTATCAGATGTAGCAGTCATAGTATCAGAGTTGGCAGTCATAGTATCTGAATTATTCTGGGATTGCTTATTATCCAAAATCGACAGTGCTCTTTGGCATAACTGAAAAGCCATTAAAACCAAGAATTAACTAATTATTACCAGAATAGACCAGTATAGGTCAGTGTGGACCGGTTTCACCTCAATTAATAAACTATATAAGTAACAAAGGACAAGTTACGACCATCCTGCTAGCACACGCCCTTGTGTGATGGTTAACCTGGAGTAGAAGAAAGGCCACAACAGTACTTTATACTCAGTCAAACTCTACGTAAAAGGGGAAAGTAGACAAACTCTACGCTCAAAACTTAGTTTGTTTCAAGAACTTTACAATAATCTGAATCATAATATTGTCATTAAACCAATTATAACTAATCACTTCACTCAAATACCACAGCCATGTACCATCAAAATCATCACAGCCAAAACTATAGACGTACTCTACTTCGACAACAAGCTTGCGAAAACCTCGAGTAAAGACTTCTAACACCACGGCTCTCTAGGCGAAGAGTAATCACAGTACATGTGTCAGTCACATACATCTCAGTACGCATATCAATCGCATGGATCACCCGTGTCAGTCACCTCTCGTGACTACACGCTACGGTCAGAGTTAAAAGCACAACGCAAACCCATGAACTCTTGGGTTGCCCCAAGAGACACCTTCTACAGGGCTACGACTACTAAATAACTAGACTGGTACGGTTGAACACATTACGGTCGATAGAGTTGATCAATCGAGTTTCTCCCTCTACTTAAACTTGAACATCATCATTATCAACAAGATCATAAATTACATCAATATAGTCTGGTACATGACGCGCTGGCATTTTTCTTAACCTTTCGTGAGCAAATTTGTAGGTACGTTGACAATTTAAGCTTTAAGGGTATACCGATTACCTTCGAGAACTTTTATTACGTGAAAAGGGCCTCAATATTTCGGATCAAGTTTCGTTTGATTACGCTCCTCATTTTGTAACAGAACAAAATCGCCAAAGATATTAAAAAGCCTAGCTGTCTCTATGAAGGAATTATCGAAATCATACAGTTCCATTTACAACCCTTGCTTCGCAAAGTTACTCAACAATTTTTAGCATAGATGGAAACATAAGAATTTCAACAGTTACCTACAACGACTGCCTTAAAATGTACTACTCACGCGTTAGTGTCATTTAACTTTAAAACGCGTGGTTAATAAAGTCGAAATCAAGTTAGGAAATCACACACCTGTCTACTTATTTATTTAACAAACTAGCTACGTAATTAACTAAAATAACTAATAACGGAACAATTAATTTTTTTTTTTTAACTAAAAATATTTCATTAAATCGAATGAAATTTCTTCTTAACTAAAATCGATTTCAAATCAAATTGGTAACGTGTGAGGGAGTCACTAATTTCAAATTTTCTTGAACTGTTAAAAGGAAACAAACGAATATAGTAAGAATTTTCAATAGTTACCTACTCATAAACAAAATTATTAATCTTAGGTGACCTACCTATAACTATTGTTGTAATAGGTTTACGATTGTACCAAGGTGTTATCAATTAACTCTCTGTAATTTAAACGTTCTTAAACAGAACAACTAAAACAACTTTTAAACAGTTTAAATAAATCCATCAAAGGTAGAAAAAGACTAAAACCCTCAAAGAAACACTCATTTCTCACTTCAAATCTATAGTTCACGATACACACTTTTAACTATATCTAATTAATTATTATTATCACAGTAATCACTTATACGTCACGTAATAATTAAAACTACGTAATTAAACAATAACTGCTTATTCACTTGCAAATTACAAGAATCCCGCCAATAGATGATAAAAATGGTGACTGACTAAATCAGAAAATTAGTATTAACTATTCGGAAGATGGCGTCTTTAATTTTACGCTCTTTCGGTACTTCGACAAATAATATTAGTTAAAATATCGTGTAAGATATATCGTGTAACAAACACAAAAAAATATTCGGGTAATCGGAAATACTCAAGCTAAGACGATATTAACACTTTATCACAAACAAGTGGGTAACCACAAAAACTTTAACAACCTAAATACTACAACTACGCTCGCAGCATTTAATATTTTAACTTTGAACTGAGTTCAGAATACTACAAATTACAATTATTTAAAACTATCCTATGGAAACAGTTCTAGTTTCCGAAAAATAGCTTCGATACCGTAAGCGAAGAGAGTCATTAAAGTGAGGGAGGACCTTGTCGCGAAATATGAAAAATGAGTATTCACTCTTAAAAACTCGGATAGTACGCAACGAATCGGTTCGATACGCTTTGCCTTTCGCTAGACCTGGACCTAGAACGCGCTGCAAGCTCGCACTACAATCACACTCACAATCTAATATTGTAACTGAATCGAAATAAAAACAGAATCGAAAAATCTATTAGCAAAAATCATTACCTATAAAATTAAAATATATTATAAATTCAACAAATAACACTGAATAAAACCCTTGTACACCGATAAGAACACAACAGAACGACCGAAAAGAACTAAAATATCGATGTACCTACTTATCACCACGAAATATTGCAACTTAATTGCATACTGCTTATTGTTCGGCGCACGGCTTTCGCGATGTGGGTCGTTAAGGTTGCATCCCACTTCTGATGTAGGAATCAGAAGTGAGGAGAGGATGACGGATGGCCAGAATAGTTAATTAGCAATGTAATTTAACACAAAATAGTTACTTAGTATTCAATGTACTCACCGAGCGGGCGCCGGATCTATCGCGTGGCAGAGGGACAGCTCAGAGTCAGTGCCTGGGACTTGCGACCCAAGTGTAGGGTTAAGGAGGGCCCTCCAAAGATACGTATCAAACGCTCCCCATCCACTGCTCGAGCTGCCCACGCTGTCTAACTAAATAAGTAACAATTAATTCGTGTACACAAACTAACTATTAGAAGAGTCGAGGTTAAGCTACTAGCAGAATACACAAGTGCACCGCACCACGCCAGAGCCAAGAATGCCTTAGCCGACGACAGAATGACTCGAATAATCACAGGTACTGACATACACGTCAGAACGACTCGAATGATAGAATGATTGAGGGTAGGTAAATATCAAAAACAGCGTAGGTAGCCTACATATATTAGTATAGATATAAAAATTAGCATAATACAATTCAGTCTCTAAATCTCGGTCAGCGAGCACGCTCCGAGCTCGGTGACCAAAGCCCTATAATACATTCTAAGCGTTGGCGAATCAGCGTTAGATTGAACCTTTGTAACTTTGAGCCGCAAATTGCTACACGATCGCTTCTTTAACGGAAGAGACATCATGCAATTGCGAGACGTAAAAATTGGACATAAGGTTTTGCTCACATATTTGGAAATAGATCATATTCATGTTCTCAATAGTTTTTCCAAAGGTTTTATATTTAATCTGACCTAAATTGTGCTGACGACACAAAATATTTGTTCGCAATATGGTTAGCACTAATATGTTGGACCGCTGGACCGAAGATCTACGTAAGATTGCCGGTGTAGGCTGGATAGGGATTGCGAAAAACCGGGATGTCTGGCGCGAGCTTGGGGAGGCCTATGTCCAGCAGTGGACTGCAACAGGCTGATGTGATGATGATGATGTGATAATATGTTGGAAAATACCTCTGAAGAGCCGTGTTGGTCTCATTAACATAAAAGTATGAGATTCAGGGCAAAGCTGGTGAACTTCAAATGGAGAGAAATGAAAATCTTAATTAATACATACGTTATACTTTTCATTTTAAAAGTTCAGTTCTGAATTCTCTATGTAAATCCACAGAGCTGTAAACTGTAACAAAATATCTTTTAGCAGTTATTTGAGTTCTATTACATTGAATCGTTTGGTATTGTTTGCAGGTGTCATGGATCCGTCACCGCGACCTGCACATCCTGACGGTGGGCGGCTACACGTACACGTCGGACCAGCGCTTCCAGGCGACGCACTCGCCGCAGACCGACGACTGGACGCTGCAGATCAAGTGGGCGCAGCAGCGCGACGCCGGCGTCTACGAGTGCCAGGTCTCCACGCAGCCCGTGCGCTCCTTCTTCGTCACGCTCCACGTCGTCGGTGAGTCCACTCCTCTACTACGGTTACTTACTAGCAACCTCAACAGTTAAACGTGCCCCAGTATCTACATGAGCCCCGCTAAGCTTGGAACAGGAACCCCTTTGATAGTTTATTTACGACAAGATTCTCCTGCTGCGTTAATTCCGAGACGTTACTATCCTCTTCGAGTGACAATAAATTGTAAATAATTATAACTTCATTAATCTTAAAGTTACAAAGAGACGCGCTTTCAAACGAATAGCGTTTTATTTTTTACAAGCTTTTATTTAACTTGCAATGTATGTATGTATGTATGTATGTATGTATGTAAATTTAATGAATGTTTGTTCGGGTGAAATCTTGCAACTCAATTTTGAAGCAGATATCTTCAACCGATTGAGCTGAAATTTTGTATACAGGTTCAATTTAGATGACAATGCATGATTTGTATGTATTTATGTATGTATGTATGTTTGTTCGGGTGAAATCTTGCAACTCAATTTTGAAGCAAATATCTTCAAGCAATTGAGCTGAAACTTTGTATACAGGTTCAATTTGGATGACAATGCATGGTTTGTATGTATGTATGTTTGTTCGGGTGAAATCTTGCAACTCAATTTTGAAGCAAATATCTTCAAGCAATTCAGCTGAAACTTTGTATGCAGGTTCAATTTGGATGACAATGCATGGTTTGTATGTATGTATGTTTGTTCAGGTGAAATCTTGCAACTCAATTTTGAAGCAGATATCTATAACCAATTGAGCTGAAATTTTGTTTATAGGTTCAATTTGGATGCCAATGCATGGTTACCTTTGTGACGTCATTCTAAATCCAATATGGCGGCATATCCAAGAGTGTGGACTAGTTATTTTTAGTGCACTTCTACAATATGGGTATCAAATGAAAGGGCTTGCTAAGAAAAATTCGAATAAAGTGACGTAATAACCGACTAAAAAGTCAAAAATAAATTAAAAGTAAAAAACCTTTTTAAAAAACAAGCTTTTATTTGAATGCACTAAAACGAACAAAATAAATTTTTACTTTAAAACTTTTACTATCTACTTATAAAGTCATTACACATAATCTATATGATATAAAAGCTTGTCGCAAGATTTGCTTGTAAACAAGTAAATTAAATAAATTGATGTGATTGATTTTAACTATTAAAATTTTCAAAGTAAAAAATACGAGTTCGCGACAAGCTTTTCTATCATATAGATTATGTGTAATGACTTTATAAGTAGATAGTAAAAGTTTTAAAGTAAAAATTTATTTTGTTCGTTTTAGTGCATTCAAATAAAAGCTTGTTTTTTAAAAAGGTTTTTTACTTTTAATTTATTTTATTCGTATAAGAATGCTCCTATTGATGGATCTCAAACGATACATTCATCTTTTCATTCCTCTGCTGCGCGAACAGTATAGAGCTGTCGGAATGATGAATGAGAATGTTCGATAAAAGCTAATTTTCTATTAGAAGCCATTCGATTATTTCTCTCGTAGAAATGTTTTCATTACATTTTGGAATAGGAAAACAATTTCGACCAGAATATATCGTACCACTCGTAATACAAGTTTTTCTAACAATAAACGGAACGAAATAAGTCTTACAGGAATATTCGGGAACGAACATCATTCGAATGGCAACTGTTTAGTACAGAAATTGCCGGGAGCCGTATTGGTGAGAGCGAGGCACGTAGACTATTGGGTCAGCGCGGCGGCGGCGATGAGACGCGTGACTTGGCCCCCTCCCTCCCTCCGCATCCCCTCAAGCCTGGGACCTTCGCCTTTCGTCACGTCGCTTCTAATACACTGATGAAAACTTAAAAATAATATTGAGTTTAAGCACCGACGTGAAAAGTCTAAAATATTTTAAGACGTGAAAGATAATTTGCACACACGCGTATATCTGCCGGTGGCCGTGACCGCCGCGCCATCTATTTCATTTGAGTAATTCCATTCATTAGGGGAGCGAGGCGAGCACGCGCCGCGAATTCGGCAGCCATTGTCACAAAACATTTTAACATATTTATTGAAGCGAATGGGCGTGCTTTGAATTAATCGGGCGGATCGCGCGCCCAAACAGCAATTTGTTGTAAATCCCCCGATAAAAGCGGCGGCGTCACAACTATCGAATTCATCATTGTGTACGTCTAAATAAACGGATATATACGAGCGCAGCGGCGAGAGGCGCCCGCCTTTATTGTTACTCGATATCGAAATATCCGGGCGGAAATACATTTTGAAACAAAAGGTATTTTCCCCTCGCTCGGTGATAGCGAGCTCTCATCGCGCTCGCTCGACGAAAGCGATTTTTCATAGATTCTGCGTACTGGCACCACCCGGCGCGCCGACCGGGCCTCGTGCCAAGGAGGCTCCTGCTTACGACCGGTCGATGCACTTTTATTACTAATCGCTTTTGTAGCGCTAAACTTGTTATAACATGTCAACGTAATATTCACTCGTAAATCCGAACAATGAGACCGCGGCTCCAAAACGAATGCTTTTAAATCCTCTCCCGAAGGGCAGAGCAGTCGAAGCGAATGTTTTATTTTCCATTTCGATTTGTTACTTTCTAAGCGGATGTTCTGTTCCCACAGATTGCGACGAGATCTACCAGCGGATGTTTTCTGACGGAGGTCTGTGCGTGTGTGCGTGTGTGAGCGTTGCGTGCTATTCATTTATTTGTTTCACTGTGTGCAGCTAACAGAAATGCGTTGCAATAACAAACAATTAAATTTTCTTTCATACAAAAATCTAACATTAATCTGTTTGTCGAGGGAGGATTATGTCAAAGTCCTTCGACAAACACGATTACGAGGTAAGTAAGTCTAACAGCGCGGCTCTGATAACAGTTTTGTGTGTAACAAATACTAAATCAAACTTTGCTAAACTTGTAATTACTTCCTAACGAGTTTTCAGCTCCATTTGTTTTACTTAACAAAAGACGATTTAAACTAATAACATGCAACTTATAATTTTAATTGATTGACAGTATGTAATGAGGCTAAATTTTATTTATACGGCACCTGGAGGCTCTGCGCTTAAATCGTAATAAATTCTACGATCTGGCGCCATATGTTAAGTCTAACGTTACCTACATATTAAAATTATTACAACGTTACTTACAAGCTACAGTTTAAATTTACCTATTAAATTATTTCGAAATAATTAGCTGGCTCATCAACTTCGAAATACAAAAATCTCATTACTATAGATAGACTTGACAAAATTGTTAAAACCATTTACGATTTTCGTGAAACTGATAATTGAAAACATGGAATTTAATAATATTTTTAACGATTCAAATCCGCTTAAAATGTTTTTAAATGGATTAAATCGTTCATATTTTAGTCGAACACTTTTAATTGGTCGCTACCGGTACAGGGAGGCGTTCCCGGGAATAATCCTTTAATTCTCCTCCAATTAAGACCTTCAGCATGAGTCGTCACAAATAACCAATTAATCTTTGTCCAATAGAGATAAATTCAACTATTGAAGACACATTAATGAAATACCTACTTAAGTTTTAAGGCTTACTTTACATAACACTTACGAATGGAAGAGATTTTTTTTTCATTTCAATTTGATTCTTGTAATCATTTTGTGATAGAGATACAACTTATATATTGAACTGAGGATAAAGTGTTGTGTTTTGGATTGATAGAATTTGACACGAAGTTTTAATGTACCTTGTATTTGGCGTGACGTTTTGATAAATTAGTTTCATCACAAATTGTTTTTTAATGTTTACGCGAATTTTAGTCATTATAATGAAACAACTTTTTCGTATTTTATCGCGGTCACACCCGTCCCATGAGTCCTCTCGTGACCATGGTTGCTAAGGTATCCAAAATGTCGGGCATTCAAAAAACTTAACGACTGCAATAAAATTCAAAAACTTGTTTCACTAGTTTCATCATAATCACAATCAATGGTGATGGTGACTTAAAACTTTACCCATGTTAATATATTCACCTTTATTTTTACTGTATTTGATCAAGATAATCACCATCTACAGACAATTTCTGAAGTTATGCAAGCCAATTTGTTAAAATAAATGAAAATATAATCAATTTCTTTATATCATAAGCTATCACGCCTATCAAACTTGGTACCGCCATTTTTTTAATCTATTTTTTTTTCTTTTACGCAAACCTTATCGTGACAATGACAAACAGAAAAAAAGTTCAAAAATTATCCGATTTGATGCGATCGGTCGAAAATTGTGCGCACGTTGCAAATTGTGTGACTCATTTTTACTTATACAGATTGGTAACTCTTACAATATACAGCAATATTATTTGCATTTGATATAAATAATATTAAATTCCGGTAGTTAATATCGTAAAAATTCCGCAGATAAGTTAAAGAAAAGCCGACCAGGATGAATCTCTCGCCGCTTGATTACTCCGGAGGATTCTGATGAATATTTTTGTTTTCCCAATTAGCTAATGTGGATGAATGAGCGGAATGTATTGAGGATCGAGAAGATTAATTAATTATTATATTATATTTGTGCGGATGTGTTCAGTTTTTTTTATATACAAATATGTCAGCAAACAAGCGTACGGCTCACCTGATGATAAGCGATACGTAGCTTATAAATGTATACGCAACACCAGAAAACAGTCGAACTGGAGATTCGAGGATGGATGTAGAAACGATCTGCGGTTTCGCTTATAATACGTTATCTATGCGTTTATAATTTAAAACTTATCCATTTTGAATAAAGTACATTTTAAATATTGAAAGAACCTTTTAAATGGGGTACCCAACATTACTATACCACCACTACAGCCTATCACAGTCCACTGTTGGACATAGGCCTCCACAAGTTCGCACCCGACATTATGACGCGAACTCATGTGTTTTGCCCATAGTCACCACGCTGGGCAGGCGGGTTGGTGACCGCAGGGCTGGCTTTGTCGCACCGAAGACGCTGCTGCCCGTCTTCGGCCTGTGTATTTCAAAGCCAGCATGGATGGTTATCCCGCCATCCGTCGGCTTTTTAAGTTCCATGGTGGTAGTGGAACTGTGTTATCCCTTAGTCGCCTCTTACGACACCCACGGTAAGACAGGGGGTGGCTACATTCTTTAGTGCCGTAGCCACACAGCACATTACTATACACTAATTGTAAAAGAATTTTCTTCAAAGACAATACAATCAAAGCCAGTATTAAATGATGACAAATCAATCTAAATACACATTTAATTCTGGTGACTAATTCTACTATCATTGAGAACATGGAGAAATGCCGTGCATACAGAAAGTATTCACTTTTCACACACCGAAATCAAATCTTATTACGATTGTGATAAAGCTGAAATTGAAAATAAAGTTACTTCATTTTAAATTCCCAAATTGTATTTAAAGTGTATAATTGCATCATCCCCGATGTAATGAGAACGATTTTGAGAAACACTGGCGGATGACTCTGTTACGTTGTATTTGTCTTCTCCAGTCTAGGATCAGATCTGAAACTGTTGCCTCTGAGTTTCCTCCTCGATGATTTGTTTAATTACATTTCGCTTCTGTTGCCCGAATGTTGTTATCATTTGTCAATTATATAATTACTAGCTTCTGCGCGCGACTTCGTCGGCGTGGACTCCACTCCTATTGGTCTTAGCGTGATGATATATAGCCTATAGCCTTCCTCGATAAATGGGCTATCTAACACTGAAAGAATTTTTCAAATCGGACCAGTAGATCCTGAGATTAGCGCGTTCAAACAAACAAACAAACAAACAAACAATCAAACAAACAAACTCTTCAGCTTTATATATTAGTATAGATATACGTTTACCTACTTTTATTAGAAAATAACTTTGTAACTAGAGAACAACTAGGTATTCATGTAGTAAAAAAACTTGTGTGGTTTTATGAAACCACGGTAAAAGTGAAACTTTTTTTCACATTATAGACATTTAACTAAAAATTTAAGGGTATAAAAATCGCTTTATCAATCTTACCGCGTAAAAAGTTTGAGACGATGCAATAAAAGTTTCACTTTAAAATGAAAGCTTTTTGTAAGAGAGTTCTATAGTTACACTAGAAATTAACATAAAACTGGTATCTGACGTAAATAAAAATAAATCCATTTCCGGGCTCGTAGAAAAACATTTAATTTATAATTACAGCGGACCGAATGCGGAACATTAAAAGCATTTAAATCACGAAAGCAGAGCGCTGTCGAACGTTAATCAAATAAACAATGGAAGGAGAGCGACGATTTACCCGCGAGTGTTGTTACTGCCGGTATTCGTTTCACGTGAAGTTTATGAATCTATACTAATATTATAAAGAGGTAAAGTTTCTAATTTTGTTTGTTTGTAGGGGGTAATCTTCGAGAATACTGATCCGATCATGAAAGTTCTTTCACTAACAGAAAGCTACACTATTCAGGAGTGACATAGGCTATATTTTATTGTTATTGAACAAAAAATTCAGTGAAAAATAATAGTATATGTAAATCAAGTCGGAGAACTTACTATATAATAACATTACAAAAATAATTAACGCCCAACGAAGTGCACGGCTCGGCTAGTAGCCTAGTATTTTCATAAGTCACTCGCGCGGAAGTCGCCACGCGGCCCGGTGCGGCTTGAAGTGCCCTAACGCTGGCCCAGAGCAGCCCAACGCGAACTGAAACAGCCCGACGCGAGTTGACACGGCCCGACACAGCCCGACGTGACCTAACTCGGTCTGACGCGACGTGACGCGGTCTGACACGATTCATTGTATACCAACTAGTAAAGTCCGTCTCAAAGCGATTTACCGTCCTCATTGCATGTAACAATAAGCCGTTACCAAAAACATAGATACACGTATAATGGTTACGATACCAAGCGCTTGGTCGATCGAGCGACGATTCGTTTGTACAAGTAGAGTGAATTCGTATTTTTTTTGTCTCGTCAAAGAATTCATTGTAATATGAAACTTTCAATACGAGTAGTTGGGTGCTGTTGATGACTCGCTATAGACGGCACTACGTTTGCTTAAAACCGAATATACGGCGGGTACATCGTTCCATAGTTTAATTGGCTAGAGCGCCGACACGGTATGTCGGAGGTGCAGGTTCGAACCCCGCTGGATCGAAATTTTGATATGATAATAAATAACATTCAAGTAAAGTGAAATCAAAAAACTAAGATAGTAATACGACCCTTTCTCGAACTGTTGTTCTAGTAAGTCTCTTTTATTAGGCATGCACAGTCTAAGACACGATCTCTTAAGAATTACAGAGAAAATAGATTGTGGAAATTTACGTAACAGGTCTTATTCAAAATAAACATACGACTTAAAGGAAATATAGGTGAGAAGATAATCATAATTATCTAATAAATGCTTTATCGTTTATTTTCTTCGGCTGTTCGCAGCTTCACACCGATGCAAATCGCAACAAAAATTACAAATTGTTATTAAGTTTTAAGATGTGTGTGACGTCGAAAATTGTAACATTTTCTAAAGTACACCTTTAACGAATGAAGATAAATGTCCATTAAATGTCAAAGGTCCCTAATGTATTTTCAGGAAAAGGAGATCGGTTTGAAGAAAATTGCTTCACAAGTAACCTAGTGTTTTTTATTAGAAGTTAGACATGTTATTATCGGTCTTTTTGAGATCTAAAATTCTCTAGTACATTATTAATATTAATATCTGTACTGTATCTGTACACTTGAAATAAAACTTTGGTGACGCGGCTTAAACGTTGTTTTCTACATTATAACGAAATTCAATTAACACGTATTGTAAGACAAAACCTTTTTGAAACTTTTTAAATTTAAACTTCAAAAGGAATCATAATGGTCTAAGATCCGGAATATAACAAAATCTTCCCTCATCTGTTAATTAGATGAAACAATTTTTTATAATTGCAGCAGGCTTATGGTGGCAGAGGTTGTTTTTATAAATTCACAATATTGAAATCAGCCTATAAAAAATTGTTTCATCTAATTAACAGATGAGGGAAGATTTACCTTCTCGGATCTTAGACCATAATTATATTAATTAAAAAATATATATCGCCAATTTTGTAGTTTCGATCGAACGAAACGTAATATTTATTGAATTCATCCAATTATTATTATAACCCTGTACCAGCAATATGCGCATATGAAAACAGGTATTAAAAGCAATCATTAAATACCGTTTTATTAATAAAAGTTCTTTTAACACAACATGAAATATAATTTTCGTTCTTACGTCGGCTCCGATACGTTTTATGAATGTTTAACATTACAAACAGTGTTTGTTCCGCTGTAACGGAACAAAGAGTGCGTTGAAAATTAAATTAAGTTTTATTATATAATTGACTACCAATAATACACACAACTGAAATTTGTAATGATCTATTTCAAGTTGATAAATCATGTTGAAACAAATTGAAATGTCACGAATCTGAATCCAGAATGATACAATAGTATTTTGTTAATTTGTTTTGTTTTTGTTGTGTTGTTGTTTTGTTATAGTTGTTTGTTGTCTTTGTGATCAAAGGCCGGCAACGCGCCCGCTAATCCTCTGAAGTAGTGGGTGTCTATGGATTTTGGTTTCACTTTCCATCAGGTGAGCCGACTGTCCGTTTGGCCCCTCCGATATAAAAAAAAAATTATAATAATCTTCATAGGTAGGTACATTTGGAAAAATTCATAGATACCATAGATCCGTGTGGCAGATACAGATAAATAATACTGCTTTCAAGCAGGGTTGTGTTCCTGTTGGTGAGTAAGGTGACCAGAGCTCGTGGGGGGGATTGGGGATAGGGTCGGCAACGCGCTTGCGATGCTTCTGGTGTTGCAAGCATCTACAGGTTACGGTAATCGCTTACCATCAGGCGATCCATACGCTTGTTAGTCGATCTAGATGTATAAAAAAAGTGCCTGCTTATAAAGTACACATGTAAGAAGTGAAACTTCTTTGGCAAAGTAATTGAAAAAAAAATTTAAAAACTAGTTGAAAACTAATGTGAAACTAAGGCGGGTGACACCTGTAGCCCTGTACCGAACGAATTAGGCGATATCATAATTTAAAAAAAAAATAGAAAAACGTCGCCGTCCCATCAAAACGCGTTGCCGTTGCCGTAAAAATTTTATCCTTATGCGCCTAAAGAAGTTTCACTTCAAAAACGCAATTTTCTCAATTAACATTTTGTTAAAAAATACAATCACTTTTTTAAATCAAGGGAACATTATAAACTTGACAATGCCACAGTAATTTGTTAATGTATTTTTAGTGACTGCGTTCTCGTCGTAGACTTTTTTGCACATTCTAAACAACTTATACTGTAAGGAATCGTTCGTACGCTTTAGAAATGAGTTTTAATGTAACAACAACCGTCGGCAATTGGCTTGTTTGTGTTTCCAGCTCGCTGTTCGGAGGAGCGGCGATACGCTCCGCACACTCGATACACTAATATTGACTCTCGCTGTATCGTTTATACTTAAACGCGTATTAACTGTAACGTGAAGGTAACGAAGAACTTTGATGTAGGCTTCGAAGTTTTTAATAAAATGTCGTCGCGGTAGTCGTGTGTGTATGTACCTACTTGTATCATTTGTTGCTTTAATATTGACGTAACAGCTTTCAAAATATTTGTAACGTTGTGTAACGTGTTGTGTGTGTGTGTGTGTGTGTGTGTCTGTGTGTGTGTTTGTGTTATTATATTTTTTCATTCATCATCACTTTTGTGCAATAATTGATTTATATACTACTAACTTCTGCGCGCGACTTCGTCCGCGTGGAATATGATCAATTATGTCAGACATGATTTGTGCGAAACTTCAACTGTTTACGCATCGGAAACAAAGGGAAAAAAACGATTTTGAAACATTCTTCATTGGTGCTACGCTCCTATTGATCTTAGCGTGATGATATATAGCCTATAGCCTTCCTCGATAAATGGGCTATCTAACACTGAAAGAAATTTTCAAATCGGTCCAGCAGATCCTGAGATTAGCGCGTTCAAACAAACAAACAAACAAACTCTTCAGCTTTATATATTAGTATAGATAGATTTATCCTGTAACATCCCACTGCTGAGCATAGGCCTCTTTCTCCATGTGGGAGCTGGATCGGAGCTTAATGAACCACGCTTCTCCAATGCGGGTAGCCAAATATAATCCCTATTATGAGTAACGATCGCCATCAGGTATTTATGATAACAACCGGGAACAACTGCTAAAAGTGACAAACATCCAAGCCCGAAAGAAATATTTATATATATTTGTATGTACTATGTAGTATTGATTATATGCGCGTTCTAAAATATCTTCATTGCTCGATACAAAACTAATAAAAATATTTTTCAAACCTATTTGGTAAAGCGTAACTAACAAAGATGAGATAACAAAATACCATTTTCCAAATTTACTAAAGGTCATCACATAATTTTAGGTATCTAAGAATCTATTCTACAACAGTATCAACGGTTCCATTTTCCTGTATCAATAACAATAAAACCTGCCAGAACTTTCCTCCGCAAATGTCGCATCCAATCACTTCCAAGAACATACGTCAAATTGTGCATCATTTATTTATGAACGGTTCTTATCGAACACAATAATACCGGAATATGAAATGTATTCAATAGAATATAATCTCAAGTTTTCATTTTAATAATAAAACATGTTAGAGCTTACGGATATGAGAAAATAGTTTGACATAGTCATGCTACCCACCCGTACATCCCGCTGGGTCGAAAAATTTTGATATGA
The DNA here is from genome assembly GCA_905220545.2 of Melitaea athalia. NCBI lineage: Eukaryota > Metazoa > Arthropoda > Insecta > Lepidoptera > Nymphalidae > Melitaea > Melitaea athalia. The sequence continues at coordinate 24,639,788 of HG992178.1, forward strand.
TTTAAAATCTTTATAATTTCCTCATGTATGTTTCCTCATGTGTCAATAGCCATGCTGTTCTATCCGAGCTGTGATTCTAGGCAAGCTGGTGTAGGTTTACAGTTACTGATCCCTTTGAATGAGTCACGTTGTGATGTTTTTCAGCCTATATAACCTTACTTAATATACAGGCTTTATAACGTACTACAAAATTAATTTTGTTCAGATCAAATTCGTTCAAAGCGTTGTTATAACATAAAAAATAAAATCAGTACGCCTAAAGTTTCCATTACATCTTAATTTGTTTTCTCAATATAATATAATTATGTGAGATAATTGTTTGTGTAAGAAATCTGAACGTCTTCGTGATTGATGTTTATTTTTCTTCTTTCTTAAAATAATATGATTTGAAAACATTTAACAAACAAGTATTTACTTTGATTTTATTAGACAGCATATTTATATATGATGTTATGAAATATCTTACTGGATTTGACGCAGAATAATTTAAGCATAAACTGTTAAATAAAACTAATTATTATTAGCCCCACTATTACTGCCCTGTCACTAGGCGAAGTTACTACATTTACTGTTCAGAAAGGCTTAAAAATTAAAACAACACATAGCTTGTCAATGTTGGAAACAACATTCTCACAAACTCAAATAGGAACCCAGTGACGTGGCTTGTTACGCGACCAACTCCGTCCGACCTCATAATTTCAACAACTTAGTTTCCAAGAATTGATACTGACTTCCTCGATAAATGGGCTATCTAACAGTGAAAGAATTTTTCAAATCGGACCAGTAGATCCTGAGATTAGCGCGTTGAAACAATCAAACAAACAAACAAACAAACAAGCAACCAAACAAACTTTTCAGCTTTATATATTAGTATAGATTATATATTTTCACTCTATAGAAGTTCAAAACAAAATCAGAATCTCAACCCACCGCCGCCGCGCGCCACGCTCCGGCGCACGCATTTTACTTATTATTTCAAGCAGAACAATTCAACTTGTAGCACATGAGCTTAATACGTAACTATTTTATATCGAAATGAATATTTCCCTCGTTTTCATATTGTTAGTCACTAAATAGAGTCTCAGTCGTAACGCGTCGCACCGCATCGCCGTTAATTTAAGTTTCACAAATTTAAACAATAAACTAAGAACAATACACACGTTCACGAAATTTAAATTAGAAGCCTTATATTTGAAGGTCACATAACTTTCGTTATAATATACTTCAATTCTCAAACACAGATTTCGCTCTTGAACGAGTGCTAGCTTAAACATGTGACTCCTAATTGAAGGCAGTTTCACATAAATTTCATTTTAAATAAACAGTTTTAAATTTAAGAGCCTTCAGAAAATATATACATTTATTTATAATACAAACACACGGTCCGTCCGTTTCTAAGATATGCAACTTAATTACTGTATTATATGTAACAGCCGACTGATATAGCTATATAATATAATGAGAGAGAAAAGTTTAGCCAGATGTAATCTATTCCCAGCTCTGTCACCCAGGCAGATATTGGTTATTTAGCAATAGTTAGCAAAATTTGTCGCGTTAATACGAATCAATTACAAGTCACTCTGGCCAGAGGTCCGACCTTTCAGCGAGTGCTCTAATCCCGACACACAGTATAACAGTCGCGGACGGAATGGTTTCGGTAAATAATAATTATTTATTGACTATTAGCCGAGCGCGATGGGATCCATCATAACACCGGATCGACGAAATTAGAGATATATAGCTTTCATCACTAAATCAACCGGTCGATTAGAAGGTGTGTGATAGTGGACACAATTGGCTGTCATGCTGGGTTCGCGGATTGGCTGTAATTGTGACAAATTATTGTACTTGTCATATAAATTATGTTTGTGTACGTCTAGTGTCTATTTCCTTTATTGTTCTCTAAACTTTACAACATAACTTTCTTTAAACATTCAAACATCTTTTATTCTTATACTAGCGACCCGCCCCGGCTTCGCACGGGTGCAATGATCACATTTTTAAATGACAGGATCTTTACGTAATATTCCGACGTGGCGGCTGAGGTACTACTCTTACAACACGTAATATTACGGCGATGGCGGTTAAAGGGTTAAATGTTTCGCTGTTAATTACTTCTAACGACGATATCTGAAAACCTATTCATCTGATTGATATAGTGTAAAGGGCAATTTTAATCTGCATTAAATTCCTAAGCTAACTAAAATATTTGTTTGGATAAGGATTAATACTGAACTAAAGAAAATAGCTTGGAAAATAACGTAATGTTTTTAATTAAAAATTTGAACATAAAAGTGGTTATTGTAAGTCAACCGTAAGAGATAGAGATATGCTATCGCGGACTTTTTTGTAGCATTTTTATAGATTTAGAATTCGCTAGTACAATACTCCACTGTATCTTTGCTAGTTTACGCGGCGTTTGCGTGGAAAGCTCCCAGTTGGCCCGATTTTGTGCGACTTCTTCAACATTTATCGCCGTATTTCTGCTAATTTACATAAAACTATACTAAATTATATACATAAACCTTCCTCTTGAATCACTCTATCTTTTAAAAAAAACTGCATTAAAATCCGTTGCGTAGTTTTAAAGATCTAAGCATACATAGGGACATAGGGACATAGGGACATAGGGACATGGGGACAGAGAAAGCGACTTTGTTTTATACTATGTAGTGAAAAGCATTTTAAATTTCATATACAATGTTGTTCTTAATGCACCGATGATTTAAGATTTTCCGTATGTTGTGTTAGTCACGAATGAAAACAACATAATCAACATACATCCATATCTCTTTGTAACACTAAATGATCATCAACCACTTTCACTTGAACAACAGAGTATCCGTCAAAACACAACTTGATATCAGTGTTGTACGTCAAATAAATACTATCGATAAACACAATCGGAATATCGATAGAACGTCGATTCAATCGGCAACAATAATTTATTTTATCGACAACACCGTGGAACTATCGACGTTCAACGATTACGCGCATAAATATCTCCGTCCGTGCCGTCGATTCTATCTGATTCAAATTTGAAATATACTTTATTCAAATTGGCTTTTACGTGGAATTTCGATTCACACATTTACTGAAACTGCGCGATTGTGACACGTTCTCAGAATCAAATGCAACGAAACTAGCGGCTGTCAGTTTCACAATAACATCGTTTGAATGTCATACTCAAACAAATGAAAACATTATTAAACTTAAAACAAAAGCTATCGCTAGCAACACGTCAATTTCTTTTTTTTTTTTTTTTTTGAGGTGAAACTGTGAGACTCATGAGGAATAAAATTTGATCGACCGGTAACGCGGCAGCGTCATGACGTTCAGTACTTGGATGGGTGACCGCCTGGGAAAACCGCGTCACCACGGCTTTTTGTTATTAAATTCGTTTTTTTAACTATTTTTTTTTGAATTCGTTTTTTGAATTAGTTTGCCAAAGAAGTTTCACTTCTGACATGTGTACTTTGTACGCACGCAATTTTTTTCAATTTATGTCAGATAATGTACGTTAATTTTCTTTTTCATCTGCATATTGTTAACACTTTATTCTAAGAGCCTCGAACACGACTGGAAACGATAGAAAGATTTTACATGGTCAAAGTTACCTCAACAAAACCTGATGTATTTCAAAAACCATTGCTTCACATTAAATACGAGATGAAATAATCGACTCGAAATTCAAATCTAATAATATTCCAACATTCATTTTGACCTTTATTCATATTATTTGTGGCACACATATTCTTACTGACTTATATCATCCATTGGGATTGGAGTCCGTCACATCTCAGTGGATATCTTATGACAGGTGACGTTATGTCGATACAGCGGCCGTCACTCACACGGTCATCGATTACAGAGACGATATCGGTTGACACGGGGAACTGTCTCATCAGCTGACTTAGTTGATACGGTCTAAACTAAATCTGTTAATGAAACTCGTTTTAAGATAAATGATGTGATTTTTATAGTTGTATTGTGACTTAGCTGGTTACTTTCGAATTAATATAGTCCAAATTTCTATGTATAGAACTTTTAGGTCAACATTACGTAGGCTTTAAAGTATTTTTAAATCGTCATTTTACTTTAAAACTATATCAAATGCATACAAGATTACAGGCAGACTGAAACTTGGTGTCTGCCTGAAATTTTATGATTTCAGAACTTTTTACATTTGTAACACTGTCCGTGACCGTAGTTACGATTCTTACAGTTACAAACTGTGTGATGGTGGTCTGTTCGCTATTCGAAAGATGTCTGTGCTCTACCACACTCTATATTACGCTTTTAAATTGTAAATTATATTGTTGTTACTCTCTGCATTTGATTTTTGAAGTTAAACTTAAAAGTATCGTTGTGATTGAAACTCGATGAAACGAAAATGCGTCATGATAAAGAAACAAACAGATAAATGTATAGGAGATAATGAGATAGACTACATTACAATTCAAAACGCGTAAACGACACGTTTTTCATAGTGCTTACGACAATCTTATCAAAAAAGTTCTAACTAAATTCAATTACTTCTACTGTTTCGAATTAGTCAAGGGACAGTTGAAGTATTTGAAGTAATAATCATGAAACAGTGCATGCATAATATGTAGCAGCTTGTTATTTAAAACAAGCTGTGCCCCGCGGTTTCACTCGCGTTAAAATTATATATAGCCTATAATAGCCTATAGTCTTCCTCGGTAAATGGACTGTCCAACACAAAAAGCATTTTTCAATTCGAACGAATAGTTCCTGCAATTAGCGCGTTTGAACAAACAAATAAATTCTTCAGCGTTTTAGTATTACTTTATTTAAAATTAAATTATCTTTAATACGTTGTTATTGTGCTGTGCAATAAAACCATTTGTGTGGTTCATTATTAAAATACTCTAAATAATTATATGTTTGATCAACTACTAGTTCATTAGATTTTAATTGTATTGTTTCGAATTAATTATGCAATATTCAATTCTCTATCTTTCTACTTAACATACTTTCTACTTTATTATGTATTTCATATATTGAATCTACCGTTCGCGCTTCGACACATATTCTATAATTAGAAAACTTTGTTTAGGATGACTAGATTTATCTTTAATACCTGTGTTTATAATTCTTAAAAAAATATATAATCAGCACCTAATTTTCAAGCTTTCAAGAAGTTCAACTCCTTTTTTTCCTCGAATATACAAAACTTGTGCTAATGATATAAAATGTGAATTGATAGAAAAAAAATTCATTTCGCTTTAGCTTTTTAAAAACTGTTATTTATATCAAAACTGTTGTCTTCACCTTGTGCGTACACGGGTGACGGGTGAGTGACGTGCGCCTGACGCACCCGGAACTCAGGTGTGACGGATGCCTGACGGGTGCGTGACGCAGTCTGTTGGCTCACGCACTCTAGCACGACTGAACACAGATGCTTGACTGCCAACTGACGCAGTCTGTTTGTAGGGCGCAAGTGAACAAAGATTCTCTCGCCATACGATTGAGCGATCTCCAACAAATATCATTTAAAATATATAAAATGGAATACTCTATAATTATGTATGCATGCTGTAACTGTAATGTATGTGTGCTACGTGTAGGTAAAAAGCAAACTTTTCTTTCTTGGTTTCAGGCTATATTTTAACTTTAAACTAAGAAATATAATTACATATTATTTAAAGTTTATTACAATAGTTTATTAAACATTATACATATTTACAAATCACAACTTAAGAACTAAATATTTACAGATAGTTATGGTACAAATCATGTCCGCGTGGAATTGTGCCAATTATTATTAAAATGAATATAAGTTAATACAAAGCTTCTATCTTTATATTATCTTAGCTGCATTTACTTTAAAATATAAAATAGAAGTGGATAAAATAACGCAGTCAGGTGAAAATAAAGGAGTTTACGCTATTTTAATCCCAGTATGGTCGCATTTTTTTCCCGTATGATTTTCAAATGTAATCGTCGTTACAGTAATAAGTTATTCCGAACTCATAAATACATTAAGAGATAATTCCTCTGCTGCGGTTTTTCATAAAGTTTCGCAATTAATATGCAGACGCCAACGTGCGGAAGTTCACAAACATTCACAAATCTCTGCGTAATCTGCGGAATAAAATTATTTCGTAAGTCATTAGCATACATTACACTTTAATGTATCCGGTGCTCGCTTATTTTAATTCAAACATATATCATCTTTACTTACCAGTACACTACTAAAGACATTTTCACAAAGATATATTTAGTGAAGCGATATCAATACAGATACATACAAACACATACAAATACGTAATATTTCAAGCGCAAAACATAGAAATAATATTTAAATTGAATTAAAGATATATAAATTATAGTTTTTTTTATCGTAAATTTTCATGACTATAAAGGTATCTAATTTTCTTTCTAGTACAATTTTAAAATACAAAGATACAAGTATAGTAAGGAACTCCGTCTTAACTAGTGGTTTAATAATTGAAGTGTGCCCATGAACCGTCCTCTGTAAACGTTATATTTTAAAGGATGAAAAGACTTAAAAGGCCCCCAGCGGTTCACCTCACATGCTGGGAAGTCTTAGTGGAATAATTTAGTGCGTAAACAGAGCATACAAGGTTGCGTTAACTTTGACTTAACTCATTTCCGTTCCTTGAGCTGTAGGTTCTTACGAAAGTACCGGGACAAGTATCTAGAGCATGGTCGTACCCACCTTGTGGCAAGGTGGGGCATTTGTCCCACCCTGACACGAAGATAATAATTTATATTTTAGATTTGAATAAAGAAATTTAAGTAAGATTTACCCAAAACCTCCGCAAGCTCTTATTATAGTAGAGTTGATAGTGAAAGTAAATTATAAGTTGCAGTTAATATAAATAATTTATTTTTCTACTACTTATCGAGTTTTACATTTATTTGTTTTTTTCCCACCTTTACAAAATTCTGCGTACGCCCGTGATCTAGAGCAGCTAGAGGCTTGGAGTTTATTATAATGAATGTTTAATCTCCACGAATATAGCTCTCAAAAATTAATTTAATTTCAAGTTATAGTGGTTTTTAAGTAGGTGAAATAACGGGGCACTAAAAAATAATTTATTCTCAAAGTGGACAGTAGACAAAATAAGTTTGGGAACCCCTGATCTAGAGTCTAAATTCAAAACTGATAGGAGATTGTCGCTTAAGAAAATGATCAAGTAGATACTACATAAGCTCAAAGGCAATAAACATTTTAATGCTGATTCACTTAGTAACTTTACAAAGTAAGTTTAAGTTTTTACTTAGAAATAGTTCCGTCAGAAACTTCACTTCAAAGCACCTACTTTTAAGTCATCGTTAACACGATGCCAGCGAACCTTAATACCGAGACACCAGTGTCCGAGTGGAAAGAGATAATAAGCCACCGCACAGAATATTTTTGTTAAAGTAAAATATAAAAAATTTGAATTTTTATTGAATAAGCAAAAAAATAAAAATATAGTTAAAATTTAAAATAGGTCAGCATACAAAAAATGTGTAATTTAAAAGTTTGAGCTCAATTTTAACAAATGTTCATTGTTAAACGTTACAGTGATACGGAACATTACAATAAAGCACAATTTTATTATATACTTACATTTTTCTATACGAATATTATAAAGCTGAGAGAAACTACTATTTCAAATTGAAAAATTCTTTTTGTATTGGATAATCCATTTACCGAGGAACGCTATAGGCCATATAATATAAATAAATCATAATTAAAAAATAAAAATTCTTTCGCCGAGTAGAGGTCAGCTAAGAACCTAAACAGAACAGTCCAGAAGAAAGATTTTACGAAATTCCACCCACAAGAAGGTGTTGCGGAGATTAATAAAGTATATGGCAAAACAACGTTTGCGGGGTCAGCTAGTTATATAATAAATCAAAAGAGTGGAGAGCGAACCCCTAACAATATTAACATAAATACAATAATTGCTTAATTATGTGAATACCTTAGGTGAATACAAAGCCGATCTTATCACTGAAAGAACGATTACTTTCAGATTACCTTTTTGCATTTGACATTATAATTAGATATTAGATTAGAAGTTCTTTAGTGATTACATTGTTTGCGTTGTTCTTGTTTTCGAAATTAAAGCAATAACTACTTTTGTAACACTAGTATTTAACTAAAGACCTGACAAAAAAATGCATGCCTACAAATTACACATGTCAGAAGTGAAACTTCTTTGGCAAACTAATTCAAAAAAAAAGCCAACGTCGCGCGGTGTTCCCAGCCGGTCCCTGACGCTACCGCGTTACCAGTCGCTCAAATTTTACCCCTCATGCGCCCAAAGAAGTTTTACTTCAACAAAATTAATTTCTCGAACATTTATCGCACAAGAGCCGCGTACATCGAGATATAATGAAGGGCCTACAATGAGGGTAATTGGATCGAGACGTGCTACAAATTCCGCCGTCCCATTAAATGTAAACACAGCATTGTTACGGAACAAACTAATTTCAAGTCACATCGACGGGATGAGAATATCTATTTCATTTCAGATGCCTTCCATATCATCTAAAATATTATTTTCTATTATCAAGTACCATCTTTTAATTTAAAAGATCTTTTAATATTAAAAGATGTTACGTCCGTGGATGATATTTCCTTCATTCCCATTCGCTATTTTTATTGCTGTGGACAAGTATCTACCAATATTGTGTTTTGTCTATCTCTTGTCTAATTCTGGTTACTGCCTAGACACAGAGAACGGCCATGTCAACGTTTTCACCAAATTAAAATATTTAATTCACAAAATCCACAAAATTGTCAAAAACAAAATGACCGTCGAAATCAGTCAAAACATAAAAAGCCGTCAAAATGAAAAAAAAAATTTAAAATATAATTTCAATAAATAAGAATAGCACGTTGGATGAATATGGGTACATAATGTGTAATTTAACATATTGTGACTTGAGTAGGATTACTTTACTCGATTAACTCGACTGGGTCTAGAGTTCTATAGTTGTCATTTCAAATAACGTCAGACAAAATATTGAAGATATACATTAAAACGAAAACGCTATTAAAATAACAACGCTATATTTTATTTATCTCGTATAATTATTTGAAATATTATTATATTGAGCCTGTTGAAGTCAAATTGAGTACTTATTTCTGTTAAAATATTAGACTTAGTGAAATATTCGAGTAATAATTTGTTAGCTTCAAAATGATTTAGATAATAATATCCCGAACAACAAAACATTTAGGTAAAATCGTTCGAAAACGCTTTATTATTGAATTACCGCGGTTGTAACGTTAATTTTCAAAGCGTTGCGCGTTGCGAAGATTTTACTCACACCGCTGAATTTTTTGTCAAAAGAGGTGCTATATATTAGATTAACATGGTTACTTCTATTACTAAAACTATTTGAAAAAAGGGACATTTACCATTTTCATGTTCACGGAAACAAGACATTCGCAGTTAATGTCGAAATATCGAGGTCCAAAAAATAAAATAAAAAACATGGTAAAAATACCGTTTTTAAATAATTTGAGTAAAAGAGGTGGTGTTCTTTCAATCGTATGTCAATGGTTAGTCAGTGACATTTATTGTGCAAGTTTAGTCATGAATTAATCAATTTATCAATACCTACACCATCAGAAAATAATTAACATCATTACAGAGTCACCGTTATAAAAGAATTGTGACACAACTGAAGTAGAACCTACTGCGTCCGACCTGTCAGTAAGAACCATTGTGAAGTTATTGTTCGACCACTGATCTACTATGTATTAGTACCTACCCATTATCACTCTCCATTACTCTATTTAGTTATAATTATTATATTTACCCGCCAACCCGCATTGGAGCAGCGTGGTGGATTAAGCTCCGATCCTTCTCCCACATGGGCGGCCTATGCCCAACAGTGGGATATTGCAGGCTGAATCGTGATCGTGATTATATTTACATTAAGTTGTCATTAGATTGGGTTCACTGCGACCGGTTTTGATCATTAATTGCTACGAAAGAATTGTCGAATAGATTTTGTTATTTTCTGAGTTAGTTCGCTATTTTTTAGCAAGCACTTGTGTAAACGTGATAAAAATAAAACATCAAAGTAATTATTTCATATAAATATTAAATATACGCTTAAAATTATGTATACGATATTATATTAATAAAATGGATGTTTCAAAACGCGGCTACGCCAGTACAGCAGGCATTTATCACAATTCGCGCCAACCTCATCTCGCTGCTAATGGCGGCGGCAAGTGGCTTCGTAACATTATTATAATACTTAATATCATTGTTAACATTTAAACCGCGCGCTCGTATTTCATTAGCCTAATTAAACATCCAAATTTTACTAAAGCTTCCGACCAACCTAGCTCCTGGTTGGTTGGTTGGCCGCGCGACGGTTAAATTCCGTACAGACTTTTGTCCGTAAAATCCCGCCATAAACAATAGCGAGAACGCTGCCAATTTTTACGGAAATAACATCATTAAGCACGTACTAACAACTCTATGCGATATTTTTCTTTACGATTCACAAACCATGCACACTAGCCACCTCGCAGCGCTTAAGCTCTTAAGTAGAACGTTTAATTGTGGCGCTTTCGTTCTGTTCAAAAGCGCTGTAATGGCGCTGCTCCGGTGAATTACGCCGGCGCGAGCGGCCGCAGTCGGTCAGCACAAATGAGATTTACTCTGCTTTATTGTGGGTCATAATTCAGCTTTGCTTACACGCCGCCATTCATCCCGCACTCCGTCGCGCTGTGCTCTACGTTTTAACGAACAAACGTTCTACCCCGACTGCGAACTAAACCCGCCGTCGTCTATAACACTGGCAGTATTTTGATGTAATTTTTTTTTTTAATAATCACTTCAAGAGTGAAGTTGTCTAATTGCTTTAGTTACATAAGGTTCATAAATAAGTAGTAGTAGTAAACGTTAGGATCACTACACTGTTGTTGGACATCAAAACACGATTAAGAACCCCTTTTCGTGTTGTCAGTTAGCCTCGGAGTGCGAAGTTTTTATCAATATCCCCACAAAAACATCAATTAACTAACAGCGATCTCATCTGTCGACCTGTTGACGTTACACGAACAATATCTTGATGTTATCTGTAATTAATTGGTTAAAAAATTCAATGTTAAGACGGAAACAAACTTTTACAAATAATATACATATTTTACTCCAACCTGCCATCAAGATACGATATCAGTGAATTATATTTATTCGTTTAATTTTGAACGCGACCCTAACAGCTCGCTTAAACTAAGTAGTTATTACATCAAGGAAACAACAGCGGAAGGCGAAATCGTATTACCCGCTGAGTGTAAACACCCCTCTCCCTCCCCGGCCGCCCTCGCCCTCCTCAATCCGACGGCAGGCTCCTCGAGAGTTATCAAGTGTTATCACTTAATTCGCTTTAAATATTTCCCAAGTTATTGTAATACTTACTCAGGTGTTACCCCGGGGTACGAGTTTGTGGAACAGGATTTTTATTAGAGTTTTTGATTTTCATCATTTACTTTAAATATTAAAATACCGTTAAGTTAAGCAGTTGAGAGTAGTCTACTGATATTATTTGATATTTTCTTCTTTTCAAAGCTTGTATACTTACATATATAAGTTACAAACTGTCTAGTTTTTTATTTATTCGAACGCTTTAATATCAAAGTAAAGGGTCTGGTGTCATACATACTTATGTGTTAAAATTGCGGCGCATTGAGGAATGAAAAACTATGTAATCAAGTCGTCAAATACTATTTGCATTTCCAGAATAACTATTTTTCATTTAATTAAATTTATTGCAGTTAGAAAGGGGACACCGCCTGTTACGAAACATAGTTATTCCTAAGAAGAATCGATGTGAAACCCCACACTTATTCTTTTATAGTTTGTCCATTCGACCTCACTGTCAATGCATAGAATCAATCAACAATAAGCTTAAATTAACACAATTTACAATCCTAAACAAAGTAGATGCATATACAGGTACACAAACAAATTTAACATATCTCCAGTACAATTCAATTTATAATGCAAGACAAAGACGAATGCGTCCCAATCACTTACCAGCCACAGCAAATGCGTAAGCAGTACACTTCGTGAACAAAACCGATAAGTGATAACCCATTTAAATTTTACGTACTCCATAAACATTCATTTTAAACCGACGTTTACCAATAAAACTATTCCACATTTAATCCATTAAGCTTATCCAATTTAGTTCGACTCAAAAGAGTTACCTGGGAGCCTCGTTCATCTAAATCTTTAATTCAAAAGCGAATAAGTTTATCTGCGGAAGCCGGCGACTGCTGCGAGTACATGCGGATAATACCGGTGTTGCAGTTCATTGGCGCCGAGTGAAATACTTCACTCTCGTTTCTTTAATGGAGGAAGGATTAATCTCTCGGAAGATCTCGAGAAGGTGGTCTTATCTGTTGACAGAGACGCTGAGTCGATCATTGAAATTATAATTAGGTTTCGTTTATTACTAAGCTGATGCCCGACTTTGTAAGCGCTGCTTATTATATACCTGCTCCCTGAGACAAGGCAAGGCATAAAAGCTAAACGAATAGAATAGAATTCTTAATGTATGGGAATGACACTTACACTGAGCTTATTCGTGTCATTCCCATACATTGATAAAATAAACATCTATTCTTTTTAACAGATTTTCATTTAAAGCAAGGGAAGTTTATCTCTATGGTTATTTATAGATTTTATGTAAAACAACAACAACAGTTTCAAATAATTGCAATAGTTATTCATCAAACCAATAAATAGTTTTAGCTTTTAAATTTTTATTTGTTTGTCCAGCAATGTTTCACGCACTCCGCGCTCTGTTAGCGCCACTGTGAGCCATCAAATCAATTAACCAATCAACAACATTGATACCAATTTCAGAAACGATTTACTAAACCAATTATAGTACAGTTTTTCGTGTTACATTTTAAAAATAAAACTAGATAAAAAAGTGACAAAATAAAATTACTGATTTTTCCCTGGACGGTCATATCCGGCTAGTATAGCGTGACAATACAAACGAATAAAACAAAAGAACACGTCGACGATATAAGTCGGGATTTATGAAAATTGATTCGATCAACGCGTCGACTGGTCCAAGTGACGTGACCGCGGGACACGGCCCAAGTAATGTACTGGGATTTAGGGCTACCCGCGCGATCCTAACATTCGTCACGTCGACAGGTTAATACCCGCGTGATGTACTGCGAAGGGACGGCCCTGCTCGTCGTATAAATAATCTGTTACTAAGCACTCTACTAGAGGGTATTGATTTTTAGTGCCTACAATTAATCGGGGACAGTCTTAGAGCAGGATATATGCGTTCCTTTTGATACGAAGTAAATGAACCAGTCTAGCTAATCCAGTCTTTTATTGAATAACCTTACATTTATTAACTAGTTCGTTTAGCACAATACATTACATATTCATTACAAGTATTAATTCTTAAAAAAGTTCTCTGTTTATGGGTAAAGACATTCGCACCAACTCAAACGAATTCTAAGACAAACAGAATTTTCTACATAAGTAGTCAAAAGAGCAAATTCTCAATCTTCATTGTATGAGTACGTTTAAGACGCGGTATTAGAGAGGATATTACTCTTACAAGACCGTCCCGGCGCTCGACGTAATCATATTAAAAGTTTTAAAGATAATTTATCCGTGAGACTCAGACGGCAAGTACGCTAAATGATACTTAAGTCCTCATAAACCTTACTAATTTATACCGAGCGCTACCTTCGGCTCTTGATGTCGTCTTCATTAAATTTCGGTTAACCAGATAGATAGAGGCTCGTGGCCATCGTCTGCCTCGTAACTCTTGCCGCGGCGACCTTATGACCTTCTTGTATAAAACTGATTATGATGAGATTTGTTTCCGTAAGTAATGTATTAGTTTCTTTATGTAAGTACGACTTTTTAATACAAAATTAGATTAGATATAAATGAGGCTGTTAAGAATACTTTCCGGTCTGATATGATAGATACAAAATATCTTTAAGATGTTGTACATACCACAAGAACCAATCTTTATCTCTGATAATTTAAAAATCGTTAATTGTTTTCGTATGATAATCTGTATAATTGATAGTACTCGTTACTACACAACCCAAAGCATAAACAATATAAAACCTAAAATTGTCTCAAAACATGACAAAATATTGCAGTGTATGTGCTTAATATAAAAAGTTTAACAAAAATTTTAATCAGTTTTCTTTAATTCGCCATAATGTGAACGAAACTTAGAACAAAGTATTAGCTGCGAGGCGGACGAAGTTCCGCTTTCTTAAACGAACGAGTTTCCTTTTTTCTTAAATGAAAATAAGTTAATTTGTATTCGCAGCAAAATGTTGCTTTATCTTCGTCAAACTTACTAAATATTCTTTAATTTGTTTCCTCAGTTCTCGTTAAGGAGAGCGAGTTAGCGTCATCGCGCTTTGTTCCCTTAAATCGTTTTAGCGCTAATTCCGCGCGAAACGGGAGAATAATTGAGAATAACAAAAACTCCACTTTCCTCATTAACACTACGTCATATTAAAATGTTAAAGTTGTAACGAAATTACAAGTTGTTTTAATCACCTCAACTATTTATGTTCGTGTGACGAGCGGAGCGTGGAATAACGTTTTTAAACGACGTTGTTCTGTAAGTTTTTAAGTTAAACTAGACTTTAATGCTGTTCTTAAAAAGATTTTTTATCAAATTACTGTTATTTCATTATTTTTTTGGAAATATTTTATAGCTTGGGTAGTATCAAAAGATTAAGATATTCTTGACTGCTCAAATATTATTTTTGGTCCATTCTCTTGCTGTATCTTCAATCAGATTGAAAACTTTTTTCATTTCTCCATCTCGAACCTACAATGTTCAAAATTCTGAAGTTCTTATTATTATTAATTTTATTTAAGAAAAGCAAAAAAAAACCATTTGCACTTCCTGCCTTAAGCCAGGTTTCTGTTTCAATTTTACTCCCTATCTCTCTACTCTCCCTAATCTGTATGGTTAGAATAGTCAAAAAAAATATATTGAAAAACCTAAAGCTGTAGATAGCTGAGTCAAACTTGAATACGATCGCCAGAAATGCAGTTGCTTCAAAGTCTCCCTTCAAAAAGTCTTCCGCAAGCTAGAATACCCTTTACTCCTAACCTCACCTGATATGTGTTGCCATTTTTTAGTTTAGCCGATAAACAGTTTGCTCACATCACGCAGGAACGGTTTATGATTTAAATTTGGTGATCACGGGGCTCGTATGACACAAATCTCGTGTATTAAAAGTGTAAGTATGTGTAAAATGACATCGGTTACGTCGCTCGATGTCACGCGGAGGTCACGTCACACGGCTCGTCCCTCGTCAATCGCGTGTCAGTTAGAATATTGTAGATCTTTTAATGTCACGCTCTATATAATACACCTTCTGGACAATCTTCTGAGACAGATTTGAAATTGTGAACGTGATTTGAAAGTGTCTGCTGCTATTGGAAGCTTTTTAAATAGTAGGATTTTCAAGAAGCTTTTTATGTGACTAAAACTAAACTAAAAACTTATATGTATAAGTTGCAGCGATAATTGTAATGACCTTAACAAATATAATACCTTGCAGATATTTATTGGAAAAAAACAATCAATGATTTTAATTTTATATAAAAAAGATCAAGATTTGCTTCCACAAGCGTGCTGTCAAAGACGTAAAAGTTTTTTCCGATATTACTTAGATTAATTAAATCCAAATAAACTCTGATAGTGAATATTTGACACAATGACTTTTAAACCACAAATAAATAATCAAAAACATGGCACTAGCGACATCATGTTCTTATTCAGCCTGTAGTAGCTAACATACTGATCGCTATCGCAATGTAATAGGTAGGGATCCCTAGTACCTACATTTTTTTCACCTGATCAGTATCAAGCTAATTGTTTGGGAGTGGCTACATTTTGATGAGGCGAGCAAAAAATTCCTCTTCGAAAACTCTCGATTGTGGTAGCTAACAGAGATAGTAGGGGGTAGAGCAGCAGTGAGCGTAGGACCGGGATAACGTACCACTCAATTTGTAGGACATTATTACTATTAAATTATATAGATAATCACTAACTAAAAGAAAAAAAAATCAGCTGGTTAGTAATAATTTTTGATGACCTTAGGGTGTGGTGAAGCCGACCGATGGCGGGATATCCATCCAACTGCTGGCTTTGAAATACACAGGCCGAAGACGGGCAGCAGCGTCTTCGGTGCGACAAAGCCAGTCCTGCGGTCACCAACCCGCCTGCCCAGCGTGGTGACTATGGGCAAAACACACGAGTTCACGTCATTTTTGGCGCGAACTTGTGTAGGCTTATGTCCACCAGTGGACTGCGATAGGCTGAAATGATGATGAATGATGATAGGGTGTGGTGTTAGTGTTTCGTGATCTAGGGGGGTATGTCATCAAAAAAAAAATTTTTTTCTGTTTTTTTTTTTTTAAATGTAGCACTCCCAAAAAATTAGCTTGATACTGATCAGGTGAAAAAAATGTACTAGGGCTCCCTACCTATAACGGTCGGGACGCCATGTCCGCGGTCAGACGGTCCAGTCGGATTGCGGAGCATATTAAATCCGCACGCGGCGCGTTCGGCACGTACTAATAGGATTATTTGGGCGCATTATCAATTAACATATTCGCTGGAATTAGGCCCGCTGTGTACGCGGTCGCCACAGCTGCGTGTTGTAACCTAGGCGGCGCCTGCGTGGTGAGGTGTTCATATAACTGACAACGTATCGTACTCAATTATGAAATGGCAAGTATTTGAAAATTAATTACTTAATAAAATGAAAAGTAATTCTGACTGATTTTAAAACAATACTTTAAACTATGTCTACGTAAATAGTTGCCTTGATTTCCGATCTAGTTCTAAAAAACCAATGTTTATCTAATAGGTCGGGGGCAAAGTTTTTTCGTATTTTCTAGTAAAAGATTACAAAAAGTTTTTGGTCGTATTGTTTGTAACTGGCTGGTTTTGATACCATGAAGAGATGACATTAAAATGTCAATGTCATATTTTAAAGTTTTGCTTCACTTTAAAAAAACATGGAAAAATGCGACTCAAGCCGCAAAAAATAATTTTGACGTTTATTCACGTTTATAGTCTATAAACGTCACAATTGTTTTTTCAAACTTCTAGACTAAATCCCGTCACTACCTATATACGAGATGGCGACAAATCATCGAATAAAATTGTACATTTATATTATAGTTAATGTAAAATCTTACCTTCAATTTCTCTAGGTATACTATACGAAGAGACTTTTTCCCCGACCTAGTATTTAACATTTTCAAACATAAACTGCCAAGTTTCAAAGCTAAATACACAGACAATATGAATTGAAATACTATTTGCTGACAAAGACTCTTAATTGACAAAAATATGTGTATTCTCAGATATACTTCATAAGGTGATTATATAACAAAGGTTCTTTACAATCTGCATGCTATTTAATTTATTATTAATGGCACTACTGACCTTCCTAGCTTAACTGTCGTTGTTAATCAAAATCTACACAGAGTGTTAGAACGTGCACAAGCAACATAACAAGATAAATAATTTAAAGATCGACCTTCGCCGACAGTAAGCCTTCCAGCGCCGTTCGTCTAAAGTTCTAAACAATGACGCTCGTATCGTTCGTTCGTTAACAAAAACTTCGGCGCGGAATGAGAAATATGTAAATGTAATCTTTTAAAAGATCACGCGCCGGACCCGCTCTCATTACGTAGGTATACGAGTATCTCTCGCCCGCGCCTTTGTTCCTTAGGCACTTTTAATTTATCTGCGATTGCTATTACAGGATACACTTTATGTTGTTTTATATTTGCATTTCTGTTTGCGTTACAAATCCTGATTAGTGAGGAAGTTCACGGTCACAATACAACACACCATGTTCTAGTTCTAAATTTACTTCTTATTTCTTAGAAAAATATAACACGGTTCAATCAAATTTCATATTCCGCATAGCTATGTGTGTAACACGTAAAAAATGATTAGCAAACAATTACCTACAAAAACCCGACAGTACAAGCGGATCATGGAGATTCGCGCCCCGCTCTTTAACAGCTCCGAAATTCCACAGTAAAATTCAAGTATACTGTTATTTCAGTAAGTTTTTAGTATTCATTTAAGTGATCCAGAGAAAAAATTGCCATAAGATAGCGTGAAAAAGTGGCTTATGCCCAGCAGTGAGATGATACTGCCTGAACGCATGCATGCAGCCATGCATGTATATCATAATTATACATTCAAATAATAGAATCATCGATTCTTACTTAAACGAAATTGATAGTGCACATACAAGAATACCTCAACAATGACGCGCGACACCGTTCGCTTTCTATTTATTAATTAGCGAAGTATTTCATCACGTACAACACGCACGTGGCTCTACGTCTACTTTTCGTGTTTTTTTTTCTGAACCTTTTTTCTCTTTTCCTCCAGCTCTACGAGCGACGTTAATCTAAATTTACCTCTGCACCGTACAGAACAGGTGTTGTATTGACGCCGCGCTCACCTCTTGCCCCCCCCCCCCCTCCTCCCTCCTCACATTGACTTGAATTCCTCGTAAATTGCATCCATTTTCCTTCCTCTTTGTGCTTTGCACTTTCACGCGGGCAACGTATAGAACGCGGCAGCTCTTTATTAGACTCTCGTATCGTCGATCGTTACGACGTGTTTAAAATCTTTTTCGAATCTTCTTCGGTATTGGCGCATGCGCACTACATCCTCAGATGAGACCAGCGCGGCGCCGACTAATCAGTCGACAACTAACAAGTATTGAGAAAGCAAATGACTCGACCAATTTTACCCCCACAAAAGGAACCCGCAAGTTTCTTTACCTTTAAAAGCTTCGCTCGGACCGTAGACAAGAGATCCGGTGATCCTTTTACGAGGTAATGTTTTTAATACTTTGTGAAATACTCTCGGCACCTTCATCGTTATGAATGTGAAGTAGACTGTACAAGCTCGCGTAGGTAACTGATTGAATCATTTGAAACTCAACGGTTTTGTATCACACCAATTCTTTTAACTGAAAAGTAGATTGGTTTATTTTGTCTTATCTGGATAGCTCACAGCTTATAAAAACTATATCGTTTTTTATTTATTTATTTATTTGTAGAATGGTACAGAAACAATTACAAGAATAACAGCGTAGTATAAAACATCATATCATCATCTTATACAGAACTAGCTGTACCCGCGACTTCGTCCGCGTGGAATTTAACAAAAAAGTTAAAAAAAGTTCGATAAAATGATCTTTGATATTCTTTGATTTCCTTTATTAGCATGAGCAGGCGGTCGAGCGATGCGGGGCAGAGGGTATGGACTCGCCCGCGCCCGCGCCGCCCGTAGGCATCTCAAGGAAAGAACGCTAGCTCGCCGAGCATTAAATGTGTCGCTGCTAATTACTTCTAACGATGATATCTCAAAAACTATTTATCTGATTGATATAGTGTAAAGGGCAATTTTAATCTGCATTAAATGCCTAAGCTAAATATCATATTAATTTGGATAAGGATTAATACTGAACTAAAGAAAATATCTTTAAAAATAACCTAATGTTTTTAATTAAAAATTTGAACATAAAAGTGGTTATTGTAAGTCAACCCTAAGAGATAGAGATATGCTATCGCGGACTTTTTTGTAGCATTTTTATAGATTTTGAATTCGCTAGTACATTATACAACTATATCTTTGCTAGTTTACGCAGCGTTCGCGTGGAAAGCTCCCCGTTGGCGAGATTTTTTACGACTTCTTCAACGTTTATCGCCGTATTTCTGCTAATTTACATTCAAAAATAATAAATTATATACCTAAACCTTCCTCAAGAATCGCTCTTTCTATTGTTGAAAACCGTATAAAAATCCGTAGCGTAGTTTTCGAGTTTATCGCGTTCAGACAGGAGGACAGACAGACAGACAGGAGGACAGAAAGACGCGGCCGGGGGACTTATTTTTATAATAAGTATAGATAAAAAACTAGAAAGCTAATAACAAGCTACCACATATTGACAGATTGATTTGACGGAACAAACATTATTGTTTAATCTATTGTGAAAATTGTAAGAGGAAATTAAATTGAATAGATATTTTTCAGATTTTTATTTTACTAACGATAATCGGACAGCGAGCTAATCTCGACGTCAGCACGGTTTGTGTTTCCAATTCGTTCGGGAGCGTGACAACGCGACGCAAATTGAATCTGTTTTGTGACAACGAGTCAGTGCCGCGCCGCGTGACGCCGTGACACCGTGATGCCGTGACACCGGGACACAGCACTCATTTACTTTGCGTATTAATTAAGCGACCGAGAGCTCGATCGAGGGCTCGCAACTGAGAATTCATTTATCGTAGAGAAGTGATATAAAAAGCGGAAACGATAATAATTATTCGCAACAACCAATACTTCCTTCTTTGTTTTCTAAGTTAATGCCACGATTTCATTGAATATTAATTTTCTCTTATTATAATTAATATGAAATTATTCCCGGAACAATGTTATGTTTAATTTTGTAGAGAAAGGGGAGGCATTAGAAGTAATGGGGCGGGAATTAGTAGCAACATAGCATCGTACCGGAAGAGCCGTCTCGGCTTCCCCTGCAATCAATATCGTACAAGCGTACAGATCGCTATCATTTTAATTTGTTGCTATTTGTTTCAATCTTCTAAATATGGCGATTAAATATTATAAATGTTTATTGTCACGAGCAATCCTATTGCGAATACTGTGAAGCCACAATTCAAGTAACACGGACGTCAAGTACTACACTAAATTGAAGTAAATATTTCTTATAGACTGCATTACCGTATCGTTTCCGCCTCACTTTAAACTACGCTCAAAGTGTACCGCTGTCAGTGTCTCGTTACGTAAGGTCTGAGGCGCCGCTTGTCGCGACCTCACCTGGCGAGCTTCCAACTCGCTGAAGACGCCTCGGAGTCAATAACGGCCTCTTCACCTTCTGCTCGGGAGCCATTTTGAAACTCAATGTTTAGTTTGGATAGATAATAAAAATACTCCTGCGTTTGACTTTACCGATAAAATATCTTTCAGGCGCAGAAAGGATATCTAATAAAACTTCGTAATACCGATTAATCCTTTCTCGTTTATTTTTCATTTATTATTTAATAACTTATAAAGCGGAAACCTACGCAAACTCAACTCTGTTTGAATTACATTAATATTTTAATGCTAAGAAATAACTTCCTTTATCTCGACATCAAAAGAATGCAATAATGCCTTGACGTCAGACCAGAATGGCGAATAAAATGTTATCCATTTAGAAATGGATATATCTGTGAGATATATATATCTATATCTGTGAGAGCCACTTACAATGGTGCGTTTCACTTGACATAGAGTAACGCTTATTTATTTATTCATTTATTTATATTTTGAGCCCGACTGGGATAGTACCTCGGCCTTACATTACATTTAATTAACTTTTGTTAGGGTAGTTTGGTGTAGTCATTAACTGAGGTAGGGCACAGCAGGAAATTTCCTGCTTTAAAAATGGAGCAGCCCGACTGGGGTATACATATAAATAATACTGTATACAGCTAAATAATACTGTTTTCAAGCAGTATTGCGTTCCTGTTGGTGAGTAAGGTGACCAGAGCTTCTGGGGGGAATTGGGTATAAGGTCGGCAACGCGCTTGCGATACTTCTGGTGTTGCAGGCGTCTATAAGCTACGGTAATCGCTTACCATCAGATGAGCCGTACGCTTGTCGGCAAGACTTAGTTATATTTTAAAAAAAATCTATTATTATTATAATAAGGACAACCAATGGTATACGAAAAGGTTATAAGTTAATAGCTTAGAACAAATAAAGCCAATTACAGGTCATCACGGTTAGTTATTAGCTTAAGAAACAGCTTTTTCCAGTAACTCAAATTCATAATAGACCAGTGCTTTTAGCCTTTAATAATGGTAAAAACCAAAGAAAATTATAGCAGGATAAATTTTGAAGTTATGTGAAAAAAGTGTAAATACAAAATACAAAAGTTGCAGATCTTTCCTTACCCCCCCCCCCCCCCCCAGCCCTCTCTACCACTTCCCGACCTCAAATCAACCGTAATTTATTTTTTCTTTCATTTTTGTTGTATTATCTTTCTTTTCAAATGTGTCGTGTTGTTTTCAAAAGCTAAAAGCACTGGTCTATAAAGGTGAAGTAACTATTGGTCTAAGGTCTATGGTAATATATTTCAAGCAGCGTCGTTCAAGCTATAAGTGAAACGCTATGCATGCTTAAGACAGCGGCATGCACTCATGCAGGCACGGTGCCCGTGACACAAATCTAATAAACCCGCGCCGCGTCGCCCCTTCTCTTATGTTTTGCTTTTAACAGCAACTAACACGTTTTACCTCCATTTAAAATAGCGGAACATTTTACCCTCACGACGTGTCTACTTATCGCTTTCCTGGGATTTTTAATACGCTTTCCGCTAAATGTTGACGTGGTTTGTTTATTTAAATATAATAATTTAACAAATAAATATGCATGATGTATTTGATAGATTTTTTTAAACATAGACTAGGGCTTGACTGCGGTCTCACCTGATGGTAAGTGAAGATGCCTATTCACTTTTGATTTAAAGATACCAAAGTTATAGTTAATTGGAAAAATGGAAGCCGGAAAGGCATTACAAATTTCAATTATTCAATAGTATTAAAATGTTATTAAAAACTTTAATAATTACACAAAGAACATTACGTCCACTCTAAACATTTCGTCTTAAACTGTACTAAAACTAAATCATCAGAATTAGTCCTCGTTAGTTCGAAATATCTCGTGTTGTTATTTTGTGCGAGGGAAATAATATAACATTATTAGTGAGGCTATTTCACGGGTCGGTTGTCAAAGGTCCGGTACGGCGGGAGAGCAACCGGCCTCTACTAGAACACCGTAGCTCTTAATACAACGAGGGTAGAGCGTAGTGGGAGAACCGTGGCGCCCAAACTGGGACCCGCCGTTCGACTACATGAACTTCGACTGGGAGGTGCCCAGAACCGAAATCTAAAATTATCTTTCAAAGTGAATTTTATAAACGTTTGACGCTTAGCAAATATCTCATTTTCCAATTATAAACTTCGTCTTTATTACAGCTTTGATGCGAGAGTTGGAAGCTGAACACTTTTGTTTTCTTGTTGTTTTAATAAATCTAAGAGCGATTACGTTAGCTAATATTGGACATGATTTAATTTCCAACACTCATCCGATTGAATTAATATTGTTATGTTGGTATATACAAAGACTTTTTAATTTGTAATCGATATGCTATCTTCTTAAACGTTCGCTTCGACGTTGCTTGCTTTAAACGCATATCAAATAGGCCACTGTCACATGCGTTACTTAGGCCTAATATAATAGTGGACAATCAAGCCAAGTTTCTACGTCCTAGTGGAAGATAGGGTGCACGCTTTGAATGTAAGACAGGAACGCGCAAGTGGTGTCACTATAGAAGTACGAATCACATTCTTAACATATCTCACCCACATATGTAATATATGGGAGCCTCTGGTCAAGTACAAAAATAGTGTCTTAGTTTAATCCTCATTCAGTCAGTTTTAATCTTACCTCCGATATATCTGGCATAATCAGTCTCGGCACACAAAACAATTTGGAGTCAATAAAAAGACTCATTGTGACCGGTCAGAATACTTGTATATTTCGGGATACAACCTATGAACCATCTATTTTTCAATATCCAGTGTCTATCTCCCATCTTCGCTGAATCACAATCAACTAATAGCCATCCAATTACATACCACCCTGCATCCAATCCTCCGATACAACACGCAGGGTGAAATTGCTTATTTATAGCGACCCTCGATTATACCATTCTTTCCTCTTCGCGTCCTGAATATTGTAACACTTAGACAATTGATCCGCGATTTTAGTTCTTACAACCTTATAACACGGTACAAAATGCGATAACGATATTTATGAGGACTTAGTTTTAATACCTCTCGTCGGGCATAGTTTTAAAACTTCTTTTATCGTATAAACACAGCCTTGTTTTAACGGACTTATGAAAGAGGTTGTTTTGTATTTATATTGGGGAGAATGTTTTCGTGTATATTGTCATTGCTATCTTTTGATTTAATAGATCTATTCATTACAGAGTGATTAAAGTGCACATATTAGGAAGAGAAAACCAAACCACTAAATGGGTGACAACAAACGGTTTGCTGCAGAAGCGGTATTGCTAATTGTATTATCAGTACTATAAAATACATATTAAATGTTTAGGTTATAAACGAACACTTATACAAAGCGATGCGATATTGTACTGTAACATAACTATCTCCCTAAGCACGAGACATTTACCATTTAAACAACGTGAACGTATTAACTGATAGCGACCGTTACTCATAGTAGGGAATATATCCGTCAACCCGCATTGGAGCAGCGTGGTGGAATAAGCTCTGATCCTTCTCCTACATGGGGAAGAGGCCTATGCCCAGCTGTGGGATATTACAGGCTGAATCGTGATCGGTTACTCTGCGAAATGAAAAATAACTTTTTTTTTTAAATTCCACGCGGACGAAGTCGCGGGCACAGCTAGTACATTAATATAATCCTGCGTCGAATAATAAGCTTTATCTATTCATTTCTTTTTAATACAAATCTCTTAATTTAATTTTTTTGATAAATAAATTATTTGCTATTTACAAGGTTTGCAAACACCATATTAAAGAATGTTAGATAATAAATACAGTCCCAAATGTACACAATCGAAAATAATAAGGATATCGATGTTATTAAAATATAAGCTGATAATTTTTTTTAATAAAATAATCTAATTTAGCATTTAATCTCAATTCCAAATTTCCTCTTAAATGTTAAAAAAGATGGAACAAAACGTCATATTGTCTCAGAAAATGTTATTTATTGGTACGAAATTATGTTTCATTTATACATTTTTATAATTAATCGCTGTTTGTAGAGGCTGTTGTTAGATCGATGGTAATTCACAATAGATAGAGCCCGGAATTTGATCGGAATTTTGGCATTCCACTTCATTCACGAGCGAGAACTCTCTTGAATAGAATACGTTCTCAAAGCTTTCGACCAATTCGCTGAATTGTTCCATAAACCAATAAAGGTTATCCTGAGGGTATTGTCGTCAGCGCGGAATATAATAACTGGTTTATATTATAACCAACTTATTTATTTATTGGAAATAAAGATTATGATTGAGTTGGCGTCAATGGTATTGTTGGAAGCACCACGACTAAATGAATGTTTGCACTGTACGAGTTACTTGAACAGTTTTTTTTTAATCAAATTATTTTATATTGTAGATTGTTTTCTTTCATGAAACATGATAGTTGTTACGTCTTTATAGTTAAGAATCTGGCACACAACATATATGTTAGGGATCAACGTTTTGTGATTTGGTCGTAAACGTTCCGAAGAACACATATTTCATCACTTATAACGCCTTTCCACGGAGTGAAGAAACACACACGGCACAAATATAGGGTAATTCCATCGTGTACAAATTATGTAGATCCAAGAAAGCGCATGAAAGTTAAATATGCTCCGAATTTGGTGCGACTAAGCCTGAGTAATGTTCGCCATTCGTCTGGTCCGCGAGCGCCGAGCTCTTACATCGACTCGACTTCCAAAGAATATCGCGCTATTATTCACATAAATACTTTTATATATTAGTAATCTTAAAGTGGAAGAATTTGTTTGTTTGCTTGACTTAACTGTGGGATTGTCGGTTTAAATATTTCTTTAGCGTAAGATATTCTAATTATTGCTGTAGTCAGATAAATGCATGATTTAGCACGTTGTCGAAATGGTGCATGTATTTGGAAAGAAATTATTTAGGAGAATATATTAGTATCTGCAGAACTATCGACCCCATAAAGGGTTGAAGTTGAACCACCACACTGCTTGCTGTGTGTACGCCTCTTAAAATTTCTTCTAAAACATCCCAAATTCCAGTTAATTTCATGACAATAAGTTTTACACCCAACTTTATTTAAAAAAGCGTTAAAACTGATTTTTTAGTTTCAGAATCTGTCAATCATAAACGAAAATGATAAAAAAAATCCTTTCTAGCATACGTAAAGACGAACGAATATAATATTTTGTACAATGAAACTCAAACTGCAAGTTCAGTGCGAGGTGTTCTATCACTCACTACCCTGATTTCCATACGTCGGTCGGTCTACCTCGGGGCGCGGCGCGACGCCCACAATTCACGTTTATTAAAGCGGAAATCCCGGTAACGAATCCGAGCACTCCGGCAGAAGTGGGTTAAGATGTACTCGTATAATGTAAAAAGGCAGGTTCATCGCTTGCGCGCCGTTTCTCGTCCTCGCATGCATGCATTATTTATCTGTAGCGAGCGAGCTGCCGGGCGAGCTCTCATTGAATCATGACTCCTGTTACAATTTATTACACGCCGCTGAGTTTCACGTTGAAAACTAGAATAGTTAGTGTTGAATTTGAGATGATTTTCAGGTAGGAATAAATGACACGCATAACTCTCTATCTTTCAGTTTATCTTACACATACACATTCACGGATATGAATACACGAAAATCAATCAGAAACACCTACATAGGCAAGTAATAAACGTGACAGAGTGGTGAAGCTATCTTTATAAAGCATTGATCCGTGTTGAAGCCTTAAGCATACTCGAACATGAGCTACAAATCACTTTAGTCTAAGCCTGAAGAAGCAGTTTTGTAGTTTAATTTCTTGCAAGGTACTCCAAAGTTGTTTCTACACCCGGTACTGACTCAGTTTAATACTTGTAGTATACTGTTGTAACTTCATAAATTTAATGATCATTCTGATATAGTGGTGAGAAAAGCCTTGAGCGCAGTTTTAATTCCTCTTCGGAGCGAATATTTTAAATAAATACAATAATATTTGTTTGAATGTTTGTTCATGTGAATGTGTAATTCACATTATAGAGACATTTACAGGCGATTTCAGTAAAATAAATCAGTTTTATACTTTAATATTAGTTGTGATAGGTAAGTGTCAAACTTAAATGAGCACAGTACCATGAGGTGCAATGACCTCTGCGCCGCCCTGTAAGAGTTTCGTAAGTAACTCCGGTTCAGCTTTCGTGTGTCAGAGTATCATCATCATCATCATAAAATATACTCCAAGTTAGAAAACTTTTTCGATAAACAGTGTATACTGAGATGCTGGGTTTACACTTATATGGTATACTTAAGATTTTCTATCAACGTTGTATCGACGTCGCAACATATGTCCGTCTTTGTATGACTTTACTCAAAATATCTGCATAGTGCTATTATGAACCATCCAGGCGTTACAGAATACGCTCAATTAATCCAGTTAAATATAAAAATAATATTATTCAAAAGGCCGGGCAATGTCGGAGATAGATACAAGTAGTGTAGTAAATTCATACTAATCTCTGACAGTGATCTAAAATATTATCACATCCATGTAACATTTACTGGACAGTAATTCGGTAAATAAAAATATTATTTGGTAGTAAGCAGCCTACACATTGCCAGCCTGTAGCGTGGACAACGCCGTAAAGGACGGCTCCTCTTATAAGTAAATGTACTTTTATTTCTAGGAACGAATCGCGTTGCCTACTCATTCCGCTGCGGGATAGGGTTAAAGTTTCGTAGTGAAGAGTCGCGGGAGGAAGGTGTCGCCTCGCCCGAACTGTAAATAAAATAAAACGCTAGAAATATTGAAAATTCAATAACTCTCGCTGGGATACGATTTCCTCCGCGAGCAACTTTAAATTTTGATACGTTTTCCGTAACGGCCTTTACTCTAAGTTTGTATTTGAACTGCAAAATGTTTACCAACGTTTTCTGCATATCGAATTATTTATACTCTACCATTTGTGTCTCTCAAGGCATGTCTCTCTATTTTAGTTAGTCAATTAATAATAATAATAAATAAATAAATATCTACACAATACACACACGGTCGTGTGTTCCTAAAGTAAGCAACTTAATGCTTGTGTTATAGGTAACAGCCGACTGGTCTAGCTACATAATAATTTTTTTTTTTTATAAACGTACTTATAAATAGTATATATATAAATATTAAATATATAAATAAATATGTATATTACACCCAGACTCGGAGTGGGAATTAACCCACAACCCCTGGAGCAGAAAGCAGGGTCACTACAAACCGCGCCAACGGGCTAGTCAATTAAAGTTCTTTTCACGCTCAAAGCAAATATTTGTTCTTGGTCTAATAACCATACATGCATCGTCGTTAGCACGTAAAGCCGTTCCATTGATATCACAAACATCTACTAGTAATCGTTACTCTTGGTAGGGATATCATAACTTTCTGTTATTATTGTTTAGTTTTTTCTTTTCTTTTTTTTTGTAAATGTTTTTTTTTTTACTTTCGTTAAATGTGTGTATCCACCTTATGGCGAAATAAGTGTTTTCATTTTTTCATTTTAATTTTCATACGCTAATGTTCAATAAAACAGCGTTGTAGACTAAGTTCAAACCCAATATCCAATATGGAGAAGAGATAATGCCCAGCAGGGCAACACTTAAAGGATGATTTAGTAGTTGTCTCATGTCAGGGAAACAGCCTTAAAAGCGGGAGCCGCGGCGGAAAAAGCTGAAACGACTAAACGGCACAAATATTCGTCACTAATTCCAAATTACATCTTTGTGCCGTTTGCAGTTGAAACACTTGGACCTTGGAGTAGCAGTGCAAAAAAATTCTTAAATGAGATAACTCCTCGCCTTATTGCCTCCACTGGTGACAAGAGGGCAGGTGCATTTTTTGCCCAGAGAATCGGCATAGCGATTCAACGGGGAAATGCTGCCAGCATTCTTGGCACAATTCCACACGGACATGATTTGTATCAAAACTATCTGTAAATATTTAGTTCTTAAGTTGTGACTTGTAAATATGTATAATTTTTTTTAGTAGTTTCGTCTTCAAGTTTAATTGTATCAACATATTTCCGTCACAGCTACGCAACTGATGTGGCTGTTTAGATCTCATTGATGCGTTTTCACAACAGTCACACGAACTGACCACTGCGTCAACCGTCGCAATGTTTCGCAGAATGTCTGTATAGCGTATAGCCAATATTGACATTTACAAAGAGTTTTTTGCTGTAGGGTATTTAATATTTATGTTGTATGTTTCCGTACTCCCACCCAGGATTTAATTCTGCTAGAAGCCGTTGAAACACCTTTATTTCTTTTTTGAAGTGAAACTTCTTTAGGCGCATGAGGGGTAAAATTTGAGCGACCGGTAACGCGGCAGACTCAGGGACGGTCAGTACTTGGATGGGTGACCGCCTGGGAACACCGCGTGATGTTAGCTTCTTGTTTTTCAATTAGTTTTTTTTCTTTTTAATTAGTTTTTTTTAATTAGTTTGCCAATGAAGTTTCACTTCTGTGTGTACTTTGTACGCACGCTTTTTTTTTTATTTTTTATTTAAACCATAAACATAATAATATGAATGTTCTGCGTCGCCGGCTATTCACCGGGCGCGGAGGCAGCGGGCGGTAATGAGCAAAGTTGCAGTGCGTTTACTTAACCGCCTCGCACGGAAATAATAAGCTCAATTAACGCGGTGGCGACCCGCTTCACTACCTTTGACCCGCTCGAGTTCCTGAGAAAACCTAAGTGTTACAACTTGTACTTGCGAATGCATTGCGTAACAGATTATTCGTGTTAAGTTGTTCCTTTTTATTCAATTTTAATAATTTCTTAATTAACATTTAGCTGTCTACCTACTATTCAGCTTCATTCGGTACAGTTTGTGAATGGGATGTCCATTCCTACTATTACAATTGGAGTGTTTTCACCACAGTTTTCATTTTCTCACGCAGCTACACTGTGATGTGGAAAGTAAACACGTCTCAGAATGTCTCCCATTAGAGGCGTATATTTCTTCTTAACTTTTCCTTCAAATCCTTGCACGAGATTATCTTTATACATAGTTATAAAAGATTAGTTTTAATTCCCTTTACTCGTCCTACTTCATCACATTTTCTACCCAATCAGCTTATAATTAATACGCAGCATACATAATTATTTTTACCAATGATGTCGTTGATCCTTTAACACTAATAGTCGTTCGTTACTTTGTAAATAGAAGCATAGTTATATTTTCTGTATTACTACCTTATGGAATAGTTACATAAGGTCGAGAGTTGACAAGGATTGTAAAGCGACCCGCGGGCGCTCCACGGAGGCGGGCGCGCTGTCAGCCGCTTGTATGCCGTGACCATGTTCTACACTGAAACCTAAGAAGCCGCCGCTTTCTGCAACCTCGTTAAATTGTTGCTTTTCTTTAAAAAAAATATTCCAGACACAGAGTCAAAAAATATAAGACTAGATTCTTGGCTCCATTCCACGCGGACATGATTTATCACGTACGTAACTGTCTGTAAATACTCAGTTCTAAAGTTGTGAATTGTAAATTATATTGTAAAATTTAGATGCACATTTTGGTTTCGTTCTCATGTACAACTAGTAAGGATTAGGTACGTATGAGAGAATTTCGTTTAATTACACGACTTCTAGAACTACTACTGGAGCAGCAATTCGTTTTTACATTTAATTTGGTGCCCGCTTTGTGACGCTTCAAAGTTCACAACGCACAAGAAAGCGAGCGTTTAATGTAACAAAGAGGCAAGCGATTAAACCAATTTGTCGCGGGTGAGGCTACGTGCGCCACTAACTCCCGTGCTCTCCTCCCCGCTCCTCACTCCTCTACTCCTCTCTCCTAGCTCCTCCCGTCGTTCAACAAAACCTCGCTAGCCCTGAGCTGCGCCCAACGAGCTCAATTATTCCTCGGCGCCGTGTCTGCAGCTCGGCTATTGTTCTCGCTAATTTGTATCAGCGAATGTGACCATTAGAATGAGCCAGCTCACGTCCGCCCGAGAGGTTGCATTATTCAAATTTAGTAAGCTCTTTCATAGATTAAGAAATGCATTTACTTTTTAACATATATGACTGGAATAAGTACCAATTATAATCCCTAATGTAGGCAAAAGTATTCTTTAATAAGATTAGTTTAAGTTTGAAGGAAATTACTGAGATTGTTTTCTCTGTCAACAATATTATTTTAAAGTGTAAAAAATAAACTAGCTACAATCGTAGCCGAAATTAAACAGTTTTCTGCCTACTCACAATAGTGAACACTTCCCATTTAATTTATTAATAAAAAAATTTCAAATATTAGTTTTGTTGTCTGATCATCTCCAAATTTAACTTTTTTTCTTTTCTTTCTATACAACTTGGTCGACAAACGAGTGTACGGCTCACCTGATAGTAATACCTAAAGATGCCTGCAACAATCCGCCCCAGATGTTCTAGTCACCTTACCCACCACTGAAACACAACACTGCTTGAAATCAGTAGATATTATTTGATTATAACTAGAATTATAAACTAGAATTTATTTTTATAATTTCCCCGTAAATTTATTTAAGTGAGCAAGACACTGTCATTATTACAGTTCAGCTCATGCGCTGAGACAGGACCACAGAGGCCGCGGAGTTATGACGTCATAAAAGATTGAATTAACCGAAACACTCCGCGCCGCAACGTTGCACTCCGAACAATTAAGTTCTTAAATGACGTGTTTTAGGAGTTTGGTTCATAAGCTCGAGTTTTCATTCATTAAATTTAGTTATTTCACAGAATGCATAATATTCGTTAATTTGTTAGTTATAGTTAATGTACACCTGATAGCGATCGTTACTCATAGTAGGGAATATATACCAACCCGCATTGGAGCAGCGTGGTGGATTAAGCTCTGATCCTTCTCCTACATGGGGAAAGAGGCCTATGCCTGAAGTGAGTTAATGAAAGACTACCACCGAGATGTGGATTATATTGAGTACAATGAGCAAGAAACTCAACAGATACCTTTGAAAAAAGCTGTTAGTATTATATTCCACGGTTAAAAATTCCTTTAATAAATCCCGTATGAAAATAACTTCACCAAACCCATACTTTCCCATTTGCAGAGCAATATGCTATAAGACTGAAATACAAACTTTAAATTAATTTATTGACAATAGTAAAAATGTTTTAACGTTGTTTTTAAATCCTATTCACCGCGATAATACCAAAGTAATTGAAAGAGAAACAAGAGCCAACGCAGAACAATAGACTTGACACACGACAGTCGATATCACGAATATTTCGTTCGAAAAACTTTATTACTTTAAAGATCACAATACTATGAGGGTGGATTTAGATCAAATGAACAAAGAGCTAGAGCTAGAACAAGAGCATTCTTTCTTGATCTTCGAACACTCGTATTCATATATATAACAACGAAAGAATGCTCTACGCCTGTTTATACTAAAAGAATTTGATAAGAATTTGATATAGTGGGGTTAGAATAGGCATTCGCTCATCTGATGTAAATCGACCATTAGATATTATTCCGCAGTAAGTTATTCGATGACCCAGTCTGTACTGACACTCAAACGGTCAAGCAACTCTGTAGCAAAACTGATCGAAGTGCATCGAAAACAAAAAATAAACTGCATTGGTTCGAACACAATGTACAGATGACGGCGACTGGACAAAGAGAAGCGTCGTCCGACTTCTGCCTGAAAGAACCGACGAGACTAGCTCCGTCTTGTTTCCTGTAGCGATAATAATAGTTTTATATAATATTGTAGCTTGCTCTTATTTCATAAGTTAAAAATGTAGTGCGATTCTATTTTTTTGATGTTTTTGGCGCGTTAGGGAAAAATGATGAGAGTAAATTTTTACGATGCTCGCGCTCACCGTCACAAAAAACCGACATCGTAAAATTAGCAACGTAAAGTTAGCTAACCAATGAAGTATAACTTCTCACGTGGGTACATAAGTACACACACACATTTTTTTTAAGTTCAGTGACCATTTTCAGTTTCATGTTAATTTATTCGAACATTAGTGAGTTTTAGAACATTTCATAATATTATCAAAGCAGATAGAACAGAGTCGGGGTTATCATTAAGTTTTGAATACATCATCCCAATTTAATTAAATGATTCTACAGAACCAATAATGGTAATAAAAGTGAAATAAAAAGCGATGAACATCGCAACATCGGCCTTTTGCCTTTAATTGCTATTTAATGTGCGCGCGTAAATCACCGCAGCGGACGAAGAGGGCGGACGAGGCGAGGCGAGGTGAGGCGAGGCGAGGAGAGGCGGGCTGAGAAAACTCCCGTTTGCTCAAAGCGAGCAAAACAACAATTAACGCGCATCCTTACGCATATTTAACACAAACCATTAGTGGAGCTATTCTCTCGCAAGATGCTTGTCTTTTTAAATTTCTTTCTTGAATAAAAAATGCTGCATAATATTTTTAAAACCGCATTGTTAAACAGTTATTCGCTAAACAATATTCTTTGTTCGAGTTCATGCAAATTGTTAATTAATAACACCACAACTTCACGTTTCGTGCATAAAGATTAGTTTATACTGTTTATAATGTCGGACTACATTTACTTTAGATAGATTTTACAACTTTGTTAATTTCAACATTATCTATCAAGTGACTTTTGACGCGTGCAACACTAGAAACATCTCAAGCCTGTAACCTAAAAAGAGAAGAACGACTAGAATTATATAGACATTTTTGTTCGAAGCGGTTCTCTACAATCAACAAAATTTATGCATATGATTGATTATATAATTAAGTTTAAAGTCAGTCCCGTTATCTCGGGAGCTATCCGTCTCACTATCTCACAGATTTCACTTCGTTTTTACTGCCTAACTTTTTGCCTTATCGCGACTTTGCATTTCTTAAATCCCTTTACACTACTTCAGAAAATCGTTCATTGGCCTATGAATCTGTAATTGAGGATCGTTTGATTTTGCAGGAAATTATTTTAAAAGCTTGTTAATAATTGTTAGCTACTAAGAAACACTGAAACTGAGTTTATTAAATCAAATACTGACATCATTTTATAGTCTGCATTTATACGAAAAAATGTATGTCGTAATTTAGGTCTGTTTCATCTTATTGTAACTTCAATGAAAACAGATAAAGTCTAAGAACTTGATATTCAAGAAATTGTAAAGAAAATTCAGATGATCCCAGAATACTATGACATGTAATGTAATGTAAAATAAGGAAATTTTAAAAAGTTGTAACATTTACTTAAATCAATTAAAATTTAAACAAACCAGTACATTTGATTTCTGTTACTGTCACAATTTTTATTTTGAAATTTTCGTAATGACAAGAATTAAATATAAAAATTAAGTTTATAAAACTTATTGTAAATTTTAAGCAAAATGAGTACGTGGAACAAATATCAAACAAATGACTGAACATTTTACTGACATTCGATCTCATCAATTCTCAAAAGCCACAAATTTGGCCGTAATATCAGTAGAAAAAAAAGTTACTCTTGTACCTATATTTTTGTCAATCAGGATTTTACGCCGTGTCAAAGGAATTACTTATAACCCACTAGCAGAATTTATTACACTGCGGGTCTGCTAAAAGTTTTATAAATATGATTTGAGTACGTAGGTACATGAAATCAAAACAACTTGAAATCTTCTTCCTAAATACGGTTCAAGACAACAAGGATGAACAAGTTAACCGGCCGTTTGTTACGAAACGCAGCTATTTACTGCGAATATCGAAATAATTAACTGCGGTCCGCAGCGATGTACGCTATTAACTGCTCAATAACGGTGTAAAATTGAATTTGTTACCTGAAATTATAGGAAGCGCGTTATAATAGCTAATAGCTTCGTGATTTAAATAGCCTAATAGCTTATGTTATTTTTGATAATTAACATTATTCTTAAGTATTGATAGTTTTACAATTTCTACTCAAATGGGACAATTGAAGGCTATCCTCCGATGGATAACGTAAGAGTTTTTAAGATATTGTTCGGAAGAGCGCGCCGTGAGTGATCGTGATGTAGCGGCCTCCGGAGACAAGCGCCGGAGCGCAATCCCATCGCCCGCTAATTACACTTGCACGGCTAATTGGATCATTAATGTAAAACAATGTTAAACCTATACTCATATATGTAGAACTGACTGTTTTAGCAATACTTTTTATATCTTTACTCCTAATGCAGTAGCAACAATGAGGTGAATAAATATAAAATGCTTTTCTGTTAGTAGTCCCACGACGCCACAAGTACTCGTATGTAATGTTTCAGAATTACATTGATTAACACATAGAACGTATTCATAAAGGTTTCTCTAAAATATAAATCTGGTATTTTATGATTTAGTAATAATTGTTACAATTCAATCTATATATATGACGGAATCATCAGAAGAAAGAGGTGGGTTACACTAATTAATTACAATGTAAGGTAGCACAAGATATTTACACAGACTATTTAACGGGGTGGAGGCCGAATTACTCAACATACGGTGAATTCACCGAGCTATTCACTACACAGCTATTTACTATCGCGTGGCAGAGGGACAAACTCAGAGCAGTGCCCGGGACTTGTGACCCGAGTGTAGGTTTAGGGGTGTCCACCCTTATGATGCGCATCGGCACTCACCTCCACTGTCCGAGTTTCTCGCTGCGCCTAGTCAAATTATAGATCGTAATACAATTAGTAACAATTAATTCGTTTGTAGATACAAACCAATTATTGAAAGAGTCGAGGTTAAGCTACTAGCAGGATACAACGAGTGCTGCTAATCCATTCGCTGCTCCTTCTTTTCAGTTCACTTCTTTGCTTCATGGCTTTTAGTTGTATCCGTTTTCCTCAATAATAAAAATAAAATCGTCAACCTCTGACTGACATCTGCCACAATTTCATATTACAATGTACTCTTTGCACAATCTGTATCGAAAATACCCAAGCACACTGCTTGACGTTTCCGACCATAAGGGTTAAATAGAATTATTAAAAGTAATAAATTTAATTTTTATAACTATGCATTGATTCTCCGACATATATATAAATGAATGAGTATGTCCCATGGTTAGGCTATAACTTGATAACGACTTTACTAATTCCCTTCATCTTATTTAAAAAGTTTTCTAATACTTTGTAGAAGGTTCAAATGATATAAAAATTTAAGAAAATTACGCATAAAATTGGAAAATTACACGAAATGTTAACGACTATTTAAACATAGCACTTATGATGACAATTCTTGCGTTTGACAATTAAGAGTTTAATGAAGTAATTTTAAAGCTAGACTCAGATAACTTTACCTATCAAATAAAAATACTCAAACGTGTTTTCAATTGTGTGGCAGTGCCGTCAGCGCGGATCCTGGGGGGGCCCGACCTGCACGTGGACATCGGCTCGACCATCAACCTGACCTGCCTCATCCAGTTCAGCCCCGAGCCGCCCGCCTACATCTTCTGGTACCACGAGGACGAGGTGAGCGGACGCAAAGTAATTATTCACGCCACTTTATTACTTACTTCCCTAGCTCGTAAACTGGCAGAAGAACTTCCAGAAAGATCTGCAATATACTAATATCAAATCTTTAGCTATCGGAATATCTGCCAAGCTGTCGAAATATCGCTGAATTATGACCATACCACTAAATTTAACCCGTGAATCATTTTACTGTGTATCTCAAGAGGTACTCTTTCGGCTGGTTTTTTCGTACAAGTCTGCACTTTAAAACGAGTATCACTGTACGAAACACTTTCTGGATGGTCTTCTAAATCAAAACGTATTAGTCAGAAAAGTTTTAGCAACCGCTAAATTGATATATGATTATACAAAAAATGTCATTTAATGGTACATTTTTTATTAAACAATAAATACAGCAAAGTATACAAAAAGTATACACAACAGTTTTGATTCTACGGGACATACCGCGATTATTACTTTAAAATTATTATTAACACACATTTGTGACTAATATGGATTTGACTATTTTATGTATTTTACATTGACTTATTACCTTCTAAGCTAACATGTCAACTTTGAATGGATTTTATTTCCTTAGTATTGAACGAATGTTCAATTTATTTCAAAATCTCTTCACTGAAACGGACGGTTGGGAAACACTCAAACTTCAATTGAGAATACTTCGCTGCTATCAAATAACATCTATGCAATATGTGGCATTAATAATGAAAGTTAAAATCTTCAGATCAATTCGAAGCTTGATTTTAACTTCGAATATGTGCTGGTCTCACATGCGTTCGTCCGGTTCTGCGTTCAATATTCAGGCATTGTTTATTTATTGTTTTTATGATATTAATTCGTTGGTATACATTTTTAGTAACGATATTTGTGTAGTAAATTAAGAATAAAAAGAGTTTAAAAAAATTTCATATCCGTTTTCGTCAATGCTTATGTTTTGTCTTGAAAATTGTATATGATTTCAACATTTTTTTGAATCCTTTAAATAATATAAAAATAAAAAATAAAGAATCAATAATAATATAACGCTGAAGCTTAGAAATTTTTAATTAGTAATCTTTCTTTTCTTAATATAGAGTAATGAAAAAACAGAAAATTTTCCCTCACTGAAGTCGACGTAAATATTTCAAAGAACCATTTCCCTGCTATAAATAAACATTTACCTAGATAAAATTGTTGGCTGTATGAAACAGGTTCCATTCAGGGCTGCGACGTGGATCGCGGCCATAGAAGTAAGTCATTTTCGCGTAAACAGCGCACTTCATTAGTATAATACGAACTGAAATGGCGACGGGTGAGCAACTCCGGCCCGACCTCTCTGTCGTTTATTACGTGATAGAGAGAGACGGGTGGTATGATCGAGTCTAAGCGGGACAAAGTCGCGGTTGCGAGGGCACACTCAATAGGTAATCAAAGCTGAGGATCAATTAGTGTCACTCGCGGAGCATCGAAGCCGATATAAGTTGAGCCGCGGTGCGTTTTATGTTCGACGCGCGACGTCGGAGCACGATCGAACGAGATGAGA
Organism: Melitaea athalia; assembly: GCA_905220545.2. NCBI lineage: Eukaryota > Metazoa > Arthropoda > Insecta > Lepidoptera > Nymphalidae > Melitaea > Melitaea athalia. The sequence goes on from HG992178.1 coordinate 24,677,678, forward strand.
AATCAAAACGTTTTTTTGACGGGATAACATATCATGAGTAATTACGTTACGCGTATATTTTCTTCAATAAGTCAACGCTTTAAAAAGATTTCTCGTTGACATTAAATTTAACTCTCTAGGAATTTTTGGTTTTAAAACTAGTTATGATTACGGAATTGATATCTCAAACAAAGATCGGTACGCGCGTTTAACTTGCACAAACTTGGAGAAACTTCAAGTTTATAACTCCGATACTTTGCTGCATCGATCGGTGTTTTTTTTTTTTTTTTAATTACATCGGATTTTACTAACCCTATATTTGTGACATCCGATGTATATTTTAATATGAAAACGAATGTACAATTTACACGACCAAACACAAAATGTTATTTTAAAAAACTACGCAGTGAATACGGGCGGTGAAAATAGATCCTACGCAGATGTCTGGCATGCGTAGCACCGCGTAGCAGCTGCTACGAGATATGATCTCTTGGTCTCTTTTACACAGTCGAGTAGTAATCAGTCAAATTTTATATATCACATCATAATTCTGAAGTTATTCGCTCAATTCTTTCATAGATATGTTGCCAGGGGTGATTTATGTTTAAGAATTAAATGATTCGAAACAATTCATTTTAAATTAATGTTTTATTTCAAACACTGATGTTAATTTCAAGCACGTCCTGGTTCGCATACTGTTACATATGAGCGCAATTATGGACATTACAAGTTCTCCGCGAGAAGCCATTACCCAGTACCTTTTAGTTGGTCCGCGACGCGTGGCAGACATGCAAACGCTCTGTTTGAGGCTTATCACATTTAATTATTTAGAAACTTAGGCTCGCGGCGGATGTTTATGACTTTCATTAAAATTTATACGATTTCGCTGAATTCGGAAAGTTTTCAATTTTATACGTCCCCGAAACTAGTCGGAGGATTTCATTTAACTGGCGACGCATGACCGGCAACATTTTGGTTATAAATTGAAGTTTGAGTTTCATAATATTACACAGATTGCGTTCAACGTGGAATGTTACCCAACCGTCTAGTTGACGCATTCGCGATTATGTTAGGGGCTGTCCATTCATCACTCGAGGCCCAAAGGGAAAAGGGAGATGTTTAATTTTTCAAAAATGTAATCAGATTATACATGATCTTAAAATAATAAATAATAGGTTTAAAGCTTCACCTTATATCACCAAGGGGGGAAGGTATCACGTGATAAATGGACGACCCCTCAGTAGTGGGAGTAGCGATGGTGTGGTGACCGTGCGGTGGGTGTGAAGCAGGTGATATCGTACGACTCGTCGCGCGGCGGCGTGTCGGTGGTGACGGAGAAGGGCGCGGCCACGACGTCGTACCTGCTCGTGCAGGACGCGACGCCCGCCGACTCCGGCCGCTACTCGTGCGCGCCCTCCAACGCGGAGCTCGCCTCCGTGCGCGTGCACGTGCTCAACGGTAACCACACGCGCGCTGCACTACAACACACGCGCACTGCACTACAACACACGCACGCTGCACTACAACACACGCGCACTGCACTACAACACACGCACGCTGCACTACAACACACGCGCACTGCACTACAACACACGCACGCTGCACTACAACACACGCGCACTGCACTACAACACACGCGCACTGCACTACAACACACGCACGCTGCACTACAACACACGTGCACTGCACTACAACACACGCGCACTGCACTACAATACACGCGCACTACACGACAACACACGCGCACTGCACTACAACACACGCACGCTGGCTGTTGCGCTGGCGGCTGCGGGTTCGATCCCCGCACATGACGAACATTTGTATCGACTATACAGATGTTTGCCGTGGTGGATTAAGCTCTGATCCTTTTCCTACATGGGGAAAGAGGCCAAGCCCAACAGTGGGATATTACAGGCTGAAGCACCTATACTTGATGATCTGTCTTACGAACATGACCGAGGTAGGTCACAGAAGGAAATGCCCTGCTTAAAATGTAATGCAACGCGACTGGGAAGGTATCTCGACCTTACAGATCATCACAAATAAATAACACTGCTTTGAAAAGTACTGTGTTTCTGTGGTGAGTAAGGTGACCAGAGCTTCTGCGGGGTATTGGGGTGGGTTCGGCAACGTGCTTGTGATGCTTCTGGTGTTGCAGGCGTCTATAAGCAACGGTAATCGCTTACAGTCAGTGAGTCGTAAGTGAGTCGTATGCTTGTTTGCCGATCTACACAATTACACAAGTAAAAGAAAAACTCCTTCAATTTTTCCTATTGTATTACGTGTGCTTATGGTCTCCAATGTTCTCTTGAGGTTTTTCAGGAAAATAAATTTTTTAACTTTCAAATCATAACATTTATTTTTATATGAATTTGATAATTATATAATAGTTCATGTCTACAGAAAGAGCTACACCAAGTATTAAGGCTACTACACACAGTGCCGCCAGCACTGCCGCTGGCCTCCTGGTGGCCTGCCGGCGGGTATTCCTGCGCGCCAGCTTTGTCGCACAAACGACCAGCCGGCATTACAACTGCGACAGCAAATGCCGCTCGGGATAAAGCCGGCGGCACTGTGTGTAGCAGCCTTTAGGAGCGTAAGTAAGAGTGTGTGCGTGCACTGTGCAGGCGAGCGGCCGGCGGCCATGCAGACGGGCTCGGCGGGGCTGTCGGACAGCTGGCGCTGCGTGCTCGCGCTGCTGGCGGCGTGCGCGCTGCACGCCCGGCTGCTGCGCGCGCAGCTCGCCAGCTGATGTCACGCCGCCTAGACAACACACGCGCGCCACACTGTCGCGTGCAGCGTTTTATCCGGAAACTTAGTTTTCGATTACTTAAGAAATAAATATAATTATTTAAAACGTTAGATATTTTACAATTAATGTAAGATTTTTATGAGCGAGTACCGTCTCTCATCGGATGGTAATGTCGCTGTGATTGCACGCGAGTCGCTCTCTGCCGGCCGGTCGTTCGAGTAATTACGTGGATTGGATGAGTTAGACAAATGAAATTCGACTCAGCCGGCGGAGAGTTCTCTCGCACTTAACTATTTGTAAATGGCATTCAGCCGTCGCTCCTCCTCACTGTAAATACACTCATACTATAAGGCAAGTTGTATTCGTATTTGCTAAGTGTAAATGTGACGAGAGTAGTGTAGTGTTCGAGCGCGTTGTATAGAAATGTGCGAAGTGCGATAGAGGCAGCAGTCGAACTACGGATTTTTATTTTCAGTGCAAAATTTGTAATTTCGTTTACCATTTTTACTTTTAGAGACAATAATGGAATAATATGCTGTCCACAATAAACATAACGGTCACTTATGGAACAAGAAGAAATTTTTCACTAAATATAACTGCATTTAAGTTAGTTTGTCAAAAGTCCTACAGCCTATTAAGGATAAGTTCATGCTATTTAGATGTAGCTAAATGGCGTTAACATACTTACTTAGGACTAAACAGACTAACTTATTGGTTTTTAACAAAACTGAACGCAAAACTGTGTTGTGTGCTTGTAATTCGACGTTAACTTTCACGACTGCTCAATGTGAGTTCACGACAACTTTACAGTTTGTAAAAACGCCTTTTCAATGTCAGTATTGTTCTCTTTTAAAATTTAATCATTTGTACAAAATAAGAATGAATGTATATGTTCGTTGTTTGAGCGTATGTTGAAATGCTTTACTAGAACATGACGGACACATATTATAAGACCCACGAAACCGCTGACCGTCTCTGTTCTGCACTTGGAAGCTCTGTGCTGCAGTAACCCTACATCACAGCATACACTAGAGATTAATACTAATAGCTGTAGGGTTGCGGACCCCTGAGGCAAAAAGTTTTCGGCTGGTTGTTATCAACATTTTAAATCATATCAAAGTTGTTGGTTGTTATCAGTTATCTTTCCATAGATTGTAGCCAGAGCAATTACACAAGAGCATGATTATGTCAGTCAGCTACAAGCTCCTAAGGTGTCTCAGTTTATAGAATACATTAATCAACAAGTGTCCATCAAAAGATCGAAGCTGAGATCAAACCGCTCAGTTTTCAAATGCTATCTTTGTCATTGCAATTACCTCACGATCGGCGATAAAGAAAAAACGTAGTAAGGAAATCTGACTGAACACATTTTTAAACACGTAAAATCCGTGCAGTGTATCTTTTACACTACATCGCAGTACGACAGAACACAGCATGTTGACATCAGACACATCTTGTGTTTGTAACGCGGTTTGTTACACAGTCTGTCAGCCAGCCGCAGACAGTTTTCCTGAGCGGTCCTTCGGGTTGACTGCGGGAACAGGACGTGACGTAGTACTGGTCACATTACATCTTTTGTATATTGTAGACGTACTGTATACTGATACGGAATTTAAGACTTGTGAATTGAATGATTTGCCATTGAAACTTTAGTTAGACTAGATGAATATATATGTATTCTTACAGTATATAGCTCTTCTTATTTATATGAATATTTTAATTGATTCCAAGTCGCTTGTTTATCGGAGAAACTGTGTTCACAAACTTGATAATGTTATTAGAATGATGTTATATTTACTTATACCTATTTAGTTTTTTAAAACTGAATGTCTTAATATATGGTCTTAATGTTGGTTTCACGATATAAAGCAAAGTTCTAAAAGTAACATATTTAGAGGAAAAAATTTATTTTCAAATAAAAGCTATCTTCATCATCATCAGTCGCCTGTAACAGGCAGTCGATATCGGTCGACGTGACACCCACACACGCACACACGCACACTGTCACGGCTCCGCATATTCCTTATCGCTCAGCGGGTGATTAGCGACACCTTCAAAGAGATGTTGATGAACTCAATCTTAATATTATTCATTTGTTCTTTATTACTCTACTGCTAAATATATGTATGAAATGTGAACGCTTATTGTACTGCAAAACATCAGAAAGAAACACGATATTAAAACTTTTATAACGATAAATTACTTTTCTCCAACCAATAACATTTCAAAGAGGTTACAAGAGGGCAGTCAAGTATTTGCAATTGCTTCATTCACTTGCTAGATGTAATTAAAGTTCGCAAGTTGACTTAGCGAGTGGATAAAATACTTTTTGTTCGATCAAACTTTTGTGTATGTATGTGTGTATTTGTGTGTGTTTGTGTGATTATGATTATAATAAAGCATCTCTTCGATCTCTTCGATCTTGCGATCGTCTCCCATCCTCACTACGTGGCCGAGCCAGAGGAGTCGGGCTGCTTTGGTTTCTCCGTAGACATTGGGTTCAGTCACTAAGCCTTCAATCTCTTGGTTCTTCATTTGGATCATCATTTAGTTTCATTTAAACGCATTTTATCGCATTTCTGACAATTATATGTAATTATAGTTTAATTTTAAATTAATATATTATTAGTAAATTCATCCATTATTTAGGTCTAATAAGATTTTAGTTATTTATTTCGTATTAGCTATTTGTATCGCCATAATATAAATAAGTATATATAAATAAATATAAATAATAATTAATAAATTAGAAAACGTTTCGCGATAAATAACTGTAAGTCGAATATATATAAAGTAACTCTATAAAGAACCACTGAGGCGGAATGTATTCTTAATATAAAATTTTGTAAATGAATCTTTCGACGTCCTTCAAGGACGTCTATTACATATATTTACTTTAAAAGAATTACTAGCGAGGGAGCGTGGATCTGATCGAGCGTACCTACTGTTCTGTAGTTGAAAAATTTTAATATTTAAAAGAAATAAGTGGAAACGTATGTTACGGACGCGGCGCGGCTGCGAGATATGTGCGAAACGAATTTTTACGTTGTTGATAAAACCTTTAAAGTATATAGATTAATTCTAAAATGATTCGATCACTGTTATTCGGTAAGATTTTGTAAATCCATTTCGGGCGGTAGATGTTTAAAATATCGAAATAAGTGCGACTAAACGCAACGTATGTAAGTGTGATACAACTGCGTATTAAGAATAAGAACACATGTAAATCTGTTATTGATCATGTATTTTTTTATTTGTGTCAAATTATTTACGATTTGTAATGATATTTATTTCATAAATGTCTTAAAGTCACATTTTGAACGTTATGTACCACTGGAATAACTTTGAATAAATAGCGTGCGCTTAGTTAAGTTACTCTCTCATGTTTCGTTTAACATTCGAGTCTACTTCAAAAAAACTATACACAAACTGAATTGTATTCTTATTTTCTTTATTTGTAGCATCTTGTTCGATGCACCGACCTTCGCGTGTTGTTTCATTCAACAATAAAGTAAGAACAAACGAACAGTTCATGTAACAATAAAGTATAAGTTAATTTGTATAGAATAATAATGTAAATATAACGTTAAATATAGTGAGGTTTTACAATAAATTGATCAGAGTAGAGATCACTTGAGATTGTATGATACGGAGACTATGTGTGTAAGACATAAAACTTTATGTATACATGAATCGAATAAGTTTGTTTTCAAATAAAATATTTAATATTTGAACGTCGTTTTATTTGTCCCCATTCGAAAACTTCGTGAACTGATAAAATACTGAAGATTCATTGAATAATTGTTTATACTATTTTTATTACACAAGCATTCGTCAAACAGCGCATATCTGATATTTAGAGATCACCTTCGCTCGTGAGCAGCATCAGAGACAGTAAATATGATAAATGATAAGAAGGAAAAGTCAAGCATGTTCTAGACAGGACATTTTTATCAGCATGTGTTTTCAACTTACGGTGCGCATTATAACGGCTACTCCAAGCAGACATTTTCTGCGAATGTATTCCGCAGGTACTGCGAGTAAGTCGGTCGAGTGCGGGTCGCACGCGGACTGTAGTTAACGAGATGTATCAAGTATCTGTGACAATATTATGTCTCTCATATTTATTTAATATCGGTTCTTATTTATCTATTGTGACGACGCGTTGGCGCAGCGGTCACAACAGTGGCTGTTGCGCTGGCGGTAGCGTGTTCGATCCCCGCTCACGACAGACGTTTGAATCGGACATAATTATAGTAGCCCAGTCGATTTCGTATTTTAGATTTACAAAAATTGAAAGCAGCAATTTTCCTTCGGAATTCGTTGAGGAGGTTACTGGTATTCTAAATTGTTGCTTCATCCACCATCTTGATTTAAAGGGTTAGTTTTTGTCTCTTGAATAACTTGTTTATTTTCAAAACACTCCCACCCAGTGTTTTTGATTTAGTTTTTTTTATTTTTTCACTTATTAGTTTTTACATCAAATATACAACGACAATCAGCAACAAAACATAATAAATGCCGTGGTCTGGGTATCTGTGCAGCGGGTGCTACGGGTTAGCGACTATGAGTAAAAATCGCTTTGAGGTATTTATGATAACAACCGAGACCGTCGCACAGTGGGAGGAAACGATCAAAACTACGTGTGAGGCAGTAAATCTAATCCAAATGAAATAAAAAAAATTCTATTGACTCGTAATATTATGTCTGCTTTCTTGTAGCACTGCGGAAATTCACTTTTTAGGGGTAGAAACCACCCCTATCAACCCCTAAGCAGGCTAAACCACCAGAATCTGGGTAAAACGAGTTCGATCAAGTACATATTTATAACCTCAACCTCGATACACCTTATTCCCACATACCCTCACAACCTCATAAACTACCCCTAACAACCCCCAAGCAGGCTAACACACCTAGCTCACGAATTTAATCAACTAGTTTTCTGTAAATAAATTGAAATTTCAACTACAGATAGGCTAACCCACCTTAACCCTCACACACTTCGTTTCCACATACCCTTACAACCTCATAAACCACCCCTAACAACCCCCAAGCATGCTAACACACCTAGCTCTGGATAGAGCGAGTTTAATCAACTCTTTTCAGTAAGAAAATTGAGAAAATTTAGGGGTTGATAGGGGTGGTTTCTACCCCTAAAAAGTGAATTTCCGCAGTGCTACAAGAAAGCAGACATACTATTACGAGTCAACAGATTTTTTTTATTTCATTTGGATTAGATTTACTGCCTCGCACGTAGTTTTGATCGTTTCCTCCCACTGTGCGGCGGTTTAACGTGCTCTCCGAGGCACGGTGAGGAGACTCACGAGGACAGACATCCAAACCGGGAAGAAATATTTGTATTACTACAAATATTCATCCCGAGCGGGAATGGAACCCGCTAACCGTCGGTGTTTTAAAATATAAATTCAAAGGATATGAAATATCTTAGACTGCCAATAGATATCGAGTTATGACACGTAATAAGTACGAACCAATGTAAAATAAAACCACAATGTGGCACAAGTAAAGCGCTGAGCATCAGCGCACGTTATTAGACGCCATCTATCGAGCGGCGCTATAAATCACGAACCGACGGCCGGGTTCGTGACTGGACTAGCCCGGCCAGCGCACTAAGTGCCTTTTCTGTTTCGTAAAAAATACACCATAAATTGCGAACTGTAAAACCAAAATATATTGCTCTTCCTACTTACAAGACTCGTTTGGAACCGCGAGCGCTGGCACTGGACTAACTGGCTTCAGATGTTGTTTGTTCTCGATTGCTTACCATTTCACGATAACGATTCAACCTGTAATATCCCACTGCTGGGCATAGGCCTCTTCCCCATGTAGGAGAAGGATCGGAGCTTAATCCACCACGCTGCTCCAATGCGGGTTGGCGGATATATTCCCTACTATGAGTAACGATCGCTATCAGGTGTACATGATAACAACCGGGACCAACGGCTTAACGTGCTCTCCGACGCACGGTGGGGAGACCCACAAGGACTGCACAAATACCCAGACTACGGCAAACATCTGTATGGCCAATACAAATGTTGTCGTATACGGGGATCGAACCCGCAACCGCCCCCGCAACACCCAATCGCAATCCCAGTACTGTGACCGCTGTGCCAACGCAACGCTTACCATTTAAACAATTAGAAATACTTATTGTCGAACGTGTTTAGTGATCTAACTTACATACAAATAACTGTCGATTTTTATACAATATATTCTGAAATAATTGCTGACAAACTTCTGCAAGGCTAGACTAAACAAAGATCGTATCACTCTAGTACTCCGAAATGCAAGAGATGTTTTTAAACTTACCTTTTCAGATAAGAGCCCAACTTAATGGTGAGGAAATGGTATTCGCGTATATAAACACTGTGTCTATGTGTGGGTGTGTATATATGTGCGTATATGGATGTCTGTCAATAAACTATGTGTAGCAGCTTAACCGCCCTCTCTCTCTACTAATGTGAAATATCGATGTTAAACTGAAAGAATACACGCCAACTGATTGTAAGATTTGTTTATACAATATATATAATTATGTATATAAAATTATTTATCGTTTAAATATTTAAATAGTATAATTTTTCTAGGCGACAAGTTGGGACATGTGATAAAGGAGTGGCAAGGATCCGCGGTCGATCTCTTTAACTCTTCGAACAAGAACAAGATCGTGATCGGAGTCCGTAATTAATGTTAACTTCTAACGATACCGACTCGCTCCTAATAGGAATGTTCTCGAATTGTAGACAATGTTTAAGGGTGCTGCTCTACATATACATACAATAACCGTATATATATTATAATACGTATTTAATAGCTTTAGGATTAATTCAAGGTAATATTTAGATACTAAAAACTCTCTTACTTATTACGTGTCATAACTCGATGTCTATTGGCAGATATTTTACATCCTTTGAATTTATATTTTAAAACACTGACAGTTAGCGGGTTCCATTCCCGCTCGGGATGAATATTTGTAGTAATACAATTAGTCCTTTCCGATTTTGGATGTCTGTCCTTGTGGGTCTCCCCACCGTGACTCGGAGACGTTAAGCCGTCGGTCCCGGGTGTTATCATAAATACCCGATAGCGATCGTTACTCATGGTAGGAAATATAGTCACCAACCCGTAGTGGAGCAGCATAGTGGATTAATCTCCAATCATTTTCCTACGTGGAGAAAGAGGCTTAAGCCCAGCATTGGGATGTTACAGGGTGAATGCGAAGTGTGTAAATATTTATTAGCAATAATGATTATGTTATGTAATTTAAAAGATTTGTATCGACTAGTTGACATATTTAATTATAATGGGTAGACAGTCTGCCGCGCAAATTATTTTCCTGTAAATTTTAAAGTTTTAATCTACTGCGCTTTCTTTATCTGTCCTTATATTATCACGACATAATTATGCACTGATTTGCTCATAATATACCTATGTATAAATGGGTCTGAAAAAACGTGTTTATTCTAAAATGGCACGTGTACGCTAACACAAGATCCTCTATACTAAGCATTGACTCAGTTTGACACTTGAAAAGTAATTATTTGATACTAGCTGCCATGCCCGCGACTTCGTCCGCGTGGAATTTAACAAGAAAGTTATTGTTCAGTTCGCATAGTCATAAAATAAATAAATTTCCAAAATAAAAGTATCCTAAGTTACACCTTATTACATCAGCTATCTGCCAGTGAAAGTTCCGTAAAAATTGGTCCAGCCGTTTCAGAGATTATCCGGAACAAACAGACAGACAGACAAAAATTGTAAAAAAATGTTATTATGGTATATGTACGGTACATACGATACATCTATTATGCATTTAGTAAAAGCGATTATTTTAATATCTATGACAAACAGACACTCTAATTTTATTTATTTGTATATATTATTGTTTATTTAAAAAAACCATTGTAACCAGTAAATGTACATAAAAGTGGATATTTTATTTAATAAAAACTACGGTTAGGAGCACTTGTATAAATTGTTTTTATAATATAATTGTGTACTTCGTTGAATTTGAGTTCTGAAACTTTGTTTGTTAAGTATCAAGTCTCAATGAGCGCACTATGATTTGGAGATACAAAACATCTCAACCACGTGTGAGGTGTGACTTGTGAGTGTGGGTGTTTGTGTGTAGGTGTGTACTGGTCTCATACAAATACAACGGCATCTTATAAAACCCGACAATAAATAGAAATAATTGCGTGCGTACAAAGTACACATATTGTCATAAGTGAAACTTCTTTTGCAAACTAATTTTAAAAAACCTAATAAAAAACTAATTTAAAATACAAAAAAAAAACTAATTTGAAAAAAAAACAAAAAGCCAACTTCACGCGGTGTTCCCGGGCGGTCACCCATCCGAGTACTGATCGTCATGACGCTGCCGCGCTACCGGTCGCTTAAATTTTACCTCTCATGCGCCAAAAGAAGTTCCATTTCAATAATACAAAATCGATTTAATTAATGTATTTGTTACTGCAAATGCACGAATTATGGTAAATCCTAAGATTTAAGAGTAAAACCTAAGATTTACCAACTCTTAATAGTAAAAGCCCGAATGAATTTGCGATTCGCACTTTTTAACCGACTTCCAAAAAAGGAGGAGGTTCTCAATTCGACTGTATTTTTTTTTATGTATGTTAGCTCAGAACTTTTGACTGGGTGAACCGATTTCGATCAATTTTGTTTTAATTGAAAAGTGTTGCGTGTCATGTGGTCCCATTTTTTTAAATTGAGATCTGACGAGTACTTTTAGAGTTATATCTAATAATGCGTATTTACTCGACTACTTTTTCGTCGACCTACGTTGTATTATACCGCATAACTTTTTACGCTGTGTACCGATTTTGATGATTCTTACTTTAATCGAAAGCTAATACTTGTCATATAGTCTTCGTGAAATTAGATTGAGATCTGATTACAACTTTTTGAGTAATCTTTAATAGCGCGTATTTACTTGACTATTTTTCCGTCTTATTACGTCGTTTTACTTGTCGATGTAATTGAAGTCGGTTTTTTTCGTTTGCAAGCAAACACAATTATACCACCATTCACTTGGTAAGTCTTAGGTCTTAGGATTTATATTAAAGGCACGGTAAATGTTGAAAAGACATTTTATAACGTTGCTAACCTAGATTAAGACCCGAATCGGTCTAATTTTGAAGTTATATAGGTAAGAGTTATTTTTTTTTGTAACGAAATTATGCCGATAAACGGTCTAATTTTGAAGTTAGATAGGTTAGGGTTATTTTTTTAATTTTTTTTTTTGTAACGAAATTATGCCGATTTTTTTTTTTTTTTTATGTTACTGAGTTGGCAAACAAGCGTACGGCTCACCTGATGGTAAGACCGTAGCCTATAGACGCTTGCAACACCAGAAGCATCGCAAGCGTGTTGCCGACCCTATCCCCAATCCCCCCAGGAGCTCTGGTCACCTTACTCACCAACAGGAACACAATACTGCTTGAAAACAGTATTATTTAGCTGTGGTCTTCTGTAAGGTCGAGGTACTACCCCAGTCGGGCTGCTCCATATTTTGAGCAGGAAATTTCCTGCTGTGCCCTACCTCAGATAAACCGTCTACGGGTCTTAATCTAAAGACTTACCAATTTAAGTTTTTTACTGAAATAAATGAATAAGAATTAATTATTTTTTTTTATTCCAAAAACCAACTTTTACTAACTGTCAGTGGTAAAACCTAGCATGTACTAAATTCTAATAGTAAAAGCCCGAAAAAAATGTCCCATTTTTATAAATACAGTAGTTACATTTACCAACTCATGACGGTAAATCCTAAGTTTTACTCTTAAACCTTCGGATTTACCGTAGTTCGAGCTTTTACAGTAACATATTCATTACAACTAAACACACGGGCGTAAAGAGGCCCTAAAAGCAGAACCGGTCGTGAACTAAGCCTTCTAATTGAACCCTACAAGACGATTCCATACAAAGGTTACGTATTTGTTATACGTATTTTACCTACATACGAAATCAAATACACATTTCTGTTTACTATCTCACGAACACTGCTCAAAGGTCTTCGTGTTATAAATAGAATATTGAGTATTTTCCCGATGTACGAATAAATTAAATTAAATGAAACTCCAATGATCGTGTCTTCTCTGTCTCTGTCTAGAGTGGTTCCCCCAGATGAGTGTCTATGACACTCTCTGAGAATACTCAACTACAATGCATTGTACGGTCTACAAGATTTAGAAATAATATTTTTTTTATTTTTTTTTTCATGTTTTATGGTGGCGTGATTGCTGCCAGCATTCCGTCAATCAATTGCGATTGCTGTCCTCGAGACAAAAACATGATAAAAACCTCCTGTCACCAGTGGAAGTTAATGCGTGGCGTTACATTTCTTCATTTTAACCGACTTCCAAAAAAGGAGGAAGTCATCAATTCGACTGTTTTTTTTTTAATATGTTACCTCAGAACTTTTGACTGGGTGGACCGATCTCAATGACTTTTTTTTTTGATTGGGTATTTTTAGTTTGTGAGCCAACACAATTGTGTAGCGCTTTACTCAACAGAGGGCAGTTTAGTCGTAACATTTGCTCAAGTGTAAGAGTTTCAATTGAACTCGGCAGAAAGCTACGAGTATAACAGAGTGTAAATAATATTGAGTCATTTAGCCGTTGAAGCAACGTGGTTTCATCTAGATGGTGCCTCCATCCTGACAACTATCTCTAGTATAATAATTAATAACATAAAGTTGAAGAATTCGTTTGTCTGAATTAAATAATAGGAAAAATAACAACATACGGTATCTTAGCTTCTCAATATGTGTACGAAAATGCTATGTATGTTCATAAAAATATACACGAATTTCGCAGGAATTGCGACATGCATAGCATTAATACTAGGAACAAACATAAACTTGTAACTTGTGACAATGTATACGCTTATATAACAGGCTCCCAGAAAACGTTCAAAAAGCTTCTATTGCCAAATTTAAAAAAAAATGTGAAAGAACGTTGTGTACTAAAGGAGTAAAGGATATTATTCGATTAACGATTTTCTAGAAGACGCCTTCGCCTTGGGAATGATGTGATCGCCTCCAGGCTATTTGAACTTATAAAATTATTGTTAATTTCAATCTTATTTGGAAAAAAAACATTACGATATAAAAAAAATGATAGTCCCGCTGAGTTTCTTTCGCCAGTTCTTCTCAGGTCAGAGGCTTCTTCTTTCCGAACTGGTAGTAGACTCATGACGTTCAGTAAGAAATTGTAATAATTTTATGCTGAATAAAATATTTTGATTTTGATTTTGACTTATTGACTAAAAGGCTGTATGTAATCAAACGAGACGCTACCGCTATAGGAACAGAGTATAAATGTTCGAAATCAAGCTATCTGTTCCATGTGCGCGTCGGGCCGTGTACTGACACCGTAACTACATACACACATTATATACATACACAATTACAAAGGCACACGACGAGAGGTACCCGTATGTATGTAGACGACCCCGCCGTGCAAGTAGACATTCACGTCGAATGATTATATTTCTCATCTTATCAAATTTAAAACTATGTATATAAAATCCGTTAAAACAAAACTTCAAATTCCCCAACTTTCGTTACTCTTACGAATACTAATACACCTATGATTTTTATACCACGTTGGGTCAAACAAACGAACAGCCCTTGAAGCCATTTAACAGTTTGATTGTTAGCGGTTACAGCTTATGGTAATGGCAGCTTATATCACCAGAAGCATCACAAGCGCGTTGCCGACTGTTGAATGTATATTATGTAATTTTATTGGTATTATAGCGATTCAACGGGGAAATGCTGCCAGCATTCTTGGCACAATTCCACGCGGACATGATTTGTATCAAAACTATCTGTAAATATTTAGTTCTTAAGTTGTGACTTGTAAATATGTACCTATAATGTTTAATGAGTTAAAAAAAGTTTTATTTTGATTTTATTCGTTTATATAATGAAACACAGATGGTGTTAGTTGTAGAATGGATCGCGCTATAGAAAGTTTGTGTCGATTGAGTTAAGTAAAATATTGTATGTATGTATTACTAGGAATCAAATCGGTTATTAGTGATGGACACTGAAAAAATACATCGATGTTTTTTTCGATTCAATGCATCGCATAGTGGCATCGATGTAATATCGATATATCAAAAAAAACATCGATGCTTTCCATACATCGAGTGTTTTTCTATAAGTTAGATATTTATGTGGTTTAGATATAAAAAACTTACACGTTTATATAGGGCTGCCAACTATACTTTATTATAATAACGTATCCTACTTTATTTTTGGTAATATTATACTTTATATTTTTGTATACAAATAAAGTATGTGAAAATACTTTATTTTCAATCTTTACTGTGTAGTTCAGTCGAATTAACTCAAAAACGGGCTGAGATTTACAAAAATTGGAAGCAGCAATTTTCCTTCGAAATTCGTTGTAAGGGGTCACTGGCAGTCTAAATTCAAAAAGTAAGGATACCAGACTTGTTACTTCGTCCGCCATCTTGATTTCAACTTTTCACGAAAAATAGATATAACAAAAGTTGTTTAAAATTAAATTTCCTACAATTTTGGTTCCCATCAATTTTTGCCTAGGATCGATATTTTTCGATTTATATTTATAAAGAACTCCAGATCTCCAGAACTCCAGAACTCAGATTAGTGTCGGGGTTTTTTTTTTTAATTTTTAAAGTGAAACTTTTATTACATCGTCTCAAACTTTTTCGTATGTGTTTTGAATGTTGCGTGACGGTCGGCCGCGCGGTAAGATTGATAAAGCGATTTTTATACCTTTAATTGAATATTATTCCAAATTTTTTTAGTTAAATGTCTATAATGTAAAACAAAAGTGGTTTCTTAAAACCACACGAGTTTTTTTATTTAATTTTTATTTTATAAGTACTTTTTATAGGTACACACTTATTATAATGTAGATTTTGTTAAGCTTTTAATACATAGATTCTTGTCGAAAATTTTTAAATTTATATTTAAGGTAAAGATTACATTGGATTTCCATCCTAATTTTCTCTCCACTACATATATTTGCAGATATTGGGTATTTTCTCCACTTTTACCCCGGAGTTTTTTCACGCCTCAACCAATTTTCATTGAACATATTATTTTGTAATGTGTACGTGATGCGCTTCCATTTGAGACACCACTCAATTATATTTGCAGACATTCGGTTATTCTTCCCCACTTTCACCCCCCACAACTTTTAAACGACTCAACCGATTTTCATCAAACATGTCTAAAAACATTCGCCTGTAACTCACCTTTCATTAAAAAAAACTAAATTGAAATCGCTTCGTCCGTTCGCGAGCTACGGAGCTACAGACAGACAGACAGACACGTCAAATTTATAACACCCCTCTTTTTGCGTCGGGGGTTAAAAACTAATGGTGTATTTATTTGAATTTAAATTTTGATTGTAAAACAAGCTTTGAAACATTTAAAGATAACAAAAATTTGTCACTTTTGTCAGCATGTGCTAAAGGCACAGAAAAATATGTTTTTAAAGCAATAAAAACAAAAAATTTGAAAAATACTATTTTTTTCTTTGAACCTATGAACTTATGTTACTTATGAACCGTAGAGAGACAATCCATCTATTAAAGAATAATTTTAGCGGGTTTGTTTGCCTCTTCGATGCATCGAATAAAGAAACATCGATTTATACTCGATGTTGAAATATTAACAATACATCGGTTTGATTCGATGCATCGTTTCAAAACATCGAGTGTTTTTAATACATCGATGTATATCGTCCACCCCTATCGGTTATTCGGATCGGTACTTATATTCACTTGTCATAGTTACCTATAACTTATATTTTTTTATCGATCATTAAAGATTAAAGACTATTTCCTCATTCCTCACATTAACACAACACTGGTTGTTTTATTGAGATGAGATGCCAGAGGGAGCTGAACGTTCTCAGGGTGAACCCGGTGAACTAGCGTGGAGCGTGGTTGCCAAGTAGTACAGTCTTGTACACCGACTGTACCCCCATCTGTCAACAACGTGCTCCAAGGAACTTAACTATTACCACAAGAACATTACACTACTTAAGAGCAATTAGGCAGCAACCATTTGATTACGATACCAATTACAATCGTCAAGCTTTTTGAAGTGAAACTTCTTTAGGCGCATGAGGTGTAAAATTTAAGCGACCGCTAACGTGGCAACGTTAGGGACGGTCAGTACTTGGATAGGTGACCGCCTGGGAACACCGCGTGACGTTCGCTTTTGTTTTTTTTTTTTCAATTAGTATTTCTGTACTTTAAATTCTCTTTTGAAGTGAAACTTCTTTAGAATCGTTGTGATTTCAAACCGGATGCAACGGGAAAACGATAGGGAAGGGCGCGCGGCGCTGCACGCCGTGCTACTTTGTAAATCTATGTAAATAATTTTAAATTAGTTTGCTAAAGAAGTTTCACTTCTGACATGTGTACTTTGCTACTTTGTACGCACGCAATTTTTTTTAGGAAACTCATTCCAACAGATTATTATAATACTTAATAATTAATATGAATATCAATATTCCATCATACTAAATGCTAACAGTGACACAGTGAGATAATTTTCATAATTTGAAAAAATATTGAGTAAGCCTAAGCAAGTAAGCAGTCAACAATCAATATAATCAACAACAAGTCAACAACATAATAATTATAATTTAATTATACTGTAGAATAGAAGGTCCGCATCAGTAAGGACGCGGATTTCAAAAATATGATAAGAAGAAAAGATTCAAGATTGAGATCCAAAGAGGCACCTTGTTATCGCGTCATCTGTCGACTGTACCTATACCGCACGAGAAACGAAGTGTTAGCGTGATTTAATATCGTACAGCGCCATCTGTTCTCGTGTTTTTATACTAACCCGTGAACGTAAAGTAAAGCCCTTTGATATAATTTTTGAAGTGAATCTTCTTTAGGCGCATGAGGAGTAAAATTTAAGTGACCACTAACGCGGCAATGTGAGGGAGGGTCTGTACTTGGATGGGTGACCGCCTGGGAACACCGCGTGACGTTGGCTTTTTTTCAATTAGTTTTTTTTTTGTATTTTAAATGCGTTTTTTTTTTTAATTAGTTCGCCAAAGAAATTTCACTTCTGACATGTGTACACTGTACGCACGCAATTTTTTTATTACAAGCGTTTACGGTTTACAATCCAGAGCGTGCACGAGTCACACCTGCACTTACAGTTAACCAGATTTAATTCGACGAAAAATATGTTAATGATTACAGCAAGCAGCTGCGCCCGCTCGCAACCTATGCGAACAACAGGCGAGCAATATGCGAGCGACATACGAGCGAGAGAGTGAACGACAGCTGCTGAGCTGCCCGCGTCGAGAGCTCCAACTACTTTTATTTACTGAGGCTTTGAAACACAGATAGGTACAATTAAACCTAGTCGTCATTACGGTTTTTTAGGGTTCCGTACCCAAAGGGTAAAAACGGAACCCTATTACTAAGACTTCGCTGTCCGTCCGTCCGTCCGTCCGTCTGTCACCAGGCTGTATCTCAAGAACGGCTATAGCTAGAGAGTTGAAATTTTCACAAATTATGTATTTCTATTGCCGCTATAACAACAAATACTAAAAAGAAAATAAAATAAATATTTAAGGGGGGCTCCCATACAACAAACGCGATTTATTGCCTATTTCTGCTCGATATCAATAAATGGTAAGAAGTAGGCACTTGAAATATTCACAAAATACTTAATTGTGTATTTACTTTAATAATAAATAATAAAATTAAAATAAAAAAAATTTGGGGGGCACATATAAAGAAAATTGACTTTTTTGCCGATTTTTGCCCGATATTAAAATCAATGTACCTACTTGTATTTACCTAGTCAATGGTACGGAACCCTTCGTGCGCGAGTCCGACTCGCACTTGGCCGATTTTTTTTTTATTGACACACCTACAGCATTACATACAACATATTTCAAAATCTTACATCTAATAATAAACATACACAGTATGCATGCAATTTAAAGGTGCGTACAGCACACAAAAACATGTTACTCGATACAATCTCGTCTCATTAATTAAGCGAGGGTGAATTGACAAGGATAGTTGTATACATTGAGCTATTATTTACGTTAGTAATAATATCTCAATGGTTGTATATTATCGTTAAAAATAAGAATAAGACGGTTAGACAAAGTAATTCAGTAATACATCTTTTTTCAGGCCAGGACGCCTTAGAAATTATTATATTTCTATGAATTAATTGATTTAATCATAATTATAATATTCCTTAAAAGAACTGTACATTTCTGGATCTTTAAATATCTTACTACATTCTTATTTTTTAATTTCCATTCGAAGGTTGTCTGGAAGAAATTGCTCTATGCGATAAGGCCGCCTTATGAAGTATTTCTTGTTTTGTAATTTACTTTAATTATATATTTTTTTCTGATGGACACTAAAGAATACATAAATAGTATTAATATATATTTTTTATTTGAGTAGACTTCAAAAGTACTTTGAAGTACCTATAGGTATCATTCTTTAACGAATTAATTAATTAGTAGGTAGGTATAGTTTATGCGTATCTTCCACTAGTATTACATAATTTCTGGGTATTCTGACCTTTGACATTAATAATATAATCTTGTCTATATACAAATAAATAAAATTGGAGTGTCTGTTTGTAATATTAAAATAATCGTTTTTACTCAATACATATAGATGTAAACACAGTACATGTACCAAAATAACATTTTTCACAATTTTTGTCTGTCTGTCTGTCTGTCTATTTGTTCCGGCTAATCTCTGAAACGGCTCGACCGATTTTAACGGGACTTTCACTGACTGATAGCTGATGTAATAAGGAGTAACTAAGGTTACTTTTATTTTAGAAATTTATTTAATAACTGAACAATAACTTTTTGTTAACTTCCACGCGGACGAAGTCGCGGGCACAGCTACTAAATAATATGCTATGACTGTTAAAAACGAGACTTTGTAATAATTAATTACCTTTCACACTTGCAAGAACAGGAAGCGTACTCGGAGATGTGCACGACTGTGTTACAACATTAGGTATAACACAACCAAAGAACAAGTAATAACATTACTTATAGCCCAGTCGAATTAGTATTTTAGATTTACAAAAATTGGAAGCAGCAATTTTCCATCAGAATTCGTTGGGAGGGGTCACTGGCAGTCTAAATTAAATAAATTAAAAGTAAAAAACCTTTTTAAAAAACAAGCTTTTATTTGAATGTGCTAAAACGAAAAAAATAAATTTTTACTTTAAAACTTTTACTATCTACAAAAGTCATTAAACATAATATATATGATAGAAAAGCTTGTCGCGAGATATGAGTACTCGTAATTCCTTAGTTTGAAAATTTTAATAGTTAAAATCAATCACATCAATTTATTTAATATACTTGTTTACAAGCAAATTGTTTTTTAAAAAGGTTTTTTACTTTTAATTTATTTTTGACTTTTTAGTCGGTTATCACGTCACTTTATTCGAATTATTCTTAGCAAGCCCTTTCATTTGATACCCATATTGTAGAAGTGCACTAAAAATAACTAGTCCGCACTCTTGGATATGCTGCCATATTGGATTTAGAATGACGTCACAAAGTTAACCATGCAATAGCTATGTCCACACTGTGCCTTTTTTCGTTCATCAAGGGCATGCGTCACAGCGCAGTCAACAGCGCACGTGAGGCATGCCCTTGACGCATGCGTTTTTGACAGTTGAAAGCATAGCGCGCGCTACGAAACGTGTTACCCGCGTCTAGTGGATAACATCAAGATTGCGGACGAAGAAAAAAAATATTACTTTGAGATTTATAGAGGAATAAAGAAGCTTTCCACAACTTTGGGCTCAGAATAGTAAGCTGTACAATAATAAAATAAAAAGGAACGATGCATTACAAGTTTTAGCTACAAAAATTATTTTGAAAAAAATGTTTTTGTAGCTAAAATATAATATATGTAAAGAAATAGATATAACATTTCTTTGGTTTGAATGTTACGTACTGGCCGTAAAGCATTGCTGTCAATGCTAATGAAGAGATTATAAAAAGATTGGAAAAAAGATGATATGTTGGTTAAGACTAAAGCTTATTTAATTTGTTTAGATTATTAATAAAAGATTAATAAAGAAATTGACACTGTAAATAATAAACGTTAAATGTCGTTTCTTTGTTTACAGGTGAGTTTTAGTTAAGTTTAGAGTGTAATAATAGTTTGTAATTTTCTCATACAATATAGCTCAAGCAAATAAATCTTTGTTTACAGAGCAACACATCGTTTTATTACATTGTCAATAAGATCCCTACATTATAAAACGACATTTGAAACAATGTCTATAGACACAATTGGAGGCTTCGGTAGTTCAAGATCTACAAAGAAATATCTGCATCTCTTGGTAGATCATTTTACTCGGTATGCGTTCATCTTAACATCGAAAACACAGAGTGCCAATGATTTTATAAAACTTGTCATGAGTATAGTAGACGTAGAGGATATTGGTATGATTTTAACCGACCAATATCCTGGAATAAATTCCAGAGAATTTAAGACATTTTTAAAGGACAAACAAATAGATATGGTTTTTACCGCAGTGAATGCTCCGTTTTCCAATGGCTTAAATGAAAGGTTGAACCAAACATTGGTCAATAAAATAAGATGCAGAATAAATGAAGAAAAAAGAAAATCTTGGACAACCATTGCTCATGAATGTGTTAAGAAATACAATGAAACCATTCACTCAGTTACCGGTTTTTCACCCACCTATCTTTTAAATGGTACAGATGTCACAATTTTACCAAGGGAATTAAGACAAAAAAAGTCACATAGTGATTGGATTCGAGACAGAGAAATTGCCCTTGAAAATACCATGAAGTCGCATGATTACAACAAAACAATGTTTGATAAAAACCGAAAATACTATGAATTTAATATAGGAGACATGGTATATGTCGAAAATGGCAATAAACTAAATAGGAAGAAATTGGACGAACTAAGAATTGGACCGTATAAAATAGTAGAAAAAATTTCTAATTCTATATACAGAATAAATACAGGCCACAAGAAAATGGAGTCAAATCTTTTCCATATCACGAAATTGATACCAGTTTCTACAATTAGATGTCAAGAAGACGAAGAATAGAGTTGCGGTTGATGTCCTCGAAAATTTTACTGAAAATTTTCTTCCTTTGAGGGGGAGATGTAAAGAAATAGATATAACATTTCTTTGGTTTGAATGTTACGTACTGGCCGTAAAGCATTGCTGTCAATGCTAATGAAGAGATTATAAAAAGATTGGAAAAAAGATGATATGTTGGTTAAGACTAAAGCTTATTTAATTTGTTTAGATTATTAATAAAAGATTAATAAAGAAATTGACACTGTAAATAATAAACGTTAAATGTCGTTTCTTTGTTTACAGGTGAGTTTTAGTTAAGTTTAGAGTGTAATAATAGTTTGTAATTTTCTCATACAATATAGCTCAAGCAAATAAATCTTTGTTTACAGAGCAACACATCGTTTTATTACATTGTCAATAAGATCCCTACATTATATATATATAATTAAAAATATATTATATCATAAAAAATATATATATATAAATAAATGTTCTCGTCGCTCATGTTTTGAACACTGACATAATCGAAATGACTACGTTAGCGTCGCGTTCGTTGACGCATTCAATATTGAATGTGTCAACGAAAGTTGAATAGAAAGGTTACGACGAAAGTTGAAGATGAAAAGGCACAGTGTGGACATAGCTATTGTCATCCAAATTGAACCTGCATACAAAATTTCAGCTCAATTGGTTGCTTCAAAATTGAGTTGCAAGATTTCACCCGAACAAACATACACACATACATGCATACATACAAACCATGCATTGTCTTCCAAATTGAACCTGTATACAAAATTTCAGCTCAATTGGTTGAAGATATCTGCTTCAAAATTGAGATGCAAGATTTCACCCGAACAAACATTCATTAAAGTTACATACATACATACATACATTGCAAGTTAAATAAAAGCTTGTAAAAAGTACGGGTACCTACCAGACTTGTTGCTACATCCGCCATCTTGATTTAAAGGGTTATTTTTTGTCTCTTGAATAACTCGTTTATTTTCAATTTTACACAAAAAATAGTTATTACAAAAGTTGTTTAAAGTACCTATCAATTTTTTCGTAGGATCTATATTTCTCGATTTATACCTGAGAAGAGTTGGGGGTGAACCTAAGTATTATTAATCATTTTAATGATATTGGATTTCTCAAACAATATATGATTATTGCTTAGCGATATATGAGGCGCTCTGTTACGATACTGTTAATGTACGTTACAGTAATAACATTCCTATGTATGGTGAAGCAATTAGATCCGTACGCTAATATTAGTAGGGGAGACGTGGAACATCGACCTTCACCGATCTGATAACTCGATGAGACAATATTTTTTATCAAATATAGTTTTTTAATACTGTTTTCAAGCAGTGTTGTGTTCCTGTTGGTGAGTAGGGTGACCAGAGCTCCTGGGGGGGATTGGGGATAGGGTCGGCAACGCGCTTGCGACGCTTCTGGTGTTGCAGGCGTCTATAGGCTACGGTAGTCACTTACCATCAGGTGAGCCGTACACTTGTTTGTCGACTTGATAACATAAAAAAAAAAAAAAAAAAAAAAAAAAAAAAAAATTTATAAACAAATATGCCTAACTTGCCTATCGAAAAGTGGTCATAGCTATTTTTTTTTTTTAGATTTTGCAGGCAAGCCTAATGCCTATATGATTAGTTTTATCTATTACAATATCTTACCTATGCTGCAATTTCGTCGCTCTCCCACGTCTCTTAGACCATATTAGCTACGGAGTACAACACTCGCGAGCAAGCGTCGCGCGTCGTCGAGGGAAATTAGCGCGACGTATCACATGTAATCATTAGTATTTAATTATAATGATATGTTTAATTTAGAGGCACTGATTCAATATAATATCGGCATCGACGGGATCGGTTTCAATTGAAAGCAACGAGACTCGAAGTAACGGTGGTACTCGTATAAACTGCGTTAGTGTTATGTTCGTGGAGATTACGACGAAATATTACAATTTAGTTATGTTATATGTATTATGCGTATATTTTTAATGATGATTGTTGTATTTGTTTAACTTGTTAGAATAACAAATTGTGGTATATTTTTTCAGGAGGGTCATTTACTGTTGGTTGGCTATTGTGGCCTTTGTAGTGGAGTAAACATTGAATTTCGGAAGATAATTCTAAGGCAGTGCTTTGAAAACCGTAAATGAATAAGAGTGTATTTTCATTTATTTTTGTATCCTTGCGATTTTGCATGAAAGGTACGCTTTTTTATTGTACAACTACCTAGGTCGGTAAAAGAGCGTACGGCTCACCTGGTGGTAAGCGATTATGATAGCCTATAGACAATTGATAGACAAGCGTATTACCGACTCCAAGGAGAGCTGGTCACCTTACTCACCACAGGACCACAACTCTGCTTGAAATCAGCGCTATATTTAGCTGTGGTCTTCTGTAAGGTCCTCAGTCGACCTGCTCCAGATTTTGAACAGGATATTTCCTGCTGTGCCCTACCTCATTAGTTTAATTAGAATTTCAAGCTCTGTATATTTCGTACAAAATCCACCTTCTAATACTTCCGCCCGCGTGACAAACGCTCGTTAAGTTTGAAAACTTGCAAAATATTTCGCTAGCATACACAAATGTATAAAAACCCTTAAATTCTTTTCTTTATTTAACTGGGGCACATAGTAAGGAATCTGGAACGCGGTGGGAATAAGAAAAGAAATATCGCGCATGAGTGAACCGTGCACGAGGCAGGTTCAAACAGACCACGCGCCCGCCCGCGCCGCAAGAGTTTGTTTCAAGTAGTTTCTACTGCGACTACCCGCGGGTAGCAGAAGTACCGCAAACTACACAACTTCACTGTTCATTGTTACTCAATTATTTTGCTTTTTCAAGTACTTCGTTTATGTTTCACTTTTACGCCACCTTAAAAATTTTGAATTTCAAAATAATGTCAATTTTATATTTTACACTTCCTGTAATTTACTGCTTGTGTTAAATTTATTAAACATACTGAAGTTTAAATAAAATGTAAATAAAGAAATGTTAAATATCTTGTACGTTTTTATAATTGGCTTACGCTTTAGCCTGTAACATCCCACTTCTGGGCATAGCCCTCTTTCCCCATGTAGGAGAAGGATCAGAGCTTAGTCCACCACGCTGCTCCAATGCGGGTTGGCGGATATATTCCCTACTATAAGTAACGATCGCTATCAAGCGTACCTACATGATAACAACCGAGACCGACGGCTTAACGTGCTCTCCGAAGCACGGTAGGGAGACAAACAAGGACTGCACAAACACCCAGACCACGGTAAATACCTGTATGGCCAATACAAATGTTTGTCATGTGTGGGGATCGAACCCGCAACCGCCAGGACAACAGCCACAAACCAGTGCTGTAACCGTTGCGCCAACGCGGCGTCATTTCTATATTGCATTTCTACAAATATTTTCGACGAACAAGCTCGTCGTCAAGTAACTTTCTATTTTTCGCAGAAACTAAATGCTGTTGTATCGAGTTAACAAGAGAGCGGCGCTGGCCGGCGGAGCGCGGCGGAGGCCAATAACAATCCGCGTAACTTCAGCGCGTCCGCCTAATTGTTCACGCACCTCACTACTACACTGTTGTACATACAGGTTTCAACAATTACGCTCACTGTAGAACCTACCACTTTTGAGGCCGAGGTACGAGTACACACGGAACTGTATTAATGAACTCAGCTGTTTTATGGTCACAACTCTGAGGTCTCTGAGGTAGGGCACAGCAGGAAATTTCCTGGTCATAATATGGAGCAGCCTGACTGGTGTAATACCTCGACCTTACAGAAGACCACAGTTTGTTGGTCAGTAAGGTGACCAGAGCTCCTGTGATTGGGGACCACACAGCATCACAAGCTGCTGTTGCTGCTGTTGCTATGTATTATGTCATAAACATAAATCGTATTTAATTGTGAACTTTTACTTTTTTATGGTATTATCCCAGGTTCACCAGTAAAGACAAAACATTTTTCGAAAACTTGGACAATTAATTTGGTGGAAATTCACACATAACTATATTTTTGGCAAAAATTCTTTGGGTTTTTTCTTTTATTCTAAACTGTCACTTTGATTCAGTTAGATATAACTCACAATGTAATTCGTTTTAAAAATACAAAGAGGTGTGCATAATGGCACGTGAGAGGTCTCGGTAATTAATGAGCCGCCGGCGGCGCGCGCGGTATCAACGTCTTGCTTGAATTCATTACTGCTGATTAATTGCCCCGGCTCGACCCGACCGCCCCGGCGCACCGCCCGCCCCGGCCGCCCCGGCTGCCCCGGCGCCCCGGCTGCCCCGGCGCCCGCGAGCGCTGGCCACTCGCATCTTATCTCCAACACCTTTCACCGCACTCCAAAGCAGAACAATTTTTACAACTTACAAAAGAATTTCAAACTTAAAAGTACGATTTTTTTTAATTATTTCGTTTCATATCAAAATTATCAATTTCAATATTTAAGTCGTTTTACTTATCTGTAATATTTTGTATGATATTAAGAAACCCTAGATGTATCATGTACCTAATTGTACAAACTCCTACTCGAGCCCGGCCGGGCGGTAGCTGCACGCATAATAAAAGTCATTCAGTTGACTTGGCACCCTCGTTATCAAACATTTGTATTAAGTGCCTGCCCTTTATTAACCCTCCATCCTAAGATCTTCGAAGTTATTACAATTAGGTAATTAAATTCTGAAACGGCGTAGGAACAATTATGGTTATAACTCCCTCCATTTGGTTTCTTGTTCCATTTTGATACCTTTGAACAAAAGTTATCTTACCTCACTTTCAAGACTTTTTTTATGAGTAAAGTGGCACACGAACTAACGGCCTACCTAATGGTAAGCGTTTACCGTGGTCTATAGTCGTCTGCAACACCAGAAACGTCGCTTGCCCTATCCCTTGACCCTCACCAGGACCTTTGGCCACCTTAATCACTACAGCCACACAGCTGTAGCTAAGAACTTAAGATCAGGATTATTTAGCTAAGATCTTGTGCAAGTACTCCTCCAGATTTTGAGCAGGACAATTTCCTGATGTGCCCCCCTGCCTTAATGAAAGTTGTGTATACCATCACTCCACCTAGCCAGAAGACATCTAATACTACCTACACTTACCAGGGCCTGACCTCGACTCTAAGCATCTACTCAGTTGTCAGTTTTGCCACACACGTGACTTTAATCGATTCGATTCGATCATTACTCAATAGACAAAATTTCCATTGTAAACTTTTATAGTCAACTCTGGTGAGGACTTCTTGTTTTATTTCAAAATTTTCATGGTCACAAAGTCGAAGAACAAAATATTTGTGTTACACTGCAGATGATTCTTTAGATGTGTCGTGCAACATTAGTTGAATACTTTCCGCCGTGTTGGCCCCGTCTCTCTCTGGGCGTCGCTCGCGCGGTTCCCGGTTCCCGCACACTCCTCAGGGCGCGCGTGATGGATGCGCTGGTATTCGCCGCGATATTAAACCGGCGCACTAAATTAAGCGCTCGTGTCCTATAACTTCCGGTCTCACTGCAATCACGGCCGCTATTCCAACGATTCTTGTACACTTACAATGCGGGCTCATCTCATTTAATATTATCACGACTCTGGTATTTGGTAACACTTTTATGAGAGAAATATTTAGTTACCTAATATAATGAGTACACTTTTCAAGTATTCTTGTCATATTATTGTGAAGAAATTTTCCGGGAAAACGATATCTTGGTGTCACATGACTTTAAAAACGAAAGAAAGCATTTAAAAATAAACAATTTGAGCACAAAGTATTGAAAAATAAAAAAGTACACACTTTATATTGATACGTGCATGATTTAAAGTTTAAACTAGGACTTAAGCAGTGGTGTTAATGTTAATGATTTAGATTTATAGAATTTTATATCAATGAACAACAAATCAGGACATAAATATATTGTATTAGAAACGTAAACTGGTAGTTACTTTTGGTAATTACTTAGTTAGTGTGATATAGGCTCGTTTGTGCTTTTGCGTTTCCGAACATTCGACAAAGGATTCAGATCCTACTGGGGGCGCTAAGTATAGACGTTTATTTATTGGTTCATTATTAAATTAAAACTCTAATCTAATTATTTTTTCTATAGAGAAAAATTGTTGGTTCACTTTTTTTTTAAATGGTCGAAAGGAAATAAAAATCTTCAGTCACATCGACGATTGTTATCAGTGGTATTAACGACGCTAATGCTTGGTTGGTGACTGACTGTGATACGTGATACGGCGACACAAAGCTGACGGCCGATGAATGCATTTGGCGCCGCTGCAGCGGATTACACTGCGAACGATTAATCCGTTTAGCAGGCGACGTTTAGAGTAATCCGGCGCGTGCGAGCCGATCGTCTGACGCCGCGCCGACGTGCACCGATCACGCAAAGACAACACCGTCCACGCGCCACCACCATATGACCATACGGCTACGTGACATCCGCCGCAGCTACACCATACACCCCATCTCTTTATATGCTCTTTGACCCTATCATTTGTATATTGCCAGTAGAAGACCCTTAAATTTATATTCCGATACATTTTTTATTGTTTGTACTCGTATTAATTAGAAAATTAGTGTTACTATGTAAGCAGTTTCGAATCAGCGATTTATAAACATCACGTAAACCCCACATTAAGCAACAGAAGTTTCCAAACTTGATAATTGATATATTTATATTCAAATAAAATGAAACGACAAATTTTTTGTAAGTTTCTATGATAACCAATTTATAACATAATATGTTCTTTCGGTAATCAAAGATCTCTCTAGCCTGAGAACCTTAATCTCGTCACAAAAGTGACAGCACAAGGTGGTTGTGTCTTCCTGCATCCTTCGCACACGTGCCAAATAGGCTCACAACTCGGCCTCCGGCTGCAGCCGCACCCGGACGTTATACTCAACTGACACTGTACTTGTATCTATACTAATATAAAAAAGCTAAAAAGTTTGTTTGTTTGTTTGTTTGAACGCGCTAATCTCAGGATCTACTGGTCCGGTTTCAAAAATTCTTTCAGTGTTAGATAGCCCTTTTATCGGGAAAGGCTATAGGCTATATATCATCACGCTAAGACCAATAGGAGCGTAGCACCAATGAGAGATTTTGAGAGCTTTCGCTGCGTAAACGGTTAAAGTTTCGCACAAATCATGTATGACAGAATTGGTCCTATTCCACGGGGACGAAGTCGCGCGCAGAAGCTATGTATATATCAAGTGTATAAAACAGTTATATTTCAAAACAGCCCGTTCCATTTTTCTATACTAACATATTTCATTTATAACAAAGTAGTTGACAAACTGGTATCTCTTTCAATCAAATATTAAACACACTACACTGCCTGCAGCTCGCTCGGAGCGCTCCAACAACGCTTGTATAATGTACTAGCTGTGAGCACTCGAAGTATAATTAGTGCGCGCCGGAGCGCTTGCGGCGCTTGAGACTGCTTTCACGTTTTATTGCGCACAGATTAAAAAATTCGACTGTCGCGCTCGCGCTCCGCAGAAACATTGACCGGCTTTATCATTATGTAGCGAATGACTGCTGTACACGATGATTACTTAGTTGCGCACAACAGAATCTGACTACCTTTACGACTAGCTGATAACCTGCTATA
This sequence comes from Melitaea athalia, assembly GCA_905220545.2. NCBI lineage: Eukaryota > Metazoa > Arthropoda > Insecta > Lepidoptera > Nymphalidae > Melitaea > Melitaea athalia. The sequence continues at coordinate 24,707,186 of HG992178.1, forward strand.
TACGAAAGCATTAAAAGTTTGTCGCGCGGGCAATAAAAAGTGTTTGCGTTAAAAATATTGTAGTGAAACAACGGCGCATGAATCTTTAAAGAGATGAAGCGCTTCAAGTAGAAATTCACAAGAACAATATTGATAGAACAGTGAAGGGTATCGGTGTTCGTGGAGCTCGCAGAAGAGAATTAATAACAAACGCAGGCGGGGGTGCGGGGGTGCGGGGGTGGAGTTCGGAGGGCGGCGGCCCTCTGTCGTGCGTGCTCGCGTGATGGATGGACCCGCTCAGCGGGACTGTGTTTTTATTCTCCGTTACTTAACTTACATGGAAACCCTACCGTCTTAAATGTACTGGACCATTTATATACCAGACCTTTGTATTAGTTACAATTTTAAATATTGCATATTTACTTTACTAAAACCTCGGCTCGAAAATAACAAAATATGTGATCTTGACATATTATTTTAACATTTTGAGTGCAACGTATTCTTTATTTTTTTATATACAAACATTTTTTGGTAAAGCTAAGTTTTTGAAAAAAGAGTGATATAATAAGTATGATACTTCTAATATGTATATAATAACATTGTTTGTAATAACATTGTTAACATGACAAAGATAATGTAAATGAAGACAAACAAGTGCGTCGAGTGCACAGCTAAGTTAAATTGTAGTTCTTAACATTCGCGTAGATAATGGCAAGTTAATTAATATTGCAAACTGCTTTACGTTGAACGAACGTTGGTCGCTATAAAAACACACCCAACATTACAAGGCTATTTATTTTAAATTAATTTAACATTGTTTACATTTGAAAACTGTCAGACACAAATAATAAGTACGTTTTCTAACTTATAAATAGTTACATCCGCAAACGTCAAATATATTTGTAGAAATATTAAAGAAAAGTGTGTGTGTACTTATGTACGCACGTAAGAAGTTATACTTCAAGCTAGAGTATTAAAATACTTCCAAAAAAACCTACCACTTAATAATTAGACAATACGTTCACAACGCCATCTCTTAGAAATGATAAAGACTACTTTCTTGTTTTAGTCCACAACGCCATCACTTAGAAATGATAAAGACTACTTTATTGTCTGCAAAACTAGCGGCAACTATTCATGCATGCTTGAACTATCCACACGCGCATTGTAAAAATTTATTCTCATCAATTTTTTCTAACGCGCCAAAAGAAGTATAACTTCAATAACAAAATCTAAATAATGCATGAAAACGACATACATGCGCGTTGTTCGCAGCAATTTATTTAAAGAATAAATCTCTCAGCGCTCGCTCTGCTGAAAAGCGATTAAAGTGACTTATCCCGCGTCGGACCGCGTGCGACAACTCCTCTCCAGGCTCCTAGTTCAAGGATTAAACAAATAATTTTATTCATCCGCTAACAATCCGCGACACAGTTCCGTGTACAAGGTGTCGCCACGAGTTTGACAACTCGTTTAAAGTTCGCGATTTTAATGATTGCCGCGAAGGTAAACGTCTTTCTACGTGGAATGTTTATAACCAGTGAGCTTGTGTTGTTCGTCGTTTTCGTCAATTTTGATGCTTTGTTGCATCTTTAATTACGTTACCAACTTAATAAAGTACTGATACTTACAACCGTACCGTATATGTAAAATAGTCATAACATTTTGGAGTTTACTCCTTAAGAATCGATTTTCATATAAGGCCTCCGGTATGAAAAAATATGAGGTGTAAAATCTATTGAACGAATGACCTCGTTACGTTTTTTTGCCTTTCACTTTTCAGGTGTGAATATTAAGTTGCTCCAATGCCTCTATCGGAAAGTAAGAAAACGTCCTCGATAGACGACGACGTTTTCTAATAACGGCATCGATCGATCGATAGATGGCGTTATTTTATTGGTTTATTTACCATTTGATATGGTATTAATCTTTTTCTTAGACTAGTGCTACGGAGTTAAAATGGCTTATGGGATTAGAGAGCGTCCCCCCATTCCAACCCGAGCTCAAAAATTAGAGAAGAGAAAAATTAAACTACAAATTAAATTAAATTTTAGATTTAGAGGAAAGAAAACAAAAATTATTTCAATTTAACAATTTATTGTCCGGATAATTAATTTAAACAAAAAAAATTCTAATTTGATTTGGAAAACTAAGATCTTAGTCCTGGCACGTGGTGGATGGAGAGTTGAGCACTTAACTTTAGTCCTTGGGTTGACCCCGACGGCCCTCGGCTCACGTCGGAGACGCCTAGCACGCCACGTGGTCAGGCGTAGCCTCCACCGATGCCTCCAGGTGCCGGTAAATATGGCTGGGTCGACCCGCCGTCCGTCGCTCACCCCAGGTCCCCAGAGAGAGATACCTGGGGCGGATTCCTCTGGTTAAGTGGTCTGGATATGTGATTAAGTGGTTATGTGGGTATGTGGGGCCCCTGGCCGAAAGTATCGCCACGTGGTTGTTCGCGACCTTGCTTGCTGACCGCCCGACGACACGCCAAGGACCCTGAAAGGACACACCCAAAACGGTGAGCCCTTCCGAAGCCAACCCTCCACTAACTCCGGGTTGACAACGGAAACGGCCCATTAGAGACAAGGACACGTTAACATTGCATGGCACAAATCAATTCAGAAGACTGTTATATAAACTACACAGACACAAAACAAAAATATACAATACTTTCTTTAAATTTACTTGAACAAATTAAATTTAGATTAAACACAGAAAGGCGTATTAAGATTTTTGTACTACAAGAACTCACCCACTACAGAGACTCACGAAACCACAGCCACTTAAGCAAAACGGACAATAAAAAGGAGAGGTCCAGCCACGACAGTCCCTTATAAAGCAAGACCGAAGCCCCTCACGTCGCTAACCTCACCCCGTAACACGGTCCTCTCGACGGATGTACCGGACGAGGTGCTACGCGTCACCACACAAGAAACCCACTTCAATGAGCACCGAATACATATAAAAAATATATATGTTACAATAGTAAGCCTTTTTTGTGCCAATTTAGACAGTCGATCTGAAGTAGTAAACTCCAATCGTACGTCGGAGCTAACATACCTATTTAAAATATCACATGGTATATAAACGAATCAAATAACAACAAAATCAACGAAAAAAGGAAAGTTAACGAGGTCATTCGTTCAATAGATATTACTCCTCTTATTTTTTTCATACCAGGGCCTTATATGAAAATCGATTTTTAATGAGTAAACTCCAATAAAAAGTTTATCTCAAGAGATTTTGCGCAGTAGTACGTCACCCTCAGGTCACTCCCTCGGGCGTTACTGTTTTACACGATTCCACTTTACTGGTTTTTTCTTACTACGGTAGGTTCGTTTATCGTTTCTTAAGGAGTAAACTACAAAAATAGTAAAACTAGCACACAATGTAAATATTCATACAAAAAGACGCGTGAAGAGTCACGCAGGAAGGTCTACATTATTTTAATAAAGGATATGTACGATCCGTGTCAAAGGAGCAGAACATAGAAATAGCGTGGCGTGTGATTGAATTTAAACGCGAATCAGTGTAATGTCGCAGCGCGTGTTAACGAGCCGCGCCGCGGGCGGCGGGGCGGGCGGCGGACACGCGTGTGCACGTGTAGACACGCACCAGCACTCTTGTGACGTGGCGGAATATATTACACGCAGGAAAGTTCTGTTTATTAGGTTGCTTGACGTATAACATATTTATTTATAATGTTATCAAAGTTCTATAACGAACTAGAATGTGTCGAATGGAAAGTCGTTTTTCATGTTCTTAAATAAACTGTTCAGCAATAAATTAGGTAAACTTTACTTAGTTTGATCTCAGCACTGAGCCTCGTTCATAATTTTTTTAATATGCTTAAAATTTTATTAATATGGATGTCTAAGAAATACTTGTGAAGTTACAGTCTATAAAATTAACACAATGTCAGTAAGAAATTAAATATTAACACCTTCCACGCTTACATCCGGTTTCTACTGGTTTTGTTTCTACAGTCTAGATCTCAATGAATACGTGCAGAGAAGATCTCCTCACTTCTTTCAATCACTCGCGGAGATTAGAAGGCAGCGGCTTCTAATCTCCGCGGTCGTGGAACTTGGAAGCAATCAGCGGGCAAACTACTTTACACTAGAACATATTTTTTTTAACAATTGTTGGTACAATCACTTAATAGTTTCTGTAACAGCAAACGAGACTGACGTTTCATGCAGTGTTGCCAACTTAGTGGATTTTCCACTAGATCTGGTGGTTTGGACACCTCTCTTGGCGGGAAAAAATTGGTTTTAGTGGCTAGTGGATTTTTTAGTGGTTTACGTTTGTTCCAGTTAGTGGTAAGCTTCGGAGCTTACCACTAAAAAATAATCTAGTATTTTTCTAAAACATATTTAAAGATTTAGTCATATTTGCGATATCTCTATTAGTTATACCGCACTCTAACGCAGATGTAGAGCGATTTTTTAGTAACGTGGTCAAGACGGAACAGAGAAACCGAATGAAATTTGATCTCCTTTCTGCAATTCTCACAGTTCGTGCAGGCTTAGCATGCGAAAGAAAATGCTGCAATAAATCTATACTAATCTATATCTATATAATTATATAAAAGAGATTTCCACCCATTGACTCATCACGATATCTCTGGAACCATAAGGCGTAGAGACTTGAAATTTGGTAGGAATATTCCTTTCGCTAAGTAGAGGTCAGCTAAGAACGAATTTTACAAAATTCCACCCACAAGAGGGGGTTGCGGGGATTAATAACATATATGGCAAAACAACGTTTGCGGGGTCAGCTAGTATTATAAAAAGGTAAAGTTTATAACTTTTTTTGTAGGAGGTAATCTTCACAAATACTGATCTGATCATGAAAATTCTTTCACTAACAGAAAGCTACACTATTCAGGAGTGACATAGGCTATATATTATAAACAAAATATTTAGTAAATAGGAAAATAATGGTAAATAAACTAATCAAATAACGACATCTATCGATCCGCCGCTATGCTGCCTGCCGCTATTGGAAAAGTATTATTAGTCTATCGACGACGTTTTCTTAATTTCTGATAGATGGCTTTGGAGTAAAATAATATTCACGCCTGAAAAGTGAAAGGCAAAAAAACGAACGAGGTTATTCGTTCAATAGATTTTACACCTCATATTTTTTTTTCATTCCGAGGGCCTTATATGTATGAAAAAATCGATTCTTAAGAAGTAAACTCCAATAATAGTATATGTAAATAAAGTCGGAGAAATGCGAGTGAGATGAAAACTTTACTACCTATATATTTGCACCACAAAAATAATTAACGCCCAACGAAGTGGGCACAGGTCGGCTAGTAATTATATAATACCCAATGCCGTAGTTCAAGAAATTTACACTAAAGAATTTTATTTTAAGCAAAGTGCAGATGAAGCTGATTCCTCAGAAGACGATTTTCTTTAGTTAGGAAGTTATGTACTTACCTAATTGTTTCCTTTTTTGGGGCCGTTCAAGTATTACGTAACGCAATTAGGGGGGAGGGGGGGTCTTGTAAAACGTTACGATGCGTTACTTTTCTCGAACAACGCGTTACGTAACGTTGTTTTTTATTTAAATAAAAAAACTAGTGTACTAAAATCTCTCAAATTGGCAACCCTTTTCGTTTATATCCCTTTTTGTATATTTTGTATATATATATATATATATATATATATATTTATACTTACCGCAAACGCGATTTTTTAAGCGACTTTTCGGTAGTTTTCGCAACAAAGTTGTGACATTTGGGTAAAAATGGTCAGTTGGGGTGTTACGTAACGTTTATGGGCTGGGGGGGGGGTACAGGAAAACGTTACGGCGCGTTACATGGGGGGAGGGGGGGGTCAAAACGACCCCTTTTCTGTATTAAGTAGGTACATTAATTGTGTAACTTAAATAATTATTTTATTTCAAAATAATAATTAAGTTGTTGTTGTTTTATTACAAGCTTTTATTTAACTTGCAATGTATGTATGTATGTATGTATGTATGTATGTATGTATGTAAATTTAATGAATGTTTGTTCGGGTGAAATCTTGCAACTCCATTTTGAAGCAGATATCTTCAACCGATTGAGCTGAAATTTTGTATACAGGTTCAATTTAGATGACAATGCATGATTTGTATGTATTTATGTATGTATGTATGTTTGTTCGGGTGAAATCTTGCAACTCAATTTTGAAGCAAATATCTTCAAGCAATTGAGCTGAAACTTTGTATACAGGTTCAATTTGGATGACAATGCATGGTTTGTATGTATGTATGTTTGTTCGGGTGAAATCTTGCAACTCAATTTTGAAGCAAATATCTTCAAGCAATTGAGCTGAAACTTTGTATACAGGTTCAATTTGGATGACAATGCATGGTTACCTTTGTGACGTCATTCTAAATCCAATATGGCGGCATATCCAAGAGTGCGGTGTAGTTATTTTTAGTGCACTTCTACAATATGGGTATCAAATGAAAGGGCTTGCTAAGAATAATTCGAATAAAGTGACGTGATAACCGACTAAAAAGTAAAAAATAAATTAAAAGTAAAAAACCTTTTTAAAAAACAAGCTTTTATTTGAATGCACTAAAACGAAAAAAATAAATTTTTACTTTAAAACTTTTACTATCTACTTATAAAGTCATTACACATAATCTATATGATATAAAAGCTTGTCGCAAGATTTGCTTGTAAACAAGTAAATTAAATAAATTGACGTGATTGATTTTAACTATTAAAATTTTCAAACTAAGGAAATACGAGTACTATCTCGCGACAAGCTTTTCTATCATATAGATTATGTGTAATGACTTTATAAGTAGATAGTAAAAGTTTTAAAGTAAAAATTTATTTTTTTCGTTTTAGTGCATTCAAATAAAAGCTTGTTTTTTAAAAAGGTTTTTTACTTTTAATTTATTTTCAAATTATATTTAAGCAGGTAGCCGTTATCTTTGGGCTTTCTAATGGAATTCTGGTGGTTTGAGAGGCCGCTAAGTTTTAGTGGTTTCTGGTGGTTTACACGACCTCATTTGGTGGGTTGGTAAAAATAAAGTTGGCAACACTGGTTTCATGTGCTCTCCGTTAAATCTTAATATATATAAATCTCGTGTCACAATGTTTGTCCTCAATGGACTCCTAAACCACTTAACCGATTTTAATCAAATTTGCACACCGTGTGCAGATGATCCAACTTGAAAGATAGGCTATATTTTATTTTGGTATATGTAATTATTATATTTAAGAAAAAAAAAGGCGGTACGAAGTTCGCTAGGTCAGCTAGTATAATATAAACTGTTCAAAAGACATGCCCCAAAGTTTTTTTTTCGAAACGTGCAGTCTGCCTCGTGATAATTTTCTTAAACTTGGAGGCTGAAGGGTACCTAATAGCAATAGTGTGGTATCGAATAACCAGTTCTGTCAATTTTTAGGCGTTTTTAGAGAATCGTTATTCACCACCACTTCCTCTAAATCTATGTTCAATTGTTCAGTAAGTATCTAAATTGAAAAAAAAACATTTTTTTTACTAGCTGAAAGAAGATATCCCTTCCCCGATATGGATGGAAAAGAAACGAATCGAATTAATGTAGCATTCAAAAACGAGCAACAATGTGGCAGCGGTAGCGTAGGAAAAATGAGAAATAATAATAATTTGATTACTGTAACATTAGGAAATTGTTTGATGTGTTACTAGGAACGTAATCTTCGGTAGTGTGTTATAATCACGTTTGGCGTTTCATAAAAACATATTGATTTCAAAATAAATGAAAAAATTATTAAAGTAAAACGAATTTAACTAAAATATTGTTCAAAATTTTTTACGTATTTAGTTACGTACATAACACAATGATTATCTTGATAGAACAGATGCTACATCACAGATTTTTAAAAGCCATTCAAGCAAATAACTGCTGAGGAGGTCATAATCTATACTAATATAATAAAGCTGAAGAGTTTGTTTGTTTGATTGTTTGTTTGTTTGTTTGGTTTATAATAAAACTAGCTTCTGCGCGCGACTTCGTCGGCGTGGACTCCACTCCTATTGGACTTAGCGTGATGATATATAGCCTATAGCCTTCCTCGATAAATGGGCTATCTAACACTGAAAGAATTTTTCAAATTGGACAAGTGGATCCTGAGATTAGCGCGTTTAAACAAACAAACAAACAAACAAACAAACTCTTCAGCTTTATATATTAGTATAGATTAATTGCTTAAAATTGATTTAGTCTTACATCGAACATTTCTTTAAAACAAGATTAGCTTGATGATGACAACTTGGTGATAATAGATCTCGGTCTTAGTCTACCGTCTGTATAGAAGTAGTGGATAATATCACCACACTGCTGAACGGCGAGAATTATACATTTATTTATTTTTGAATTCAACTAAAAGAATTAAGAAAAGAAATGAAGGTACTTCAAGAAAAAGTAGATAAAGTACAAATATTGGAAGCGAAAGTAGATAATATAGTCCGGGAGGATGGAAAATTAGAGAGCAACACGGTTGGGGTAAGTCCAAAAATTGATAAAAATGAAAAAGCTTATTTACAAAAAGAAACTATTCAATCATTTGCAGCAGTAGCGAATCAAAACCAAAACCGGGTAGTAATAAATAAGTTCCCAACGAAACAAGTGAGTGTGGCCTCGAAACCATCTAATAAACCGACTACCGAAAAAAGTACAACTGTGAAGGAGATACCCGAACCAAAGCAAGGAAGAAATAATTCTGAGCAAATTATCGAAAATGAGGATATAGAACCTCAAAAGGAAGGAAACTGGACAACAGTAAATAGAAAGAAGAAAAGCAGATACCCTAATACTGAGGTTAAAAAAGGTGGAAGCACGAGTGCAGTTGAGATTAAGGGGACTGAACGGAAGAAATTTTTGCATGTGTGGCGTCTCCATAAAGAAACCACAATTGAAAATTTAGAAAAATACGTGAAGAATATATGTGGACAGGAAGTACCAGTCACAGTTGAAAGAATCAGACATAAAACGGAAAGGGATTATTCTTCCTTTATTATTGGTGTACCTGAAAGTAGTTATGACACTTTATATCAATCGGATAATTGGGCTATAAACATCGAATTTAGTGAGTGGGTTTGGTTTCGTAGAACAACCAAATAAACATGTAATAAATAGCACACCTATTGAAATTTACTACCAAAACGTGAGAGGTTTACGTACGAAATTAGAAGAGTTTTATGTAGGCGTCTCATCTTCAGGAGCAGATCTATTCGCTATTACTGAAACAGGCTGTAACGAATCAATTCACGACGCAGAACTTGTACCGCCGGGATACACAATAATTCGCTGCGACCGCACGGATGGGCGAAAACAAGGAGGCACGTGTCTCGTGGCCACACCGCGCTTAGAGCTGCGGCAAGTGTCGACCACGAGTGATGTCATCATCAACGACAAAATTTTTGAACTGGTCAATGCCACGGTTTACTTGCATAACAGACTTTTATTTTTATTGTGCGTTGTCTACATTCCGCCGAACAGTTGTGAGGATGATTATATGTTACTGTTTAGGATAATAGAACAATTGTGTAGTAAATATAGTAATGTTGTCGTGATTGGTGACTTCAATATGCATTCATGTTCTATAAATGTATGTAATTATTTTGAATACTTTTTATCTTACTGTGGATTTACTCAGTGTAACACGATTGTTAATTGTAATGATCGGTGTTTAGATTTAGTGTTAAGTACGCTTAGAAAGGGAGAGAGTGTGATTGTGCGCGAGGCAGGGGCGCACCTCGTACCTGTGGATGCGTACCATCCGCCACTGGAGGTGTTAGTGCAACTATGGCCATGCCGGGTTGCAGGTTCATTCCAGTACGGATCGAGTACTATACCCACATCTTGGAATTTTAACAAAGCTAATTTCTTATCTTTGTACGCGTCAATAGCAACAATAGATTGGACTGATATATACAACCTTGATCTAGAAATGAGTTTAGATTATTTTTATGAAACAATCAATTCAATAATAGATAACTGTGTTCCTAGAAAACAGCGATGTCGTGTAAGCTCGAAGTATATTTACCCCGAGTTTTACACGATTGAAATAATTCGCAACATACGCCGGAAGGCTATTCTCCACAAACAGTATAAGTCAAGTAAAACCAAAAATGATTACGAAGCGTTCGCTCTATGTAGGAGTAAAGTGAAACGGTTAATAAAAGTAGCACAAGAGCAATATAGTAACAGGGTTCAAAATCAACTACAAAAAGATCCAAAATCTTTCTGGAATTATGTAAAGTCCAGAAGAGGTAGTCGAAATACACAAAAGATATTAAAGGACGGGGCAGTGTTGTCTGATAAACAATGTGTAAAAGAGTTCGCTCAATACTTTCACTCGGTTTATAGTACGACACGGCCTGAGTTGAACGTTCATACTGCGATAGAAGGAGCGGGTGGCGAGAATGGTATGGCGCGAGTTCACCTAGAGAATTTACAGTTAGGGGATGTACAGAATGCTCTTAAAAAACATAAGCCAAAGAGGTCCGCAGGTCCGGATGGCATTCCGGCGTACATCTTCAAAGACTGTGGATCTGTGCTGGCTGAACCGTTACTCCATATCTTCAATAAATGTCTGAGCGCGGCTGTGTTTCCCGAGAGATGGAAAACTACTCGTGTCGTACCAATACCGAAAGGTATAGACAACGACAACGTTAGTGGGTACAGACCCATTGCGGTACTATCGTCACCGGCTAAAGTGTTGGAGTGCGCTATTCATAATATCATTTTTATGCAGGTAAAAGCGCAACTTTCAGATGCCCAACACGGGTTTCAACCAATGAGAAGCACTACAAGTAACTTGCTCAGCTACATGGGTCACTTGCTGCCGACGGTGGATAGCGGAGAGCAGATTGACGCTGCTTACTTCGACTACAAAAAAGCATTTGACCTAGTCGATAATGACGTATTGCTAAAGAAGTTAGCAGGTGTTGGTTTCACACCGCATCTACTTAACTTTTTTGCCAGTTATATGAGGGATAGGCAGCAGTATGTAGAATACGCGGGACACAGATCGGAGCCGTACTTTACATGGTCTGGCGTAAGTCAGGGAAGTAATCTCGGTCCTCTGCAATTTATAATCATGATGAACGATTTGCCCAAAGTTGTTAGAGATGCAAATTGTTTAATGTTTGCAGATGACCTTAAGTTATCTCTGGCTGTGAAGGAATATGACGACTGTGGACGGTTACAAAATGCCATTGATAGCGTAGCTACTTGGAGCAAGGAGAATCTTCTACAATTCAACATCAAAAAATGTGTCACAATCACTTTTTCGCGTGCGCACAGGCCTATTATGCATAGTTACAAAATTGATGGAATGCCAATGGTCAGGGTCACAGAAGTTAAGGATTTAGGAGTCACTCTCAACGCAAAGCTAACGTTTCGTGATCACATTATTAAGTGCTGTAAAAAGGCTTACAGAAATTTAGGGTTCCTTTTACGAACTGTTCGTAATTTTAATAATATAGCAGCGATTATCGCTTTATATAACGCTCTAGTGAGAAGCCAATTGGAATGCAACGCAGTCATCTGGGCTCCGCATGAGAACAAATATAGTCTCATGTTAGAGCGGATACAAAACAAATTTACTAGGTTTTTATATTTTAGGCTTTATGGAGTATATCCTTTTTATCCTCTTATGTATCCAACTTTGTTTGTGTTGGGCATGGTGGGATACAACGAGCTACGAGTCAGGCGGGAGTTCGCACTTGTATTATATTTATTTAGGTTAATTAGGGGTGAGATACATCACGCAGATATATTAAGTTCACTGTGTTTCTGTGTGCCGGACAGATATGTGTGGCGACGACGTCGGCCTCACCTACTGGCTGTACCTCGTGGTCGCACTAATTTACTGAACGAGGCGCCACTGACGCGGGCGCTTCGCACTCTCAACCTTATAGCAGAGGAGACGGATATTTTTACTTGTACACTGAGTGAATTCACAAGGATAGCGTTATATGTTATTTGTTATATATGTATAAGTTAAATTATGTGTGCTTTACTATCGAATTAGGTTATACCACCTGTAATGATAGTAGTAAGCTATGATTGAAAAAATAAATAAATAAATAAATAAAATAAATAAAACTTTAATAGTACTCAAATAATTAAAAGAAAACAAAAAACCCGCCTGCATAAAAAACAACTAATAGAAAATGAACTGAAAAGACTGGAACAAGATATAAATTCAAAATTACACAAAGCTAGCGAAACAAATCGAAACAATATCACATCATCAAAATGAAATTGAAGGATAAGTCAAATCATTCTCTCTTTGTGCATGTCTCCGACTGCATATTAAGTACGATGTTGCATAAAATTTTGAAGGACTACTGTATTGATATTTTTAAGTGTAATACATAATGTTTGATATTGTTTCGATTTGTTTCGCTAGCTTTGTGTAATTTTGAATTTTTATCTTGTTCCAGTCTTTTCAGTTCATTTTCTATTAGTTGTTTTTTATGCAGGCGGGTTTTTTGTTTTCTTTTAATTATTATTTTATTTATGTCTTTTTAGTTAGACAAATTACGTAATCGGTTCAATTCATAAAAATAGTTTACATCATTAATTTATTAACGACGAAAAATACGAGGCCGTTCTAAAGTTGCCACGTATATATCATTTTTATGTTTGACCGAGCATAACTTTTTACAGAGTAATCCAAAGTTGATAATTGTTTTTTTATGGGAAAGGCTACACCCCGAAATTGACCGTCGGACGTTGCCTAGGAGGCGAGGAAAAAGCTCGGCTCACATCTTGCTTGCCTTAGGCATGGAAAAGAGCAAAGTCAACATTTTTTAAACTTTCTTATTGTATTTCTTTATTATTATTACAGTAATAATAATCATAATATACATTTTTGAAATCATTGTATTGAGCCCTTTAATTTGATACCCATATTATAGTAATCTAAAAAAATTATTTCTTCATTAACTACAATGGCTTCGCATAGCCGCATATATGTTTGTTTTTATTTAATGTCACCTATCTAAGAACACTTGGGCTGCTAAGACGAATCTAACGATATCTCAATTATGCAAATCCGTTCAGCGGTTCTAGAGAAATCAGGTAATTAAGAATATTACATACATACATACAAGATACGCGCGAAAAACATAACCCTTCCTTGGCAGTCGGGTAAAAAACACTGACTTTGAAACTACTTTAAATGCGCACTGATCTACTTCTCTACTTGAAAGGAATTTGTCTTTCGCTTTTAAAGAAATACAAATACATATACACTGCTAGTCTCGTTGGGTAAATCAAATTGCCGGCAGTCGCGCAATACTTCAAATCGAAACTGATACGAGACGCAATTTACAATCTTTCCTATATTTGTCAGAAAAATACGTGTCGGTCGGCAACAATAAATCAGGCTCAGAATGGGACACGTCGTTATCAGCGGCGCTTTGAGGCAGAGCTTGAGACGTATCGATTGAAGCTCTGCGGCTTCGGATTGATGGGGAGAGGTCATAAGTTGCATGGCAGTGATCGGAACCGCGGTCCGCAGGGCAGCCGTGGAGGCGTCTCACAACACCTCTCACTCTCTCGTCGCGACAGACTACAGCCCATATCCCGCTATTGAACATAATCATATAGTTTCCTTTAAATCCAATCGAGTAAACTACGTTTACACTCATTGCTAGCTGCACCGTACAATTTCACCCGCGTAGCTTCGTGGGCACATCGCGATAAAAAGTGGTTTTTGTACTTATTATTCTCACTTTGCAACTGTCTAGCAATCAATCAAGTTTCACTCAAATCCATTCAGTAGTATTTGTGCAAAAGATTTATCGTATATTTTAATTAATCTAATACAGTTATTTGATCTTTGACTATTTTTTAACCTACTTATTTTTAATACATTATGTACCTACTTGAAATAAAAACATTTACATTATAGATTGTAACTAATAATATTAACTAATATTAACATACGAGTTACAAACTGTAATGGTAATAAGTCAAATGTGAATCCAGTAAGGCTCGTGCAACAACGAACGAATTACACCATTTTGACAGTACTGACAAATAGAACTTTATAAGAGATATAATGTTAATGCCTCTGACGTCACGAGCTTTTGGCAATTGTTACATATCGCTGTACCTGCCCTCTGCGAAGTTCAGGCGCGACTCACGGCAGAGTGATTCATTTTCATAAATATTTTTTGCCTTTACGTAGAGCACGCATAGCGAGGTGTTTTGATAAAAATGTAATTTATTCGACAACTAAAAAACTAATTAAAATCCGGCTAAGTGCGAGCCACACTTCCACTAAATATTCTATTACAGCTATCGTGTTTAATATTTATAATTTTCGTTTTAAGACAGTGATAAAATCCTTTAAAAATATTCTTTTAGAATTGAAATCATTTTTAATTTCAATCTAATTTTATTTTTATTATTTGTTGTTAAGGAAACGATAATATAATTTTGTACATATTCGTCGACATACCTTCTTATTTATATTTTGTTTTGTGTATTAATTCACATGTCGTAAGGCACCACAGGAAATGTCTTGCTCAAAATGTAGAGTAGCCTTACTGGTAGAGTACCTATCTCACAGAAGATCATAGTCGAATAATTCTGCTCTTAAATAGTGTTGTGTGTCTGTGGCGAAGTAGCCAGTAGGTACTCTTTAGACTTTAATGCACTGTATCAACAACAGCTAAAATACTTTCAAAAATACACAATTTACATAGAAACATAAAGCTAATAAAATAGTTCCCCACCTATAGAAACAGCATTACAACAGGAACACCTCACTAACTACATATCGTACTTTACCTCTAAGACATATCATAATTATAATGTTGTTATCACAAACCAACAAAATCAAGGAGAGTTAAAGAATGAGTCGCTAGTCAACTTGCTAACAGACGCACAGCTAGTGTCAAAGAGATCTATATCTTATTCGCAAACATATTGAATTTGTTACCTGCTCGCCAAATGAAAGTACATACCTATTTTGTTTACTACGCGTACTACTACGCGTTTTCCTATAACGCAGAACGAATCTACCGTGCTATAGGGATTACTGTAGACTGTACATACATTTAAATTTTAAACTTTAAAATGTAATTACGAATAAAGCGCCTGTTAACATTTTCATATCGACGTAATTAATGCGCTTGGCAGTGCGTTGCTTCACGATTACCGCTGCAATCTCATTTCGTATATTATTGTACTCGTTATTGCTGGGAGGAGCAGAGGGTGGGCAGAAATAAATTGAACCACTTATAGAACAATACTGAAATGATTTCGTGAGCCCCGACGTCATCGAGTGCCCGACGTGATGCGCTCGCTCCAGCTTTGTAAAAAAAATGCATTGTAAAGTCGGTAAACTTAAGTCTACTGGGCATATCCCTCAACTTCTTTTATATTTCGCATTATCTTATTTCGCAGCGAACTCTCGGAGATACATCTCTCATTTCCTTCAGAGCCGATCACGAAAAGATACAAAATTCTCATATTGCCTATACTATTTTAAAATATTGTCTATTTGTTCCGAAATTAATGTATATATTACGCACAAGCCCAATTTGGAAATTTCCTGGACTGACCGAAAAACTTGATGCCACTTTAAAAAATTCATTAGAAAAAATTCTAAATTTATCTTTTGATGAAAATACATTGACCCAAGCTACTTTACCTATTAAGGCCCGCGTCCATTAGGCTCGCCGAGCAGAGTCGAATCGAATCGCAAAAAGTCGCCTACTATACATTTTCTATGAAACTGCGTCCATTAGCGACGCGCCGCGGCGCGCCGAATCGAATCGACCGAGGGAGTCGCACGACTCTTAAGCCCGCGTCTACTAGCTGCCGAGCAGAGTCGAATCGAATCGCAAAAAGTCGCCCACTATACATTTTCTATGAAACTGCGTCCATTAGCGACGCGCCGCGGCGCGCCGAATCGAATCGACCGAGGTAGTCGCTCGACAAGCGACTTTCTTCGTTCGATTCGGCGCGCCCCACTCTCCAGTCGCAGTGTTGGCAACTTTAAGGATTTTCCCCTAAATTCAGGGATATTTTGCAAATAGCGGGAAAGTTTTAGGGGAGACATTTTTAGGGTATTTCTTTGGGAATTTTAATCGTCAGAACGTAATATACTTTAATATAAAAAATTATTAAAAATAACATAGAAACAAAATTATAAATAATAAACATACAAAAGCAAAGTATACAAAATAATTGGTTTTCTATTTTAAAATCCTTTGAAAAATAAAAAATTAATAAAAATAAATATGTCTTTTTTTTAAATAACTTCAATTAGGTTAGGTTAGGTTTAGGGGATTTTGTTTTTAATTTAGGGGCTTTTATTAAAGGATTTAGGAAAAAGTTTTTTCAAGAGTTGGCAACACTGCCCAGTCGACGCGGAGAAGCGGATGCTCGCCAACGTATTTTTAATTAGGTAGTATCAAGTTTTAATACGTTTAAAAACTTATAAAAATCCTAACTTCAACAAAAATGAATGAAGAATTATTAATATCACTGGTCCAACAATATACAGAATTGTTTAATCACGAAGATCGACATTATCACGAATTCACGATGACCTGCGTCGGATGAATATATGGGAAGAAAACGGGAGAACTATGAATGAAACTCGGGAGTTTTGTTTTATTATTAGTGAAAATATTTACCTATTTATATTTATTTATTTAATTATTAAGGTTTGCTAGCAGTTGTTACATTTATGGTACATTACAATATTAATTTTATTATTGACTACACTTCCATGTATAACCATATTAAAGCAAACACGACATGCAAATAGGTATCCTGTTATAGAAGAAAACTTGATCAAACATTAGCAATAACTCAGAAAAGAAAATAAAGCATAAAATATAAAGATGATAATATACCTACCTACCTATTTCTTTTTAAAATTTTTAGTGCCAAACAGTAACATAATTATTATGAGAGATATATTATTGTAAGAGAAATAATACACTGTCATACAATAACACACATTCAACAAGATAATATTCCTTCCTTATATATCCTTATATATATATATATGTATCTTATATATCTACTAATAAATAAAATTATAGTGTCTGTTTTTAATATTAAAATAAACGCTTTTTATTAAATGCATATGGATCTATACACGGTATTTATATAGATACCAAAATAACATTTTTTACGATTTTTGTTTGTCTGTCTGTCTGTCTGTTTGTTCCGGCTAATCTCTGAAACGGCTGGACCGATTTTGACGGAACTTTCACTGGCAGATAGCTGATGTAATAAGGTGTAACTTAGGATACTTTTATTTTAGATTTTTTTTTATAACTGCGAACTGAACAATAACAGTCGCGAGCAGAGCTAGTATATATATAACCTTCATACTTTTTACAAACTATGGTGCTGGAATCCTCTCCTGGGAATATTTGTTTTCCATGGAACGGAGCCTGCATTAGACAAAAAAAATCTGTTGTCTGGCTACTCGTTACGTATTCTCCTCTTCTTTATCAAAAAGTATTTGAAATAAAAACATCTCTTCATCTGAGCTGTCCATGATGCAAACACGTCTTAATTTCATGAAGAGTTGGAGACGAATGAACAATTCGATTCGACGCGTCACAGATAGACGCACAGGAATAAATGCGATTCGCTTCGATTCGACGCGCTTCTGATGTAGTCGACGCTAGGCTTTAGAGACGGTGGCATCGGCGTGAGAAAAATTTATAGTGTCGCTCTTCCTGCTTTTCTTGCTACTGTGCATAGTATCAAGGGTCTATGTTCTGACATTTTAAAATCAAATTCAATCGAAATTACAGATGCTACAGATGCAATAGAAAATTGGAAGTTAAGGTGTCCTAATGGCGATATCCCGAAGGATGTTACAAAGCAAAAACTTTGGGATATGCCAATAGTTCACAATACTTATATAAATTTGACGCTAAATCTTACAAGTGACAAAAACCGTGCCAGGCTTCTAGCTTTATCAAATAAAGAGTCAGGTCACTGGTTACACGCAATGCCGTCAAAAAACCTTGGGACACTTTTAGACAATGAAAGTTTTAGAATTGCTGTCGGTCTCCGGTTGGGAACTCCACTGTGCTTTGAACACAGATGTCCGTGCGGAAAGGAGGTTGATTCTTTCGGACTACACGGCCTTTCCTGCAACAAGAGTTCAGCTAGGTTTTCCCGCCACGGTTCCCTAAATGATACCATAAAAAGAGCTCTTGCCACCATCGACGTTCCTGCTCTTATCGAGCCTACTGGAATTAGTCGCGATGATGGCAAGAGACCTGATGGATTGACGTTGGTTCCCTGGGAAAGGGGACGGGCGCTTTTGTAGGACGCAACCTGCGTTGACACACTTGCTCCGTCTCATGTCAGGGAAACAGCCTTAAAAGCGGGAGCTGCGGTGGAAAAAGCTGAAACGACTAAACGGCACAAATATTCGTCACTAATTCCAAATTACATCTTTGTGCCGTTTGCAGTCGAAACACTTGGACCTTGGAGTAGCAGTGCTAAAAAATTCTTAAATGAGATAACTCCTCGCCTTATTACCTCCACTGGTGACAAGAGAGCTGGTGCATTTTTTGCCCAGAGAATCGGCATAGCGATTCAACGGGGAAATGCTGCCAGCATTCTTGGCACAATTCCACGCGGACATGATTTGTATCAAAACTATCTGTAAATATTTAGTTCCTAAGTTGTGACTTGTAAATATGTATAATGTTTAAATAAACGAAAGATACGTATTTTAACTGTTTTTTTCATATCTCCTGAAATGTTTCCGTCGTTACAAGTTCGAGTGAAACTTGTAATTGGTACATCGCTTCCGGCGACTACGATCGAGTCAAAAACTCCATCGTCCTTCTTCATAAAAAGTTGTACACCAATAATATATTATGTGTCAATGTCAAAATTAAAATGTAAAATACGATAATATATTATAAAACAAAATTAAATAAAAATTGGACTTAATGTAACCCAATAAATATTGTAAAATAAAAATAAAATGTAAATAAATAATAAAAAAGTGAATGTTAAAAAAAATGTGTTATACGTTGTAGTCCGATAATTTGCACCTTCCAGATGATTTCAAGACAACGTCTTGTCAAATGAATCAAAATTATTTCAGTTTCTTTAACTAAATATAATAAAGAAGTCATGAAATCAGCTTATGACTGGTATTATACGCCTTCTTATTTCTGGAGCTGCATAAAAATTAATGAAGACTGTCTTTTCTTTTCGACTTCCGATCCAAGCTAGTATAGTTCGCTATTGTGTTAACGTGTTGGTATACTACGTTATTATTAATGACAATGGCAGATTTGAAATTTTACTGGACATTGGATCAAATTCAGCAACAGTTTTATTACCAAATAAACACTATAAAAAAAATGAGACACGTTCAATTGAACCAGAAGCGATTAGTAAACACAAAAGAAAGAACCATAAAGCAATTGAACAGAAGTCAGGAATGCAAACATATTGTCACTGAGCTTAGAAAAATCTAAATATAAAAATCTCCTGATGAAGATAAAAATTTACTAGAAAATGAAGATAATCAATATGAAATGGGACACATTGCAACTTGACGAATTATCTTAATAATGTTATTAACATATCTCATTATTAATTTTCTGTATTATACTGTGCATTCCCAAGGAGGGTTGATGTCAGGCAGGCGGCCGGTCGTAAAAAATAACATGCCAAATCACTTACAACATGAGTTTGAGGAAGAGGAGAACATGTTGTGCCGACCCTATATAAATAGGATAAGGGCAGGGAGATGATGAATATATTATGTGTAAAGTATTTCATATAATTACGATTGGCGATTACCTATTTGAAACTGTTGTGAGGCGATGTATAGAAAATAATCTGGTGCGCAGTAGGTCGGCTAGATTGCTATGAGCAAAAAATTTACTTTTTATAGTTAGGAATTAAGAAACCGGTTTAAATCGTTTATTATAGTCATCACGGGCGCGCTGTATCGCTCACTGTTCGACGCTAACTTATAATTAATGGACAAAGTTCTCCGCCATTATCTCGCGGAGCTCCCCACGCCGCCGCCGACACAAATACAAACAAGCTTGCATTTCATCCCTGAACCGACTCCAAAAGTATGCAAAATAATGGTTCTAGATAAAATAGTGTTTTGTTTGAAGAGAGAAAAATAGCATCTATTAGTTCTGCTCCGGTAACTGTTAGACCTCTTATTTAAATAATATATCTACTTTCAAAATTATATCTAAATGTTTTTACGAACTATTCAGCATAAACGGTAATATCGCTCACAATGGAAAAATTTATAAGTAGTGACTCGTCTGTCTAATCACGGAATCGTAAAAAACTGACTTTAACCTACATAATCATATAGTTTCGTAAGCAAAAAAGAAAATTTAAATTAAAAGTGATTACGTCAACACACAACAAAATACAATTAAATTGAGTAATTTTTTCTATATCGAAGACATGATAATTATATTCGAATAAATTACTGAGGTCGCAACTTCCCGTACCATCGCTTACGTACGTGGTCTTGGAACTGACTCGAAGACCGAAGTGGTCGAGAGAGCGGCGGCCAGTCTCGGCCAGCGGAGCGACCCGCGCGCTCGTCACCATGACACAGCTCTTCACGCGCAAGGAGATCGAGGAGCGCAACCGGAAGGACAATGCGGCCATCATCATCGACAACGTCGTGTACGACGTGAGCAAGTTCGTGGAGGACCACCCCGGCGGCGCGGAGGTGCTGCTCGAGAACGCGGGCAAGGACGCCTCGCGCTGCTTCCGCGACGTCGGCCACAGCGACGACGCCAAGCTCTGGCGCGCCGAGTTCAAGATCGGCGAGGTGGTGAGGGAGGAGCAGAGGGAGGTGATCTGCCAGGACGCGAGCGCCGGCGGCGGGGAGGACGAACTGACGCTGCGGGGCTTGGTGGAAGTGTGGTTCCCGCCGTTCGCCTTCGCGGTCATCGCCATCCTCGCTTACGTTTACTTGTTATAAAATTAGTGTCTCCAAAAAACTCTGGGGTTGTCTGGGCAAGGTGTCGGTGCAGTGTAAAGTATTCCGTACGTTGATATCAATAACAAAACAAGTTTGGTAATCGGAGATAAAAAACAACAAAGTTCCGTGTCAGCGTGATTTGACGTTCGCGTAGTTTTAGCAAGTCACCTTTCGTATTAGAAATAAGCGAAATCGTGTCAAATAATAACGATATTTCACAATCATTACACGTTCTGGTGGGTCAATGTTATGGAACAGGGGTTATTGCTTTGTATGTTTCATCATTATGTTTCCATGTGTACATACAATAAAATACTGTATTAAATAAAACAACTTAATTCTAAGGATGTTGCGTCGCTTTCGATCTTGTTAGCTTGTTTATTTATTATATAATATATGAATTATCATGTAATCAACCACATGTTACACGATGTTTAAAAACAACTTGAAAAGTTTACTTAAAATACTTAGTTATCTAACTAAGGTTTAATGCATGACAGCATGATGCATAACTAACTAATCTATTCCTAGGATGAATAGCACTGTGTGTTTTTACTTTTTACTGAAAGTGTAGGAACTTACTGAACTACTGATTACTGAAACGTTTTTGGGAAAAGTTGCAATTGTAAAAAAAAAGGATAAATACTCATTTAAAAGGAAAAGTAGGTTAATCTTATATTAATTCACGATTCCTGTAATAAAATTAATTTATTAAATTTAAAAATAGTACAAAATTATTTATTTCTTTTATATCTAACGAAATTACCTTTTTCAAATGTAAGTGGCACGGCTGCGAAATGTTTTTATCAGCATAAATTAATAAAAACCGCATTCATTCAAGCGATCAAGTCGAACTGAACGACGATTATATACATAACTTAATTAAGTAACATAACCTTCCGGCGCTGAACTACTCGTATTAAACATTACATTACCATCAATGTACTCGAAACAAGTTTTTGTGTATGTGTGTCTACGGAGGCGGCTGGTACGATGGTACGGCGGCGGTAGTCAGCGGACCGCGGTACGGCACGCGGCGCGGCAAGGTCGCAACTCGCGGGGTCACCACTCGCCACGTGTGGGCTCGCACTGCATACTCCGTCTGTTACGAAACCTACGGACGCCAATATTTCCAACACCAGAGCCCGTAGACAAGTGGCATAAAAGCTAAACGAATAGAATATAATAGAATTCTCAATGTATGGGAATGACACTAGCTTATTTAATGGTCAAATTATATGTCGAAAGCTAGTGTCACTCCCATACGTTGAAAATGCTACTCTATTCTATTCATTTAGCTTAAGCCACTTGTCTACAGGCACAGTACTGCGTACTCGCAACACACCTTTTTTTTACATGGGGGAAATCCATCATGGATACCCTCCGCCGCGGGAGCACCAGAGGGTTATGTTAGACTCCTTCTGACTAAAAACCATCCACGTGTGAGCAGACCTCCGCCTGATTGGGGCGAGATGGGGTCGCGTTAGCAGTCTTCACTCCGCCCTGGCGGTTGGCCCAAATGTAAACATCCAGGCCCCGGCACCCAGAGGGGTGGCACCCACAAGACCACCCCTCCCGACGACGCGTGGGATCTTAAGCCAGCCGAGGATCCCCCGACCCCTAGCCGGCCACCTCACTTAGGGGACGCTCAACCGGACCAGTCTACCGTCTGCAGAATGGGGACACGTGTCCAGGAGCGCCCTCCCCTCCAAGTCAGGCAGGCCTGACCTCTAACGCCCGGCATCATGGCGTTATAACATACACACACGGTCGTCTGTTCCTTTGGTAGGTAAGCAACTTGCTTGTGTTATAGGTAACAGCCGACTGTTATAACTTTTTTTTGATAAATATACATAGAAATAATACATATATATTTAAATACAAATATTACACCCAGACTCAAGCGGGAATCGAACCCGCAAACCGCGGAACAGAAAGCAAAACCACTACAAACTGCGAAAACGGGCTACAATACAATCAAATTGATAATCTCCTCTAGAGCGATTGTAGTACGCTCATCAATAATTTGTTTTCTTTTATGTAGGTAGGTATTTATCAATTTATAATGAAAAATACGAATAAGATAATATGAATTAACATACAAGAAACGTACATATATACACAGTTTCTTGTTGTTTTTATTAACATAACCACTCTATTTTCAATATTTTTAGGGTTACGTACCCAAAGGGTAAAAACGGGACCCTATTACTAAGACTTCGCTGTCCGTCCGTCCGTCCGTCTGTCACCAGGCTGTATCTCAAGAACGGCTATAGCTAGAGAGTTGAAATTTTCACAAATTATGTATTTCTGTTGCCGCTATAACAACAAATACTAAAAACAAAATAAAATAAATATTTAAGGGGGGCTCCCATACAACAAGCGCGACTTTCCTGCCCTTTTTTGCTCGATATCAATAATGGCAACAGGTAGGCACTTGAAATATTCACAAAATACTCAGTTGTATTTTTACTTTAATAATAAATAATAAAATTAAAATAAAATTAATATTTAAGGGGGGCTCCTATACAAAAAACGTCATTTTTGCCGATTTTTGCTCTCATACAATAAAAGTGATTTTTAGCCGCTTTTTGCCCGTTATTACAATGTACCAATCAATCAATGGTACGGAACCCTTCGTGCGCGAGTCCGACTCGCACTTGGCCGATTTTTTTTATATATTATTTAAAAAATCTACGAACTTGTTATTTTCTGCAACGCCAGCGCTCTGCGCTGAGTCACGCCTCACGGTGACAAATGATTTTTAACCGACTTCCAAAAAAGGAGGAGGTTCTCAATTCGACTGTATTTTTTTTTTTTTATGTATGTTAGCTCAGAACTTTTGACTGAGTGGACCGATTTCGATCAATTTTGTTTTAATTGAAAGGTTTTGCGTGTCATGTGGTCCCATTTTTTTTTAAATTAAGATCTGACAAGTACTTTTAGAGCTATATCTAATAATGCGTATTTACTTGACTACTTTTTCGTCGACCTACGTTGTATTATACCGCATAACTTTTTACTCGGTGTACCGATTTTGATGATTCTTACTTTAATCGAAAGCTAATACTTGTCATGTAGTCTTCGTGAAATTAGATCGAGATCTGATTACAACTTTTTGAGTAATCTTTAATAACGCGTATTTACTTGACTATTTATTCGTCTTATTACGTTGTATTACTTGTCGATGTAATTGAAGTCGTTTTTTTTTCGTTTGCGAGCAAACACAATTATAGAACTACACATAGAGACATAGATAACGCGATAGTGGCGGCGAGTGTCTAGTAGAGGCGGCCCTGCCAGCGGCCGCAGTTGCTCGCCGAGTACGAACTACGAAGCTACCGCACGCGACACGATGACGGAACAGAAACGATTCTCGCGCAAGGAGATCTCCGAGCGGAACACCAAGAAGGACGCGGTGTTCATCATCGACAACCTGGTCTACGACGTGACCAAGTTCCTCGACGACCACCCCGGCGGGCACGAGGTGCTGCTCAACGTCATCGGCAAGGACGCCAGCGAGGACTTCGACGACGTCGGCCACAGCACCGACGCCAAGGAGATGATGAAGAAGTTCTGCATCGGGGAGCTGGTCGACGAGGACAAGACGGCGAGCAAGAAGCAGAAGTCGATCTGGAGCTCCTCTAGCGACAACACTGAGGAAACAAATGACAGCTTCCTCAGTTCCTGGAAGTTCCCCGTGGTGCTGGGGCTGCTGCTCACTGTGCTATACTCGTATGTTTTCGGTTAGCGGGACTTCCCCAGCCTCTCTAGCGGATCTCGCTCTCTCCAGAGACGAGATGTGAAACTATTTTGCAGTGAGTGACTTTTATACGATGAAAAGAACGATATGCACGAATGCCATGATCGGGTTTTATGACTAAAACCAATTTAATTTAGATATGTAATTCAGATATTGTTTTCATTTAGAATTTTTGTACCAAATCTAGAGAATAGTAAATAAAAAAATAATAAATAAGATATCGTCCTTTTTCTTTTTCAATTTTTAGTGACTGTTTGTTTGAACCGCAAAAAAACTTTCTAATAATTTTCTATTTCTTCACTAATTGTAAAAGAAGTTGAACAAAAATAAATTAGATATAATACTTATTTAATGTTTACGCAAATTTCACTTATTATAGTGAAACAACTTTTTCAGATTTTATATTATTTTAATAAGTATCCGAAACGTCGGGTGTAACAAACATGTAACAAACCTAATAAACCGCGATAAAATCCGAAAAAAAAAGTTTCATTACAATAAATTATTTAATCTTTGTTGAATTAAGGTCTAACAGTTTACATAAATTGTACCATATTACCAAATGTGTTGACAGGAGTTCGTTTTACAGAATATAATAGAACGATCATAATAATTAATGGGTCACTTTCACCGGGCGGTTGGAAGACTGTGAAACACCAAATCCTGTATTGCTGTTAACGTCACGCAATCACCAGTTGCAGCTCGCTGTAGCGCATCATTGCGCGGCCTAATTTAGTTAACAACACTTTGAATAATATTTAGGCATTAGTTTAATTAATTCGTTTTATTTTTATCAAAAAATCACTCTCAAAAATTCTGAATTCGAAACAAAGTTTCACTATCGACCAAAACTAATCACTTGATAAACTTATGTAAAGATGTATATAGTACCTAGAGTATGTAGGTACCTATAGTCAAATCAGTACCCGGTCCATTTATGCTTTACTCAATATTAGGTACCTACCTGGTGGAAGGCAAGTCATTATAAACCATTTATGTTCGTGTATTATCATCGTCGAGACCAATTATCAGCTGAAGGACATCAACCAGCTCGGTCCACAGTTCGATCGAGTCTTGCAATATTAGAAAAATAATAACGAGAGTTGCACAAAAACACTCGTCATTTGTGTTCTTTAATACACGTCACAGTATAATTAAATTTGACGGACATTATGAAGAAGACAAAAACGGTTCTACTTCAAAATTACATCGCATGTTATCTAGCAGACAAGTGTATTTATCGAACACGACTCTTATGTTAAAATACTTACTAACTCGACAGACTTCTGTTATCTAACTTGCAAAAACATAAGAATTTAAGGTAAATTTTATGAAATTTTCATTTGCTGGGAAAATTTTCAATAAAATATTTTTATGTCTGACAAATATTTAATGAACAAATAGTAGTCACGGAGCCCTCACTTATTGTAAAAAAAGGCCTACAGCTGACACATTACCCTTTTATTGATACAGATGTTCATTGTTCATATTACATTGAAACGTTGCGTAATAATAATGTTACATATTTATAAATAAAAAACGTTATAATCTAGAAAAGTAAGTAAATCTGCGATAACAATGTTTTAATCAAAGCTGTTGGTCAATTATTTGCAGATAAAAATAATTTTCGACGATAAATATGTGACCTTCGAAACGATTTGCGGAATATTGAGTTTTTATAAAATGATCGTGTAAACGAGCTGCCGGGACACCTGACCTGAGTACCTACTTACTGTAACAGATTGTAAGTCTCACCACTAGACGCGGTCCTGTTCTCTACGAAGGAGACACTAAGCCTGCCGACCTCTTTCTTTCATATATAAATTCTTTTAATATACAAAAGTTCCTATAATCTTATGCATCTAGACAATTTTGTTACATCTGTTGTAAGTCTAGATTTTAACTTGCGATCGTCTTGTACTAACATATTTCTTCGCTGGAATCATTTTACCTCAGTAGGTATTCACTGAGCATCTTCGGTGCAACAAAGCCAGCCCTGCGGTCACCAACCCGCCTGCCCAGCGTGGTGACTGTGGGCAAAACACATGAGTTCACGCCATTTTTGGCGCCATCTTGGGGAGCCCTATGTCCAGCAGTGGACTGCGATGAGCTGAAGTGAGGTATACACTGCATAATTATATGGTGTTCGGCTCCTAACTGCGTTCCTTCAAATGGGGGGTTTTGTAGGTGTTATAAATTATGCAGGTACGTCACACGTGAAAAAAAATCCTAGCTCATTTTAATTGTATAATAATATATGTCTTGACAGACGCGGTGTGGTACTTTGTCTTTTAATATGTTAAGATTTTATCAAGATGTACCTATCAATAGGTAACTCAGTATCTGAGTTATAATACCTACAACAATTAAAACGAAGTGCTTAAAATACATATAAATTATTATTAATACACCAATAGAACGTAAGGTTGAAGATAATGATGTCTTCGTTAAATTAGTTTATCTAGGAGTAGCAAGATAAGAGTTGAATTATGCATGCTTATTTTTTTGTTATATTTTATATGTATAGGTATGTAACAAAATAAAAATATTTTAAATGATTAACATCCCACTGCTGGGCATAGGCCTCTTTCTCCATTTAGGAGTAGGGTCGAGCTTTATCCACCACGCTGTTCCATTGTGGGTCTGCGCATATATTGCCTCTTATGAGTAACGATCGCTATCAGATGGTTATGATAACAACCGGGACCTACTGTGTAACGTGCTCTCCGAGACACGGTGGGGAGATCCACAATGACAGACGACCAAACCAGAAAGAAATATTTGTAAAATTACAAAAATCCATCCCGCGAATCGAACCCGTAATCGCCAGTGTGAGTGCCACATCTGTATGTCTGTTTGTTTGCAATAAATTCGAAAACTTTCTATGGCTCATAGGAAAAGTGATTCGTAAAAAAGGTTAGCGTGTAACATCCCACTGCTGGGAAAGGTCTCTTTCTCTCTGTAGGAGAAGGGTCGGAGCTAAATTTTGTTAGAATTCAATTGAAACTTATTTTTAGTCTAATCTCATATCTCGCATGAAACATTCCAGTTATGATTTATTTGTTTGATACTTTGATATAGTATGTCGGGGAATCAATGCAGATAGTTATTAATGTCGGTACCTGCGATGTTGTCGATATTCATCTACCCTCACTCATTCTATTATTCGAGTCATTCTATCGTTGGCTTAGGCAGTCTTGGCTCTGGCGTGGCACGGTGCACTTGTGTATCCTGCTAGTAGTTTAACCTCAACTTTTCTAATAGTTAGTTTGTTTACACGAATTAATTGTTACTCATTTAGTTAGACAACGTAGCCAACTCGAGCAGTGGATGGGGAGCGTTTGATACGTATCTTTGGAGGGCCCTCCTTAACCCTACACTTGGGTCGCAAGTCCCAGGCACTGCTCTGAGTTGTCCCTCTACCACGCGAAAGAACCGGCGCCCGCTCGGTAAGTCCATTGAATACTTAGTAGTTCGTATCCATAACTATCTTGTGTTAAATTACATTGTGAATTAACGAGTTCGACCCTCCGTCGTCCTCTCCTTACTTCTGATCTCCGATAAGTATAATTCCTACCCTTTCAAAAACAGTCATCAAAATGTATTAAAGCACTATGGTTTCAGAGAATTTCAACAATAACATAGACCACTATCTCTGTTATCTATACTAATATATAAAGCTGAAGAGTTTGTTTTTTGTTTGTTTGTTTGTTTGTTTGTTTGTTTGTTTGTTTGTTTGTTTGTTTGTTTGTTTGTTTGAACGCGGTAATCTCTGGAACTACTGGGCCGATTTGAAAAATTCTTTCAGTGTTAGATAGCCCATTTATCGAGGAAGGCTTATAGGCTATGCGTCATCACGCTAAGACCAATAAGAGCGGAGTCCACGCCGACGAAGTCGCGTGCAGAAGCTAGTTATATATGTATATATATTGTTTGTTAGCAAGGTAAGTTGTGACAACATTATATTTTTAGACTATTTGGTTAATCTATATATATATCTTTTCTTTTATATAATAAAAATGAATCGCTGAATCTGTTGCTAAGCGCAAATCTCGAGAGCAGCTGAATCGATTTCGCTAATTAATTCTTTTTTCATAATATTCCTCTAAGTACGAGGATAGTTCTTACGGAGAGAAAATTTTAAAAAAATTGCCTGAAAGAGTCTAAAAATACAATGATAATATTTCATCCTCTCCCATATTCTCGGGTATAAATCGAAAAATATCGATCCTACGAAAAAAAATGATAGGGACCAAAATTGTAAGAAATTTAATTTTAAACAACTTTTGTAATAACTATTATTTTTTCGTGTAAAATAGTTATTCAAGAGACAAAAAATAACCCTTTAAATCAAGATGGCGGATGAAGCAACAAGTCTGGTAGGTACCCGTATACTTTTTTAATTTAGACTACCAGTGAGCAAACAAATTTCGAAGGAAAATTGCGGCTTCCAATTTTTGTAAATCTAAAATACTAATTCGACTGGGCTACTAAGAAAACTGTCGCAAATAATGCAACAATTCTACATAAAAAGAAATACAGAAAGCTACATAATTATTTACAAGGATACTGCATTAATTCTTATCAACTTAAATACTTTGGTTGCTTTAAGCATTTCACACAAATTACGACAATTCTTTGCAGCATACAATTAAAATGAATATTTTAGGAGTTATCACCAAAAAAATGTAGGTACGCAAAAAAATCCATTTCCTTTATTGCCTACAAATGGAGAAGCTTGATGCAAACACAACCGCGCGCCTTTCTTCTCTTGTCTTCAGTGATAAATTTTGCAGAAGCTCAGGTAGGTAAATTATTTTGTAAAAAATTTAAAAAATACATTTCAGCATTTAATGTTGCTGGTAACTCATATGGACCTATTATTTTCCCACCAACAATAAGGGATCGGACAAATTTTCAGAAAGCGTTTTTAATTAATCTATATGGATACTTATTTCCCTAAAAAATTAAATTTTATTTATTTATGGCCTTTTAAGCACTCAAAATCATGTTTTAATATCGTAACGTGAATTGCGCACACGTGTGCAATTAGCCGCTCTTGAAATTGAAGTATCAGGCTATGCACGCCGTATCAAAAGATCATTTATATAGAAACTTATGGAAATTAGCGTTAGAAGCTATTTTTATTTTTATTCGTTACTTTTTGTCAAGATTTAACCATTAATTGTCCAAAAAAAAAGATATATCTACTGCACTAGAATTTCCCAGTATTAAAAAAATGCTTAGTTTGTTTAGTTTCTAAAAAGGTCAATTAGTGCTTGACAAGCAAAATTACTTTGTAGGAGTAAAAGAGCTTATCACGGTCGGTAAGTTCGTTTTCGTGTCTTTAGCATTTGTGTCACTTGAATTTTAGGATAAAGAAAAAAAACAAAGGTTTTTATAATAAAAATGCATTTATTAGATACATCAAACTAAATGTTCAAAATGTCCTCCATTGTCAATTTGTCAGCAATGCAGGCTTGGCATCGCCTTAAAGAATAAATGATGCCTGAAATAGTCATTTAATTAAATAGTACAAGTATTCCCGAGTAAAATAATAAAAAAAGTACACTAAAATACCTTGATTTGTAAAAATAATGAATTTATGACCAAATTACTAGTCGCGGTAGAATTTCTTTGAAAAAAAACAAAAATATTCACAATTTTCACAGTGTTGGCAACCCTGACATAAAAAGTACATTTTCTTGAAGCCCGACATCTGGGCTACCCCCAGTTAACGGATTATCCAGTATCCACTATTTACGACACATTCTGTATACAGATCTGTTCAAAACTCACATCGCGCTTCACTAGTCTGTAAAAACTTAAGTCCATGAGTCAAAACAAGGAACTTATATCCAAAACGAGTCAAAAATGGCGTGTTTGGCCGAAGTAAGTACTTACTAAATTTAGTAAGTCACTTACTATAGGTACTTACAAAATTTTCGGCCAGAACACAAAATAAATGCTAACGCACTAAGCATGGCTTAATATAAGACGCCATTTTGCTTATTGTTGATGTAAATAAAACCATGACAGAAACAGATCAACAGTTCAGATACCTACACAAGCACTATTATAATAATTTTAGACGTAAAAATGAGTGATAATTCTTTAATCGTATGTTCCTATGAACCGGTGTTTTGTGTTATGTTAAGTCAGTAAGTGTAAGTCTGTCCTGGCCGAAAAGAGCTATATTCAGCCTGTACGGTTTTAATTTTGTTATGCTTACTGGCTAAGTTTAGTAAGTATGTACTTACTTCGGCCAAACACGCCCATAGGGTACTTTCCGTAGTGAAAAATAAATTATAAATTTTGATAAAAATTAAAATTTATATAGAAATACACCTAAATATTCTGATTTAGAATCATAAAAGCACATTATTGATTTATTATATTGAAATTAAAAGTCGTATATTTTAATCTGTATATCACGTGACCTAAAACACGAGCCGCCATAGTGTGACGTCATACGGGCAATAACAAAATTCTGTCAGTGCTGTCAACAGCTACGGTACATATTAGATATTATCTAATATCTGTAATATCTATCAATTTTAACTTCAAGGAGTAATAGTGGTGTTCTTTCGTATAATAACTCTTCATATCTTGTTCCAACTGAAATAATATGCATTCATTACTAATTTGTTGATGGCTGTCATAGTAATTGTAGGTTATGTTACTCTCTTACATACGTCATACACTTTTGTTATTGCCCATATTACGTCACCAAAATGGCTGTAGCGTTTTCGCGGTAATAAAAAAGGTATAAAATTTAATTTAATTTTATGGCATGAAATCGTGTTTATTTTGCCGAAATATATTTTTTTTGTGGCTTTTTATTAGAAAATCAACATTTTGAAGTACTTTTTCAAACATAGTGGAATACCCTATTATCTGTTTGTTGTTGTCAAGTATCAGCATGTATAGTTGTCATACAGTTGTCTTCTTGACAGTTGTCAACCGTGACAGTTGTATATTGTCAAAACTGTCAAAACTTCAAAAGTATACTTCGGACGTGCTTCGGACTTCCCAAGTTCCCAAGCCCAACATCTCCCAACATCGAGGCAATATTGAATATAAATGTGATAGTTAAAATAAAAACTGTTATTGATTAATAATGTTTGGTGGGATGAAGATGTTTTATTTCGAATACGTTCAGTGTGATAATTAATTACTAGGCTAGCTCGGCAGTTGTTTCATAAAGTTGTTTGGTTATGTTTTATATCTGCAAACTGCAATAGTATAAACATTCCGCAGTTTACAGTTTTTTCTACCAACTTTTAACCTTACTAAGTTTATTCATCATAGCAAAATGAAACTGGTAAGTTGAGCCATTAATATTTTACGTATATTTCTTGTATTCAAAGAACTGCTCGTTAATGCCGACGCATATTACCGTCAATAATTGTGGCTAGTCTTTAGATTAAGAACGGCGTCGGTCGGTCGGTCGGAAATTAGATAGGTTAGGGTTATTTTTTTTTGTTTCTGTGACAAAAATATGCTGATAACCAGTCAACTGTTCTTAATCTAAAGACTTACCATAATTGTTTATACTTTGAACGAGTTTTGTTAGGTAAATAGCTTACAGAAGGCCGGTGTTATAACTGGTCATTCCAACTTAATTCTTACTTATGTCATATAGATTCCATATGAATAAATATTGTACATAGCTTTATAAAACAGATCAATATGAAACGATTTACTTTAAAATAGCAATTTTTAAACTAAATTTGAGTTCTAGAGAGAGCCAGAAGGCTTCTGAGCTTCTGGAAGGAGCCTTTCTCACGCATAATGGACCAACATTGAGTCTTAATGCGGAAAATCGAGCCCACAACTAACTAACTAAAATAATTTGAGTTAAGACATAAATATAACATTCTATTTTCAGTACTGCCTAAGCAGCGATGCAGCAAAACCATGCTTCGTGCTATCATTCAAAGAATTACTCATAATGTTGGACTGCGGGCTGTCGGCTCACTCTGTGCTGAACTTCCTTCCTCTCCCGCCGGTGCCGAGCACCCGCCTCTCCTCCTTACCAAACTACACTCCACCACACGTCAATGATCCATTGCTTGAAGGGGTAAGAACTTTTCAATATTTTAATTGTAATTATGTTAGAACCAAATTTAATTAATACGGAATATATTGATTGTTGACTGTTATTTTTTCAATAAGTATCATATACATTATTTAATATTTCTACTCCTTTAAAAACCAATGTGTCAAGAGACAATTTGTTGAGATTGGGATCTTTGTAAAGTATTTTAAAATTTAGTTGAACATGTGTGGTTCTTGACTCTTTGAGGTGCACTTTTATTTGCGCTATGATTTTGGTGAAATTTGTACACAGGTATGTTAGAGAGGTGATACTACTATAAGAAAGAAATACAAATATAAAATCCACCCACAGGCTTTTGATAAATATGGTGGTAGATATTTTAACCACCACAAACAATACTCAACAATTCTTAAACAATACTCAAACAAACTATGAAAACATTTCTGCATGGGCGTTTAGTTGAAATTGTTTTGAATTTGTACTAATGTAAAAAAAAAGTGGTTGATAAATTGACCACCTAGATGAAAAGAGTTAAAACACAGATAGCTTACAATATCTGGGTTTGCTGTGGATAGACAACAGACATGTGTTGACAATGGGCATGACGACAGTATCAAAAAATCGTCAATTTAATGATTTCAGGGGAACACTCATATTAAAAAAAATTCAAAATACTGGTTTAGTTTTATGTAAAATAATATGATTATTGTGATTTTCAATAAAATAAAACATTAAAATACTGCAATCGGCCATTTTGATTGAAACACAAATTACAGCGCATGACGTCACGCTATAATATCAATATAATACGTCAGGCGCGTTCACCTACAACTCACTCTAGTCGAAAAGTTGAAAAAGGTCGAAAATAGAGATACTGCTCTTAAAATTATGTGTAATAGCTCTTTGGATTCGGAATCGCCTAGAAAAATGTTCTATAAGTGTGTTTTGCACGTCAAAAATTGCAAAAGTTATAAACAATTAAAAAAAGGAAAAAATGGCCTTCCGTTTTTTGCCAATATTTCATAAACTATAAATATGAAAGAAATTTCAAAATTAGATTCTGAAAGAGGAGGAAATTTCCAATAAAAAAACTTGCAGCTCCTGGAATTCTATCTCCATTATTTATAATTTTAATTTCATGCTGGTCTTAGGTTGAAAGCGTCCGAAGTGTGTCATGCCATGACGTCAGAGCCGACGCCATGACATCTGCTGCCGTTTTGACGTGCACATTGAAAACATTAGAAAAATAGTTTTAATCTTCCTTAAACTTAAGTTTATTACCGAAATATAGGTATTTTCGTAAATAGTAAATGTGTACCCACATTACGGAACAAGTTTTCAAAATCTTTCGTCATGCCCATTATAATTTTAGTTGCTTCAACGACAAGGTGTTACAGTTACATTGCGTAGGATTGTAGATGAATGAAAGTCGGCTCGACTGTTGCAGGAACTAAAGGAGTGCTGTGGACGAGTGTTTGTAGACAGTATACCAGAGTTCTGTCCGCCGCTCGACAAAGTAA
Organism: Melitaea athalia; assembly: GCA_905220545.2. Classification (NCBI taxonomy): domain Eukaryota; kingdom Metazoa; phylum Arthropoda; class Insecta; order Lepidoptera; family Nymphalidae; genus Melitaea; species Melitaea athalia. The sequence continues at coordinate 24,741,505 of HG992178.1, forward strand.
TAGACTTCTCACAGCTGGACGTCATCCTCATCTCCAACTACACCTGCATGATGGCGCTACCCTTCATCACCGAGGAGACCGGTTTCAAGGGCCAGGTGTACGCCACGGAACCCACTCTGCAGATAGGAAGGTAACTAGTCCCAAGTAAAATTATATGCGTATTGGAGATGTATCTATGAAATAAGTAACGATTCAGCCTGTAACATCTCACTGCTGCTCATAGGCCTCTTTCTCCATGTAAAAATTTCTACTATGCTGCTTCAATGCGCCTTAGCGGATATGCTCCCTTTTTTTTATGTTACGAGTCTGGCAAACAAGCATACGGCTCATCTGATGGTAAGCGACTACCGTAGCCTATAAACACCAGCAACACCAGAAGTATCGCAAGCGCGTTGCCGACCCTACCCCCAATCCCCCCTCAGGAGCTCTGGTCACCTTACTCACCAACAGGAACACAATACTGCTTGAAAACAGTATTATTTTGCTGTGGTCTTCTGTAAGGTCGTGGTACTACCCCAGTCGGGCTGCTCCATTTTTTGAGCAGGAAATTTCCTGCTGTGCCCTACTTCAGTTACCTCCCTACTACGAGTAACGATCGTTATTTGGTGTTTATGATAACAAGTGGGACCGACAGCTTGACATGCTCTCCGAGGCACAGTGGGGAGAGCCAGCAGAGCAGATGAACAATGTTACATGGCCAGGTTCTACCTGGAGGAGCTGTCGGAGTGGGTGTCGGCGCCGGGCGGCGGCGGCGCGGCGCGGCGCTGGAAGGAGCTCGTGCACCTGCTGCCGGCGCCGCTCGCCTCCGCCGCGCGCCCGCGCGCCTGGCGCCGCCTGTTCTCGCCCGCCGCGCTCGCCCGCGCCCTGGCGCGCGTGCGCGTCGTGGGCTACGACGAGCGCGTCGACGTGTACGGCGCGCTGGACGCCACGGCCGTCAGCTCCGGCTTCTGCCTCGGCTCGGCCAACTGGGTGCTGCGCTCGGCGCACGAGAAGGTCGCCTACGTGAGCGGCTCCAGCACGCTCACCACGCACCCGCGCCCCATCAACCAGGCGGCGCTGCGGGGCGCCGACCTGCTGGTGCTGGCGGCGCTCACGCAGACGCCGGCGCACAACCCCGACCACATGCTGGGCGACCTGTGCGTGCACGCCACCGTCACGCTGCGCGCCGGCGGCTCCGTGCTGTGCCCGGTGTACCCGAGCGGCGTGCTGTACGACCTGCTGGAGTGCCTGTCGGCGCACCTGGAGGGCGCGGGCCTGGCGCACGTGCCGCTCTACGTCGTGTCGCCCGTGGCCGACTCGTCGCTCGCCTACAGCAACATCCTGGCCGAGTGGGTGTCGGTGGGCAAGCAGGCGCGCGTCTACCTGCCCGAGGAGCCCTTCCCGCACGCGGCGCTGGTGCGCGCCGGCCGCCTGCGCCACGCGCGCTCGCTGCACGACGACGCCTTCAGCGCCGACTTCCGCCAGGTACCATCTCCCCTCCCCTACTGACCTAGCTCGCCTTCCCCGCGACCGACCTCAACTGACGCTTTGCGATCGTTCACAGCCGTGCGTCGTCTTCTGCGGGCACCCGAGCTTACGTTTCGGCGCGGCGGTCCACCTCGTCGAGTTGTGGGCCAACAACCCGGCGCACGCGATCATCTTCACGGGTAACGAATCTTCCTTGCACAATATTTCTAGTCTATATTATTTAACGGAACAGTAACCGCGATTCGTCTCCGCCCCTCCCTCAGAGCCCGACTTCCCGTACGCGGAGGCCCTCGCGCCGTTCCAGCCGCTGAGCATGAAGGCGTTCCACTGCCCCATCGACACGTCGCTGAACTACTCGCAGGCCAACAAGCTCGTGCGCGAGCTGCGGCCGCGCGAGCTGGCGCTGCCCGAGCAGTACGCGTCGGGCGGCGCGCGGCCGCACATCAGCGCCGACGTGCCCACCGTGGTGGTGCGGCGCGGCGCGGCGCGCTCGCTGGCGGTGCGGCGGCGCGCGGCGCGAGCCACGCTGTGCGGCGCGCTGGCGGCGCGCGCCCAGCCGCGCGAGCTGCGCGCCGGGCTGCGCTGCGCGGCGCTGAGCTGCGCGCTGCGCGTGCGCGACGCGCGCCTGGAGCTGGTGGCGCCGCCGTCGCCGGCCGCGCCCGCGCCGCGCCTGCACTGGAGCGCGCTGGACGTGGAGGCGCTGGTGCGCGCGCTGGCGCGGGAGGGCGTGGCGGAGGCGCGCGTGGAGGCGGGCGCGGAGGGCGCCATCGTGCACCTGCCGCGCCACGACACGCTGGTGCACGTGGAGCGCCACGCCACGCACGTGTTCTGCGAGGGCCGCGCCGACGTGCGCCAGGCGCTGCGCCGCGCACTCGCCGCGTGCCTGCCGCACATCTAGCGCGCCCCTAGCGCACCTCTAGCGCGCCTCTAGCCCACCTCTAGCGCGCCTCTAGCGCACCTTTAGCGCACCTCTAGCGGGCCTCTAGCGCACCTCTAGCGGGCCTCTAGCGCGCCTCTAGCGCACCTTTAGCGCACCTCTAGCGGGCCTCTAGCGCACCGACCCACCCGACCGGAACGCGATAGACGCGGCTGCGATCTGAATGTTTAGTTTCACTCCTGTACGATTCCATCGAATGAAAGTTATATTAAAGCTTACTTTTAACTTGTGGTTATTTATTTTTGAAATCCATTAGAAAACTTTAATCGTAAAAGAATCTCGAGTAGTCTACCGTATTGAGTATGAAGGTGACGAACGCATCGTTAAGGTTCGACACAGTCGCTTACAACAAATCATTCCACCATATTCGATTTGGTCCACCATGTTGAATTTCTAGTGATGTAACTTAAACGTGCATCGTAGGATAAAAATTAAAAATCGGAAAACTCCGTCCATACAGTGTTTTAAAAATAAATTGATTTATGTGACTCATACACACGAACAGCACGACTAGCCAACTTATACAAGCTCAACCTTCACAAAATGGGATAACTATTCTATATAACCAAAGCATAAAAAGTTACCCAGAAGAACTTTCATTATCATATTTCACAGCATGTGTATTGACACGCCTTAGCTCTTAAACTGACGGGAAGGTGCACAGAATGAAACAATGTCGTAATATACGGCATTTATATATTAAATAAATAATTAACACTTAGTGGTATCGATAAAAGTGAGTAAGTATAAACATGGACCGAAGAGAACACTACCACAGCGGACCTATCTCACACATTTACTTACAAAAAATACGATAATATTTATGCGAAAACTTCATCTTCCAACTGGCGAGTACTTGTGATGCGAAACGCTGACACCGTATGACATTGACATTACAGATACACATACAAGTTAACAATTAGCAATTACTAGTAGCTTGAAAAATAAAATAAATATTATTGATACACTTATAAACTATACATAATCAACAGAATTTATTGACACACAATAAAGGCCAGCACATACTCTTTAAGAGTCTGCAAATGATCATACAATAAAATAATAAATAAAAATTAATATAACTAAAATGGGCTAAGAATTTTCTTTTCACGTGAAACATTATCTATACACCTGCAGAACCCCAATACTAAAGAACACAGTTAGGAGTCAAACACCAGGTAAAAGGTACACTGACCACATAGAAGGTCAAAGCAAAAAGCATAATTATTCTGTTCTGAAACTATATATAAAAGCACCGACGCACTCAAACTTTACACGCTATTAATTAGTAGAGAAGAAATTTAGATCTATATAACTCTGAGGGCCACCACTGTTCGTTCCTATTTAACATCCAATCGACTATCAGTCGTTACCGATACTTAACATTCTACAAAAAATACCAATTTCTTTATTTGAAGAATAGTAATTGATATGACTTTTTAGTTAAGATTTTTGGTTGATAATTCCCAGGGGCGGCTTTACCTTATAGTGTAGGGGTGCGATGCATCCGGTCGTCGGGTTTTAGGAGGCGCCGAGAGTCTTAGGCAAGGGCGCAAAGCATTGTTTCCATGCGCTATATGGGCTAGAACCGCCTCTAGTAACTTCTTTCGACACTAACCCGGAACTACCGGTTAGTAATTTTAAAGTGTCACAACTTCACAACAATGTAATCGAAACATAAAATCAGGTTCTACGTCTAATCTTGAATTGTTTCAAAATAGTCCAAAATGAATCGAAGATCGAAACAAATAAAGCGGGAGCGAGGCGCCTAGCAGTTGAGGTCGAGGTCGGCGAAGAGGGCGCCGCGCGAGGCCACGGTGAGCGCGTAGTGCGTGTTGAGCTGCTGCAGCAGCTCGCGCTCGTCCAGCATCTCCAGCGCCTCGACGTCGGGCAGCGCGCGCCACACCGCCTCCATGTCCCGGGAGCGAGGCGCCTAGCAGTTGAGGTCGAGGTCGGCGAAGAGGGCGCCGCGCGAGGCCACGGTGAGCGCGTAGTGCGTGTTGAGCTGCTGCAGCAGCTCGCGCTCGTCCAGCATCTCCAGCGCCTCGACGCGCGCGCGGTCGTCGTCCGGGAGCGCGCGCCACACCGCCTCCATGTCCCAGGAGCGCGCGCGCTCGAAGCCCAGCGCCACGAGCCGCTCGGCCTGCGCCGCCGGCTCGCGGCAGTGCTCCGCGCCCGCCAGCGGACAGCCGCGCGCCGCCAGGTTGCGCAGCATCACCTCGCCGAACTTGTCGGCCAGGTTGCACTGCTCGTACAGCAGCAGCACGCAGCGCGGGAAGGCGGCGGCCAGATGTTGTAGTAAGGCGAGCGCGGCGTCGGGCCGCAGGTAGACCAGCACGCACTCGGCCAGCAGCAGCGCGGGCGCGTCGGGCGCGGCGCCGCCGGCCGCCAGCTTGCGCCGCACCTCGCCCAGGCAGCGCAGGTCGCAGCCCAGCAGGTGGTAGCCGTCCGAGTGCAGGTCGCCCGAGCGGATCATCACCTCGCCGTCTGCACACACACATTCTCTTTAACTTATTGAAAATCTACACTAATATTATAAAACTGAAAAGTTTCTTTGTTTAAACACACTAATCTCAAGAATGATTGGTTCCAATTGAAAAATTCTCTTCTACTGAGGAAGGCTATATAATTTAGTATGCTTTTTCCTCAAACTAACATGACTGTAACCACAGGGCAAAGGTAATATTAATATACAATTATTTTGTAAGATTCAATAAAATGTTACTGTAACTTACTATCTACCGATACTTATAAAATAATATGTCCTTATTAGTTATCACCAAGTGTAAGATATTGAAATTAATACAGTAAAATATGGTTAATAGGGGCTTTTTATGATCAGGTACACCAATTAAAGAATTTTTTGGAAATCCTACTAATAAAGAAATAAAATAAATATTAATTAGATATTGTATCCATCATTTCCACATAAAACTTCATTTTTGGGCTATCTATTTTAACTTTTGTGAAAATTATACCCCTGTGAATATAATTTTCACAAAAGCATGAAAGACTGTATGTTTTGCTATTAAAAGCATAAATATGTACCCTTAAGCTATTGATTATAAATAGGTAAATACATATTTCAACATCTTTTGAAACTAGCCTAAGTCCAAGGGGGGGTGATATTTTGTACGAACAGTTTTGAAGATAGAACTAAATATTAAAAGCTGTTATGCCCACGTCAAACAGTTATCGTAACACTCAATTTAATAAATACAAATGTTAAATATGTAATTATACCTTCTTTACATATCTTCTCGAGCAGCTGCTTGTTGCGTTTTATAATTTGACATTTCTTGCTGGTAACAGATGGAAAGTCCAATTCAATGAAGTTACTGACAGCCTGAGTGGTGTCTTTGAGCCGCCAGTACAGAGTATCGTACCCGCAGCCAAGGTTTATGATTTGGCATTGTGTGCCACAACGCTGTAATTAAAAAGATATAACTACATTTAAAAAAACACTAATTCAAATGCAATCATTTTCGCTGTTAAAGATTTGGAAATGCATGATGATATCAATAGAAAAGACGAAATAAAATTTTATAATGATCTCAAAAAATTCATCATCATCATCATCATCAGTTCAGCCTATTGCAGTCCACTGCTGGACATAGGCCTCCCCAAGTTCGCACCAGACCTCCCGGTTTTACGCAATCCTCATCCAGCCTACACCGGCAATCTTACGAAGATCGTCGGTCCAACGGGCCGGAGGACGTCTCACTCTGCGTTTGCCAAAACGCGGTCTCCACTACAGGACACGTCTGATCTCAAAAAATTATGACAAAAAAATTCAGAATATTCTCTTACATCATATAAAGAGCTTAAATATGACCAGAGCGGGATCGACAATGCTAATTTTTTTCAAAACGTTTACCTCCAAAAACTGATGTATAAACATCTCCATAGCTTTAACTCTAGCGTAGTAGCCCCGATTTATCTCGGGGGCTTTACGATCGACATGTTTAACGAAGTACGATATATATTCATCCTTCCAGTAGCCCAACTCCACCGCGCTTCGCTTGCACTCGGTGGCGTCAGTGTTGGTTGCAATGATGGCCTCGTCTTCCGCAGTCCACAATCTTATGTTATTCATGATGACACCGATAGTTCACAATATTACTACAGAAAATTTGTGTCCATAATCATCGCCGCTCGTATTTTAGCACAATCTAATAACAATCTCACAATTTTGAGTGTTTTTAACATTAAACATGCTCATTTTTCAAAAGACAAACAATTTTTTTCTTTGCCTAAAAACTTTGTGAATATTGACATTGACATTGACAAGTCGATAACAAAAAAACGTCAAGTACATGGGCTGCGTTCCACTAAGGGCTCGCAACGTCCGCTAAGCCCATTCTATCGTTCCACCTAAGGCCCGTGGTCGTCGCGAATGGATACTCGGCGTCGTAGACGACGTGCGTTTTCCAATTACAGAGCATAATGCGACTCAGTAGCGCACAATACTAAACCACTGAGCCACCACTGAGTTGGTAGCCATTGCAAGCACGCACACGGAAGCCCTACTTTTGAGAGTGCTCGTTGTGTGAAGCGTTGCTGTAGCTTTGGAACTTTCAACGTTGAGCATTGAGCATTATACCGCATAATGCGCTTTAGTGCTGATATTGGAAAACGCACGACGTTACTGTTCGTGACCACACGCGCCCACTTCACCCACAAGATATACGACTACAGGCCTTAGGTGGAACGATAGAATGGGCTTTGCGGGCATTACGGACGATTAGTGGAACACAGACTTAATGATACCTATTTGATATTGACACTGACATACTGACACTGACAATAGATGACATTTACCCTGCGTTCCGAAATGCGATGAAATCGATTACAACGATCACAGAACCGTACCAACCCCACCCCAGCCTGCGAATTTGGGATATATATAAAAATAAAAATACGCATAGATGTATTTTTAATAGCACTTCTCAGAAATGTTAATTATATAAATAACACCCCCTTAGTTTATGAATAAAAAATAGGTAAAGATCGCGCATCTTATACGGTCGATATCTCCTCGGATACCTAAAATTCGGTACTTCTTATAATCTATGAAAACTGCACCCTGCTTAAATCTAATTGCACCATCAATAAAAATACATGAAATGCAATATTAATTGCAAAAAGTTAATAAAACTCAATTTATCAATTGCCGACAGTGTTGCCAACTTTATTTTTCAGAAGATCGTACCATATCCTAGAAAAGATCGTATTTTGCCTATATTTCAAGGAAAAAAATCGTACGTAATGAAATTTCAATAAAACAACGTAAATAATTTTAAAACGGAATGTTATTATAATTTTGATTCAATATTTATCATTTAGGGAACATGAATCAACATTTAATATTAAGAATTTTTATATATTATGAAAAAAGTTACATAGGTATATTCTCAAACTCAGATGAAACCGTGATTAGGTGTCATTTACCTAGATATCTAGATTAGTCCAGTCAAATTACGGCTGAAAATGGGTTAAAAAAACATGAAATACCGCAGTTTAGCGATGGGTCGATAGGAGGGGTGTACTCTTAGCATAAATTCTAATGAGGGGTTCTCCGAAGGTCAGCTCAAGATAATTTAGATGAAAACGCGTTTAATTCGATATCTCGAGAATGGTTAGTGTTAGGCAAAAAATTATAGAGACCTTTTCTCTTCTAAATTAAATTTACTAACTTTTTTATCTGAAACTTTTTTTATCATCAATACTTTTCAGCTTATTACTTCCGAAAGGCAGAAATTTTAATTTATTTCTCCCTATTTTTCATTTTTCGCCATTTTCTCCCCAACCGTTCAATTTTATGAAATTTAACCTATTATCAAAGTTGTAGATCCTTTAATTATGAATAAGTTTTTCCTAAAACTTTTTTTCTTACACCAATATTTTTGGAGTTATGTCTTGCTTTACCGAGTGAGATCCGTGCCAATGATGCAATATCATCGATATCAGTAAGTATACTTGAAAGAAATATTAAAGTATTCCATGATCATTTATTTTGATACTTTATCTTGTAGAAACTTTATCTTGTAGAAAATAGATTCCATAGGACAACGGTTACCCCAGGTACGAAAGTCGAGGAACAGATGTTCCTTAACCGCACAAATGCAAGCGACGGTGTGTCTGTGAATACGCGTCGTGACAATGGCGCGCATTTCGGTCGCGTTGGTTTCTACTTTATTAAATTTCACTTCACACACACACTCCAAAAATATTGGTGTTAGAAAAAAAGTTTTAGGAAAAAGTTGTTCATAATTAAAGGATCTACAACTTTGATAATAGGTTAAATTTCATAAAATTGAACGGTTGGGGAGAAAATGGCGAAAAATGAAAAATAGGGAGAAATAAATTAAAATTTCTGCCTTTCGGAAGTAATAAGCTGAAAAGTATTGATGATAAAAAAAAGTTTCAGATAAAAAAGTTAGTAAATTTAATTTAGAAGAGAAAAGGTCTCTATAATTTTTTGCCTAACACTAACCATTCTCGAGATATCGAATTAAACGCGTTTTCATCTAATCTTGAGATGACCTTCGGAGAACCCCTCATTAGAATTTATGCTAAGAGTACACCCCTCCTATCGACCCATCGCCAAACTGCGGTATTTCATGTTTTTTTAACCCATTTTCAGCCGTAATTTGACTGGACTAATCTAGATATCTAGGTAAATGACACCTAATCACGGTTTCATCTGAGTTTGAGAATATACCTATGTAACTTTTCTCATAATATATAAAAATTCTTAATATTAAATGTTGATTCATGTTCCCTAAATGATAAATATTGAATCAAAATTATAATAGCATTCCGTTTTAAAATTATTTACGTTGTTTTATTGAAATTTCATTACGTATGATTTTTTTCCTTGAAATATAGGCAAAATACGATCTTTTCTAGGATATGGTACGATCTTCTGAAAAATAGTCTTGGGCTTAATCGGACCTTGTTGGGTGCGCGCACTATTCGTACAATTCGAAAATTGTACTAGTACACCTTATTAGTACAATTAGTACTTAATAGTACACAGATTTTTTGAAACGCGTCACCGCGTCACGAGTTACGAATTTTTAAACCTCCATACCACGTTGAACCGAAGTTAAGCAACGTCGGGCGTGGTCAGTACTTGGATGGGTGACCGCCTGTGAACAACTGAACACCTCGTGATGTTGGATTTTTGTTTTTTTTTTTCAATTTTTTTTTCAATTATTTTGCTAAAAAAGTTTCACTTCTAGCGTGTACTTTGTACGCACGTGTTTTTTTTTCATCATTTTGATAATATTAAGTGTGTTAAAAACACTAAAGATACGATTGTGAAATAACAAACCTCATTATTATAATATTATACACATTTTTTGATTTCCCTTCATACTTCAACAGGCTTTTAGGACTGTCATTCTGTTATTATTTATTAACCATCACCGCAGTAAAAAAAAACACACACACACACACACAAACAAACCTTAATAAAGAAATAATAAAATTTTATAAACATACATAACGTTAACAAATTCCTTTTACGTAAAAGCGTATTTAACTAGCAAACGAAAAAAAACCGACTTCAATTGCATCGGCAAGTAATAAATAATAAATTAATTAACAAACGCACTAGTCGTTACTACGATTTTCGAGGGTTCCCTTCGATTTCACTAGGATCCCATCGTCAGATCCTGGTTTCCTTATGGTACCTAAGTTAGGATATCCCCTTTCTAACAAAAAAAGAATTATCAAAATCGGTTCATAAACGACGAAGTTATCCCCGAGAACATACATAAAAAAAACATATACGGTCGAATTGAGTAACCTCCTCTTTTTTGAAGTCGGTTAAAAAGTTTTTTAAATTAATAAAATTCTCAATTTTTACTAACCTACACTAAACAAAAACTATAGGTAGGTAACAAAAACAAGTTTACTTTTACGTAAAAGGAATTAGTTTACGTTATGTTCATAAATATTTAATTAAAAAGGGCACATTAAAAGTATAACGCGAAATGCACGACGCGATGTAACTTGTACGGTCTTAACACAATTCAACAGCTCTGTTTAATTTTAGAGCTAACGAACGGTGTACGAATAATATCATCTCGGACTGTACTATCATGATGTGATCGCCTAAGCGCCTAACCGTACAGTCGGACTGTAACCGCACACCGTACAGTCGGACACTCGGACAGTGACACAATCTTAAACTTGTCGTACCGCGGTGAACGTAGTCTAGCAGTACTGTACTGTTACAGTGTGCTGTTAGTCCGGTTAGGTACGAATAGCGATTGACGTTTGGTGCTATTACATTTAGTACCTCAAAATGTAACGTTACCTTTTAGCACATCGTACTTGTGCTACCCAAGACTACTGAAAAATAAAGTTGGCAACACTGTCGGCAATTGATAAATTGAGTTTTACTAACTTTTTGCAATTAATATTGCATTTCATGTATTTTTATTGATGGTGCAATTAGATTTAAGCAGGGTGCAGTTTTTATAGATTATAAGAAGTACCGAATTTTAGGTATCCGAGGAGATATCGACCGTATAAGATGCGCGATCTTTACCTATTTTTTATTCATAAACTAAGGGGGTGTTATTTATATAATTAACATTTCTGAGAAGTGCTATTAAAAATACATCTATGCGTATTTTTATTTATATATATATATCCCAAATTCGCAGGCTGGGGTGGGGTTGGTCAGAAGTCAGAACCGTTCCGTTTTGTCGTGAGCGTGCCATCGAATGCTCACGTGATGTCACAGATGATGTCATTACATCCGCCATATTGCGCTTACAACGGCTGCGTTCCGAAATGCGATGAAATCGATAACAAAAAAATGGAAACAACACATATTATTTCAGTTCACGATGAGGGTACAGGGAGACTAATTCAATAATGTTTAAATGAACAAGATGTTGAACAAGCGCAAACAGGTAAAAATTAACTGATATCGGGATATTTGACACTGACAAACAAAACAATGCTCAAAGCGCTCAAAGTGCATTCCGATTTGAAGAGTGATTATTAGTGTCATAACAATGTGTGTTTTCCAATTGCAGCACCAAAGCGCATTTTAAGGCGTAATGCTCAATTTTGAATGTTTCAACTACAGCAATGCTTCGCTCAATCGAGCACATTCAAGTTTCTAGTTTTCCTATTACAGGATTTAAGCGCATTATGCGGTTTAATGCTCAACGTTGAATGTTTCAACTACAGCAACGCTTCGCTCAATTGAGCACAATAAAAAGGACTGCTTTTGCGTGATGCGTACAACGATACAAATTACAATCTATACCAACCCAGTAGCAGAAAATTAACATTAATTTAGTGTTTATTCTTTAAATTGTTCTAAATTTTTGATCCCTTCCTCGAATCCCTTGATCGAATTTTTTTATTAAGATTAACAACTACCTATATCGTTAGTAATGTTGAATTGTTGAAAAATATTTTTCTTCGAACTTTTTTGGAAATAATAAAAAGTTAATTCAGACTGTGATAAAAAATTGTAATATTTTACAGTTATTTAACTATTCTTTACGTTGTTATTTCTTGCACTGTGTCCCCGCTATATGATAATATGACACTCTCTCTCATGACCATTGGTTGCAAGTTGACTGGAAGAGATTTCTTCTAGGGATAAGTCTGTGGGATAAGTCCACCTTAGCCATCAACTATATGTCATATATGTGTAATTTTCTGTAATTTCTGTATATTCTTTTTTTTAGTGGAATAAAGTATATAATAAAAAAAATATAAGTAAGTATGGATGAAGTTACAAACATTGCCTATATTTTTTTTGTATTCCATATTTAAAATGTGATTACAATTATTTCAGTTTAGAATTCAAAACTTTTAACGAAACCTCCACATTGTAATGACTTTGATCGAACCATTGAATGAAGCAGGCAATCATAAATGTTATCAAAATGAAGACAACAATCTTATTTGTTCATATTTACGAAAATGAAAATAAAGAAAACCACGAAGAGCAATCAGTAAGTGTTTAACTAAGTACGAAGAGCCTGAAGTTCATGATTCTTATCAGGTACAAATAGTTCATAGTGAAACTATTTTGTTTTAATCTAAGTGAAATAAAATTTAACGTCTTACAATGTAGGTATAAAATGTTACATTACTAATATATTACAATTATTTCAAACAGATACAAGATAAATATTTTTTTATAATTTAAATAATTTTTCATTATAAAATGTTCAATCTTCTTAGCAAGAAGTTAAAAGATTAGAAGTAAGTGTTTTATTTGTATAATTATTTTAGGTTACATTGCAAATATTAAAAGGGATGAACTTATAAATTCATTCTGCAGATTTTAAAACAGAGAGTAATACTGAGAAATAATAATTTCATTAATTTTTAAATGTATAGTTTATAGACTGCAGATTAAATTTTGAAGTTTTAATCTATACTAATATATAAAGCTGAAGAGTTTGTTTGGTTGTTTGTTTGTTTGTTTGTTTGTTTGAACGCGGTAATCTCTGGATCTACTGGGCCGATTTGAACAATTCTTTCAGTGTTAGATAGCCCATTTATCGAAGAAGGCTATAGGCTATGTGTCATCGCGCTAAGACCAATAGGAGAGGAATCCACGCCGACGAAGTCGCGCGCAGAAGCTAGTTAAATTATAATTGTCTGTTATGTTTCTAATTTTTCTGATGCTGTGTGGACAAAGAAAGCCACAATGGCAATGCTTAGCATATATGAAGCAAATGTACAATAAATCGCTTGTGGAAGAAAACATCAGAAGGCTTAAAGATTTATGTACGCAGGCAAAAATACTTAATGTCAGCAGTAATGCTGAAGGTGTATTAAACTATTAATAGTGTGTTGATTAGAACTTTTCATTATAAGGATTAAGTTATGGTTTTACAGGTAACAGCAGATCAGGTTAAATGAAAATTTAATCGCTTAAACAATAAAAATATAAGGACAACAACAATAAGAGTAGAAGAGCTCATATGACATTTGAATATTTGAGCAATTTGAACAAATTTTTCATAAAGAGAAAAATGTTTCCACTCCACATGCATTTTCTTCTTTGACACTTTCTACAGATGGAAAAAAAGGAAGCATGACATAACCCAGATCAAAAAACATTAGTAAGAGTAAAAAATTCAAAACAACTGCAATTGCATACGTTAAAAAAACTGCAAGAAACCAGCAACGCATTCAAAGTATGGTACTTTTACAAAACATTCAAGAAAACCACAAGGCTAGAGATGAAAACATGACTAAATATTTAGAAATGAAAGAGAAAGAAATGGAGTTAAAAAAATGGAATCGATGTTCGTGAAACAGAAATGTAGGTAATATATATAATATAAGGTAATATATATATAAGGTAATATATATAATGTTTTAGACTTGGAGTTTTTCCTGTTCCACTAAAATGTTCTCTAATAACTCCAGTATACAAGGGAGGGGAGAGAGACAACATAAGCAATTATAGGCCCATTTCAGTATTACCAGCAATATCTAAAATTATAGAAAAATTACTCAACAACAGGCTACTTACTTATTTAGATAAATTTAATATACTATCTCTTTCTCAATTTGGGTTTAGACGAGGGAAATCAACAGAAGATGCAATAACGGCCCTCACTGCAATGGTCACAAATCAACTCGACAAAGGAAATAAATGTTTGTCTGTTTTTTTGGATCTCAGAAAAGCTTTTGATACTGTCTCTCTCCCCATCCTTGTACATAAGCTGGAAAAAGCTGGAATTAGGGGGAAAGCACTCTCATTATTCAGGGACTATCTTTCGGAAAGAAGGCAAATGGTCAAATTAGGTGAATTTGTAAGTGAAAATGCTACTGTGACATATGGCGTCCCTCAAGGAAGCGTTTTGGGCCCTACGTTATTTCTTTTGTACATAAACGATCTGTGCAACATTCAGATAAAACAAGCGAAGGTCTTCTCCTATGCAGACGACACTGCGATCGTCTTCACTGGCAATTCTTGGACAAATGTCAAAGAAAGTGCTGAGCAAGGTATGACTCTGGTAAGCAAATGGTTAAAAAGCAACCTGCTAACACTAAATACAACTAAATCAAATTATATTTGTTTTTCAATAAACAAGCAAACACAACCTGACAATGACCTTAATATAAAAATACATAACTGCGAAGACTTGCAAAACAGAAACTGTAACTGTCCTAAAATAGATAAAGTTGAGTGCACGAAATATTTGGGAGTTATAGTGGACCAAAGATTATCATGGTACCCGCACCTAGAAAAAGTAGCGAGTAGAATCAGAAAATTAATTTTCATATTTCGTACATTACGACATGTGATTCCAAGTCCGGATAAAAATGATAAATTAACATCAAGGAACATTCTTACGGAAATATATGTCGCTCTAGTCCAATCAATTCTAATTTACTGTATTCCCATTTGGGGAGGTGCACTAAAAACAAAGTTTCTAACGCTAGAACGAGCTCAGCGAGCTTTAATTAAGGTTATGTATTTTAAAAATACAATGTTTCCTACGGACCAACTGTACGAACTAAGTTGCTTACTAACTGTACGAAAGCTTTATCTATTGCACATAATTTTGAAAATGCATAAATCCCTTCCCTATGACCCACAATTAGAAAATAAAAGAAGGAAATGTATAATAGCACGTACCCCAGGGACTAGAACTTTATTTGCTAGCATTCAATATGAGTCACGTTCATGCTTTTTGTATAATAAAATAAATAAAATATTAAATATATATCCCATGCTATATTATGAGTGTAAGAAAAAAATTAAAGAATGGTTGAAACCACTCAGTTATGAGGAAACAGAATCTTTTATGCAGATCGCAAATCAGCGATAGAAAAGCATATAAAATGAACGAAAATATGTACACTACACATCATACCCGTATATACTGAACACAAATACGTAATAATAATGCATCCACCTGAACGCACACCACGCACCTCAGACAACTCACCTCATACATAACTACATTTAGGCGACTTCAATGAGCACAAAAGAACAAAATAATTGTCATTACATTGTAAAACTAGTAACTTTTTATTATTTATTTATTTGATTTTTAATATTGATTATTATTATTTTTTTAATATTATGCTAATGGAAGAGCGGAGTCTCCTGGTACAGGCAACAACATGCTTAAAAGGAGGCTCCAATCACTAGTGGATTTTTGTAAGAAACTTTTTAGTAAATAAATTATTATTATTATTATTATTATAAAAAAGATATTGCGAGTGAAAAACTAAAGTTGAATGAAAAGAAGCACAAGAACTGGTTAAATCTAGAAAAATTTAAATGTGAACTTCTAGAAAAACTGTTAAAAAAATCGTACCGACAGCGAAGATTCATTAAATTAACAAAAATTAATGTTTAAGAGTTTGTTGTATGTGCCTAAAAAGTTTATTTTAACATGCCAAAACAAATACTTTATTTTAAGTTTTAGATTAAGATTTTATTGTACTTAAAAGTTTATTATGTTTTTAACATGCAAAAACCAATAAAACATTTTTTAAAGTTTTTTATTTAAATAAACAGTAGATTACTTATTTAATAAATTTTAATTCTTTATCATTTTAATTGAATTTTACAAATCAATTTACAAGTGGTATAGAAAAGTATAGATATTTTATTTTGAGCTTAAGAAACTTGTGCATCTGGAAACAAGTCTCTGAATAATAGTATTCTACGATCTCTATCATTTTTATTATTTTGATATTGTTCTTTATAACCATGTTCCTCTAAATTTATTCTACAAATTCTACAATTGTACATTATCCATGATTATCATCTACAAAGATCAAAATTATCATGTCCATTGATACACTAATTGTGCAAAATACATGCTGCTGTAACAATTTTGGATACAAATGATAAATCTTTGTACTCAGTAAAGAATTTAATTATTTTTTTTTTTTTTTTTTTTTATGTTACTAGGTTGGCAAACAAGCGTACGGCTCACCTGATGGTAAGTGACTACCGTAGCCTATAGACGCCTGCAACACCTGAAGCATCGCAAGCGCGTTGCCGACCCTATCCCCAATCCCCCCAGGAGCTCTGGTCACCTTACTCACCAACAGGAACACAATACTGTTTGAAAACAGTATTATTTAGCTGTGGTCTTCTGTAAGGTCGAGGTACTACCCCAGTCGGGCTGCTCCATATTTTGAGCAGGAAATTTCCTGCTGTGCCCTACCTCAGTTAATTAGTCGAAAACGGCTTTTCAACGAATATTGAATTCGAATTGGTATTTATACTAATATTATAAAGAGGTAAAGTTTATAACTTTGTTTGTTTGCAGTGGGTAATCTTGGAAAATACTGATCCGATCATAAAATTCTTTTACTAACAGAAAGCTACACTATTCAGGAGTGACATAGGCTTAAGGCTATATTTTATTGCAATTGATTATAAAATACACTGAAAATAATAGTAGGTGTTACGAATCGCGCCATCTCTTGACGTGCTCTTGACGACCTGTACCAACTAAACATCGATGTAAAATTGTAAAGTAACAGGTAACAGCGGACGGCGCGCGGCGGGCCAAAGCACTAAGCAGCGACGGTGTTCACGACGTTCACCAGAGTATGATTATAAAGTTCACTGATTCATTGCATTTAAAAATTCGTTATTATTCTGTACGCGTTAAATTTAAAAACTTGAAACATATCAAATTACTGTAAAAATCAAGAAATATATTACGTTTATATTTATCATATTTATCGTTTATTATTTTGTCAGTTCTATATCGAACGTCATAAGATTACATTAATACATTAAATAAGTTTTCTATTGTCTAAACTAGTCTAAAGCGCTAAGATTAGATTAGAAATAATTTTATCTGGTGGTTAAGTATTTTTAAATTTTCCAATTTTCCGCGCAATTTTCTTAATTTCTTGTGACAATAACAAAAACAAAAAAATAATAATTAGCCAAATTGGTCCAGCCACTCAGGCGTGATGGCGTGACCATGACCAAGGAAAATAGGGATTCATTTATTTAAATAGATATCACTTTATTTATACATTGATGAGGTTGCTGTCTATGATTTTTTTTAAACATTTAATTTAGCGCACTCTAGTGGTACATTATTTGAAAAAATTAACATTCAAATTAATGGGGGCTTTACACGCTACGTTAAATTGTAGCAAATAGCAATTTATTGAACGATTTATCGCTCCAACAAATCGAAAGAGCAGAGCACAACTCCAATCTCAATAAATCGCTACAATCTCCCGTTTACACACAACAATAAATTGTAACAATCTCATCGTTACGATAAATTGCTACAACTTAGCAACGAGTGTGTAAAGCCCGCTTAAGAATTTGGCATTGTGCGTCACTGATGCTCTGCAATTGGAACACTACCACTAATTTCAATTCGGAACGGGCGATTTCGAGGAAATCGCTGTCATTGATTTCATCGCATTTCGGATTTTCGGAACGCAGCCTTAGATGCGATGTCATCTGTCATCATGTCATTTGGCAATTGGCGGATTGGGCTGTTGAACTGATAATTGTAAAAATGTAATAATTAAATGTACTATAAACACTACCGAAATTATATATATGTATAATACATATAATTAAAATTAATGTCAAAATAATTGAATTGAAGTTTTTATATAAATACTGAATAGATAACTTTATTTACAGCAATTATGTTCTAGTACAGTACACAATTTACAGTGATTTCCTAAACAATTTTCTTCCATCTTCTCTGAAAAGTGTACCTTTCTGTAATCACGATGGAGACCCATACTGAAGTTTCATCGAGTCCTACTAAGCCTATGATTTTGATTAGTGCAAAAGATGTCACAAGCGCTTCTGGATTTATAACAGGTTAAATTTTCCTATTGTTAGATAACTTCATTAATTCTTAATTCAGGCTGTTCCATTCCATCCACTGGTGAGCATGAGCTTCCTTATTCATGTAGGAGAAGAGTCTGTTCTGAAGCTGTTGATTACAACCACGCTCCACTACGAGTTTTCGGACATATTTCCTACTGAGCAACAATTGCTATCAGGTGCTGTGGTGAACCAATGCTCTCCAAGGCACGATGCAGATACACACGAGGACAGACACCTACACTAGAAACAAATATTTTTACAACTAAAAATATCCACTTTGAGCCAGACTCAAACCTGCGACCTCTGGTGTTTAGATAGATATACATCACTATAACCAGACCACTACCCAGACAACCAGAGCACTTGACTTGACAGCTTCATTGATTCATAAAATGTTAACCTGATATATCATAGTTCAAGGTTTGAAGGTAAAAGTGTAATGCTTTCAGAACTCACTGAGGACACTGCAGTAAAAAGTAACATGGAAGAAACAAACAGAAGACCGTGGCAAATTGTTAATAAATACTACCGTGTAGATGTGGAGATTTACGTACTGGCTGACAACGAGCCATGTCCGCAAGAACTAGCTGAACATGTGGAGGCACACATAATCTTTCTTGCAGACAACGAGGTATGATATTGATGTAGTGAAATATTCTTAATGTATGACGTTGAATGAAAGGAATGTTATCTGAACGTAATAACGTATTTAAATAATAGCTTATAGTAAAGGCATTCACGAGTTGTCAGGACATAACACACGCTATACCAATTTCTTTTTGTGTTGTCTTAGCTAATTTTATTGAAATCAATGATATAAAACTATAATTGGCCAAAGTGTGGAATTGACAAAAGCACTTCAGTTAGCTGCGGCTTAACCCACTGTTGTACTGTCTAAAGCACTTCAGTTAGCTGCGGCTTAACCCACTGTTGTACTGTCTAAACAGGATTCTGTCTCCAGACTTATGTAATTCACTTTTAGCACTTCTCAATTTCTCTCCACTTAACATTGCATTAGTGTTACATGCAATATTATTGACACTTAACACCATCTATGAGCAATGAGGAACTTATAATAACTGAACTGCTGTTTAATTAGTTTATGGTAGGTCTATTTACGACGCCGCCGGACGCCGCGTTGGCTCACTGGACCTCAAGAATGATTAAATGTTTGTGTGATGTGACTGTCTTCATTCTTGTAACACGTGAAATCTACTGCATGAGATTTAATGCAATTTTTTAATAGACCTAAGGGGAGGTTCTCAGTTTGAATGAATTTTTTTGTCACAGTTTTTTTTACTTTGTGTGCCAATTTTGATGATTAATTATTATTTTTGATGAAAGTAGTGCTTTTCGGGTGTTTCTTATTAATTGAAGCAAGATCTGACAAATTATTTTTAAGTTTTCCTTAATAATGCATATTTAATTATTTTAGGGTTCCATACCCAAAGGGTAAAATCAGGACCCTATTACTAAGACTTCGCTGTCCGTTTATCCGTCCGTCCGTCCGTCCATCTGTCACCAGGCTGTATCTCATAAGAACAACGATAGCTAGACAGTTGAAATTTTCACAAATTATGTATTTCTGTTGCCGCTATAACAACAAATACTAAAAACAAAGTAAAATAAATATTTAAGGGGGGCGATAATTATTTTTGTGATGCAAATATATAGGTAGTCTCCAATGCCATCTATCAGAAATCAAGAAAACGTCGGCGATAGACTAATATAATAGCTTTCCAATATCGGCATGGATCGATCGATAGATGGCGTATTTGACTAGTTTATTTACCATTTTTATATGGTATTAATCTTTTTCTTATTTACTAGTATTTTGTTTAATAACAATAAAATATAGCCTTTAAACTAAATGTACTAAAGGTAGTCAATGGTACGGAACCCTTAGTGTGCGAGTCTGACTCGCAGTTGGCCGATTTTTTTCAACCACATACATTGATGTTGTTCTCCTTTTATAACTTGTTAATGTAAATTGAAGTCAAGATTTTTTGGGTGATAACAAACACTATTATCAGTTTTTCAGGATGAGGGAGATGAGTGACTTAAAATATGGTGTAGGGCAAGAATGAGCAACACGCGGCCCGTTAAACATGTTTATGTGGCCCGCCAAATCTTCACTTTTTTTTTTAATTTTAAATTTTTTTATTCTAGTATTTATATTTATTATAAATAAAGTAGGTATCGTAAATTATTAATAAGAGTTAATCTATGTGTGGCCCGCCAAAAAAAATTAAAATTGGCCCATTGATTAAAAATGTTGCTCACCCCTGGTATAGGGTACATCTGGGTGCACTCTAGAAACAAATTTGTTTCTAAAATAATTGAAGTCTTTGTAAAAATTGTTATGTACTGTATAGGTATTTTTACAAGCTTGTGTAAGTTTGGGTGAAATCTTGTAACTCAATTTTGAAGCAGGTATCTTGAACCAATTGAGCAGAAATTTTGTATACAGGTTCAATTTGGATGACAATGCATGGTTAACTTTGTGATGTCATTCTAAATCCAACATGGCGGCATATCCAAGAGTGCGGACTAGTTATTTTTAGTGCACTTCTATAATATGGGTATCAAATGAAAGGGCTTGCTACGAATAATTCGAATAAAGTGACGTGATAACCGACTAATAAGTCTAAAAGTAAATTAAAAGTAAAAAAAAACTTTTTTTAAAAAACAAGCTTTTATTTGAATGCACTAAAACGAAAAAAATAAATTTTTACTTTAAAACTTGTACTATCTACTTATAAAGTCAATGCACATAATCTATATGATATAAAAGCTTGTCGCGAGATTTGCTTGTAAACAAATAAATTAATGTGATTGATTTTAACTATTAAAATTTTCAAACTAAGGAAATACGAGTACTCATATCTCGCGACAAGCTTTTCTATCATATACCTAGATTATGTGTAATGACTTTATCAGTAGATAGTAAAAGTTTTAAAGTAAAAATTTATTTTTTTCGTTTTAGCACATTCAAATAAAAGCTTGTTTTTTAAAAAGGTTTTTTTTTACTTTTAATTTATTTGTAAATGAACACCGCAAACTATGTCCACCTGCTAGTCAATCTCAAACTTAACACACAGGACGGCGAGGACGGCGCGGCGCTGGCCGAGCGGCGGCGCACGGCGGCGGCGGACGCGGGCGTGCGCGCCGCCGTGCGCCTGCTGCTGCTGGACGCGCCGGCCGCCGCCGCCGGCCTGCAGCCCTGGGCGCGCCGCCGCGGCTACGAGCCCGTGCCGCTGCGGGAGCGCGCCACAGACGACCCCGACCGTGACCCCGCCGCGCCCTTCGCCGAGACCTACGGCGCCGAGCGCGCGCGCGCCGCGCTGCACGCGCACGCCTGGCGCGGCCTGCAGCGCCTCGACCGCCCCGCGCGCCCGCCGCCGCCCGCGCACGACCCCCAGCCGACCTCCTCCGACGACGACTACGAGGGGCTCGACGACTCGGACGACTCGGACGACGAGGCGGCCGTGGAGCGCGCGGAGGCGTTCGTGGAGGCGCTGGGCGCGCTGGGGGACGCGCGCGCGCCGCACGAGCTGGCGCCCGACGAGCGGCGGCGCCGCGCCGAGCGCCTCGTGGCGGCCTTCTGCCGCGCGCTGGGCGCCGACCTGCCGGCGCTGTGACGCCCCTCCGCTCCCCCCTCCCCGGGTTCGAAATGAAACTTCGGGCTTCGGTTTCGATGCGTTTTATTCAATATAAACGATAAAAACTTAGATATGTGCGGGCGCGCCGCCGTGCCGGCGACGTGGGCGCGATAACGACGTATAAATATCCGACGAGACCGGACTACAATAGTAAGCGCAGGCCGTGCATTGTGCTCTAACATCACAGATTTGTTAATTATTATCTCTTTGGACGAAAACATTGTACATATAATAAATATTTATGCCATAAATAATAGTGATATTTTTCATTTTTCTCCTAAGACACTATCTCTCTCTCTCTCTCTCCGTCTCATATTGATTCTTTCAATAACTTTTAATACAAAAGTCACACTGACAAATAAAATGGGAATGAGATAAGATTTGCAAATGATCAATTACAACATCAGATGGAACCTAAGGTTCCATTTCAGTTACAGCATTCCCATTTTAGTTGTGGCACATTCAGGTGTCAAAAGATAATTTCAGTCTCGATTTACACAACACTTATATTTAATTGTTTACTCAATCTTTCATTAGGTACAGCCGAAAAGCTAATCTGTAAATAACTTTCATATTGTAAATAATTTTCTATTTAATACTTTAGGCAGAAATAAAATATTCCTTTTTGTGCTTATCATTGATGCCTAGAATTCTACTAGATGATATAATTGATACCAGTTTATCGACAATATCACAACGGATACTGACCGTCAGCACCAGTCGACACTGTATAATAACAACATGTACATATTATATATATATATAACTCTGTGCAGTGAATAGAAACAATAGTTAAGTTAAAGGTCGCCAGTGGGTGGGGTCGGCGGCGGGTGCGCCAGCGCGGCCGCGAAGTACTGGCGGCACAGGCGCGCGATGTACTGGCGCTGCGCCGCGCGCGCCGGCCACCAGCCCTCCAGGAAGCCGATGTGTCCGCCGCGCGCCGTCACGGCCAGCGCCACGCACGCGCTGCGCTCCGCCTCCGCCTGCGGCAGCACGGCGCGCGGCTGGAACGGGTCGTCGGCGGCGCACAGGCACAGCAGCGGCACGCGCACGCGCGCCAGCTTGCCGAGCAGCGTGGCGGCGCGGTAGTACTCGTCCACGGACGGGAAGCCGAAGTGCTTCGTCGTGAAGGCCTGGTCGAACTGGCGCACGGAGCGGCAGCGCTCCACCGCCTCCCAGTCGGCCGGCTCGCGGCGCAGCGGCTCGTGCGCGCGCACCGTGTTGCGCAGGTTGCGCGCCATGTGCCACGACAGCAGCGTGTTCAGCGGCGGCCGCTCCATGCACTCCGCGCCCTGGATCACGTCGAGCGGCGACGACACGACGAGGGCGGCGCGCAGCACGGCGGCGGCGCGCTCGGCGTGCTCCGCCAGGTAGTGGCCCAGGATGAGCCCGCCCAGCGACACGCCCACCGCCAGCAGCGGCGCCGCGCGCGCGCTCACCGCCTCCACCACCTCCGCGAGGTCGGCGTGCGACACGGCGCAGTACAGGCGCGGCGTCTGCGGGCACGGGCACTGGTGAGGCACAGAGGCACAGAGGCGGCACACTGGGCGCACGCGAGCACGCACTCACCGTGAGCGGCAGGCCGCCGAGCCCGCGGTTGTTGAAGACGACGCAGTGCGCGCCGAGCTGGTGCGCGGCGGCCACGAGGCAGCGCACGTAGTCGGCCTGCGAGCCGCCCGTGAGGCCCGGCAGCACCAGCAGCACGGGTCGCGGTCCGTCGTCCGGCCCGGGCGCCACCTCCGCCCAGTCCAGTGCCACTTGCCCCCCGTCTGATAATCGTAGTATTTCCCTATTTTGTCAATAAATATAGTTTTTAATAATTGCATAATATCACCTTAAATGCATTCATACAATTAAAGTACTATTTGCCACATAAATATACAACTACAGTATATCTAAAACATACCTACCAACATTAAATATGCAACAACAAAGAATAAATATGGTGTAATACCTGGTACAAACTTTGTAAGTTTGCTGCTCTAGGTAATTATCAAATTAACGAAATTGTCAAAAACATCTTTTGAATAAGTTCCTTTTTCTACTTATTTATGTCAGGTATTATGTATGTACTCGTATATAAAAGCAAAATAATCTTATCACTAAATCTCAAGTCTACTAGATCTATGAATTGAATAGATATGCCTTTGCAAAGGAGTGAAATAGAGGGAAAAAGAACGGAGGGTTTACTTTGTATGAAACTGTCATTTCTGGGCAACTCAAGTTAGACAATGGGCATGACGACAGTATCAAAAAATCGTCAATTTAATTATTTCAGGGGAACACCCATATTAAAAAAATTCAAAATACTGGTTTAGTTTTATGTAAAATAATAAGATTATTGTGATTTTCAATAAAATAAAACATTAAAATACTGCAATCGGCCATTTTGATTGAAACACAAATAATATTACAGCGCTTGACGTCACGCTATAAAGCCTGATTTACACCAAGGCAACAACGTGCGGCATTGTCGCATGCGACATATTGTGGCGTGCGCCATCTTGTGGCATGCGACAAATTGCGGCATATGTGGCATGCGACAGCGTATTTTATGCCAAGGCAACAGTTTTTAAGCGTCGTGCTGTCAAATTTTAGTCTGCCTACTTGATTGATAGAGATAGGTTAGAATTTCTTCAGACAAAAACACAAAAAAAGTAGATTTTATATATTTCTTTTTTAGATTTTCTGTAGTAAGGGTACAATTTCTAGAGATACCAGACGATTAGTGAGTTTGTTAATTTTTTTCGTCTACGTCGGTACATTGTATTACTTGTCGATGTGATCTAAGTCGGTTTTTTTCGTTTGCTAACAAATATTATTATCATTACACCACTCCATGTCCGATTTATCTCATTTTGTAAATAAAATAAATAAGTACAATCAAAACATAACCTAGAAACTGGCTTGACGCATCAAAAATTGTCGCACGGAATCCATCGTGATCGGATACAAGCTGCGACACTCTGCCACATGACGCAAGGTGTTGCCGTGCCGCAAGGTTCTTGCCACAACGTGCGACATTTTTCATGCGTCAATGCCGCATGCCACAATGCCGCACGTTGTTGCCTTGGTGTAAATCAGGCTTAACATCAATATAATACGTCAGGCGCGTTCACCTACAACTCACTCTAGTCGACAAGTTGAAAAAGGTCGAAAATAGAGATACTGCTCTTAAAATTATGTTTAATAGCTCATTGGATTCGGAATCGCCTAGAAAAATGTTCTATAAGTGTGTTTTGCACATCAAAAATTGCAAAAGTTATAAACAAATAAAAAAAGGAATTATAAACAATTAAAAAAAGGAAAAAATTGCCTTCCGTTTTTTGCCAATATTTCATAAACTATTAATAGTAAAGAAATTTCAAAATTAAATTCTGAAACAATAAAAAAACTTGCAGTTCCTGGAACTCTATCTCCATTATTTATAATTTTAATTTCATGCTGGTCTTAGGTTGAACGCGTCCGAAGTGTGTCATGCCATGACGTCAGAGCCGACGCCATGACATCTGCTGCCGTTTTGACGTGCACATTGAAAACATATTAGAAAAATAGTTTTAATCTTCCTTAAACTTAAGTTTATTACCGAAATATAGGTATTTTCGTAAATAGTAAATGTGTACCCACATTACGGAACAAGTTTTCAAAATCTTTCGTCGTGCCCATTCAATTTTAGTTTTAGGGCCTATGCAAACAACGTTTTTTAAACGCGGCGCGCTTTTATCTTACAGAGCAGTTTGTTGTCGTTTGTATCGATACAAACGCGCGGCGGATGAGATGTCATATTACAATTATTATTAGATAACTACTGAATTAAAACAACTTATTAAATTCGTTACATACTTAAAAAATAATTCACAGCAGTTCAGATCATGATTACTTATCAAATCACAATACAGATAAGCAGTTATTAGCTTAATATCTATCACATGTTGTAGATTTTTTTTGTGCTTTTCCTTAGATTTTAAATGAAAACCTTGTTAGTTTGTGTTATACAATTTTTTTTAAATGTAATACAGACTGCGGTCTGTTTTAATGTCTTACAAAAAAAAAGTGCTTTTGCTCTAAATTTTATCTATACTAATATAATAAAGCTGAAGAGTTTGTTTGTTTGAACGCGCTAATCTCAGGATCTACTGGTCCGATTTGAAAAATTCTTTCAGTGTTATATAGCCCATTTATCGAGGAAGGCTATAGGCCAGGGATGGCGAACCTTTTTTGCTGTGCGTGCCACAAAGTCATAAAAATTCTTTTTTAAGTAGCTAACGTGCCACAATAAAATTTCATTCGAAATTTAGTATAATTATAAACAAATAAAAGCAATTCTTCTTAATACAATTTTTTTTAATCAATGTTTTACAAAAAGCAATATGCTAGAAACAAAATTCACATTAAAACAAATGTTTTTTTTTGGATTTTTAACCAACTTCATAAAAGGAGGAGGTTTCTCAATTCAACCGTATTTATATATTTTTAATGTGTATTCGCGGATTACTTTGACGTTTATAAACTGATTTTGCGGATTATTTTTTTGTTGCAAAGGAGATATCCCAGAGTGGTACTATGTTAAAAAAAACCAGGATCTGATGATGGTATCCCAGATACATCGAGAGGAACGTTCGAAAATCGTAGTGGCGACTAGAACGTTTGTTAATTGTAACACATACTTGTCGATGTAATTGAAGTCGGTTTTTTTCGTTTGCTAGCAAACACAATTATTGGTGCTGTACACAAGATGATAAAGATTTAATATCTGGTTCATATTTAGTTAATTTCAACAGTACGCATGCAGAGCTAAAGTCAATAATGTTCTCATTATTTAGAAATAATTTTATTTCCTCTAAACAATCTACAAATCTTTGCAAAACATTTCCGCAGCTTAACCAGCGTACATTATTGTATAAAAGTAAGCTATTTCTTTTATTTAGTGCTCGTGCTGATATAAAATTGACTAATTTGATATTACAAA
Source organism: Melitaea athalia (assembly GCA_905220545.2). NCBI lineage: Eukaryota > Metazoa > Arthropoda > Insecta > Lepidoptera > Nymphalidae > Melitaea > Melitaea athalia. The sequence goes on from HG992178.1 coordinate 24,768,390, forward strand.
ACTCAAAATATCATCAAACATTTTAAATATTGTTTTTCGTACGCGTTAAAATTTAAATATTTGAAACATCAAATTATTGTAAAAAATTAAGAAATATATACGTCTTACATCTTATTAATTTATTCACGAACATAATTCTATCAAAAAAGATAACTTGTAAAAAAAAATTGTTTTTGTGCGTGCCATCAAAATTTTCAAACGTGCCACTTGTGGCACGCGTGCCATTCGTTCGCCATCCCTGCTATAGGCTATATACCGATAGGAGCGGAGTCCACGCCGACGAAGTCGCGCGCAGAAGCTAGTAAAGTATATAGGTATAAGTTTATAAGGTACCAATATTTTTTTTTTAAATATTTATAGGTAGGTACTGAAACAAAAGCACATACCGTCGGTAAGATACATGTGGCAGGAAGTGAGATCGTAAAACTGAACCAATAACTGTCTGCAGGCGTGACTCGACACACCAGGGTGTCGGCCAGTAGGGCTCACTCAGTAGTGGAACATTCTCTTCTAGGAATTGTCTGAACTCCCCCTTGCGGCAAACTAATATCGGTTTCTGTAAGGAAAATATTGTAACTTAAAAACTATGACATTAGTCTCAGGTGTGCCAATAATACCGTTGATTGATCTTACCTTGACGACTTCCACGAGATAATAGGTTATGTACAACAACGATAATGAAACACAAAATAGAAATTCTTTTTTCACTTCAAAAATATACAGAAATACTCCTAGCATGGTGATAATTTTTTTATACTATAGGGTAAATCATAAACAAATAGCTAAATTGAAATAAATTATAAACATATCGAAGATGATCAAAATTTTCCGGTGGACTGCACGATGACTGCACGTCAACAGTGAACTCCGACCGCCGACGACGGATCACGGAAGTAAAAAAAAGTTTGATGGAAGACTGGAAGTGAAGGATGGATCATGGATGGATAGGTACAAAAATACAAAATAACAAGTCAAAGTCAACTTCAATGTTCATAATTCAATAATCATATAAAGCCCCATCCACACGCTTGACGAACAATGGCGAACAGCGAACAGCAAACAGCAAAATCGGACGTGTGGATGGGTGTTTGTCGTTGTTAGCCTGTTCGTGTTTGTGTTCGGCAGTGTTCGGCATCGGTGTCGGTTTTTCTTCACAGATCAAAGGATGTTTGGCAAACAGTTCGCGGTGTATCCACACGTTTGGCCAGCGATCAGTATGCGCGCGAGCTTCACGGGTGGTGGACGTGTCGCAGCTTAGAGTACATACATTACTTGTCGCAGTTTTTGGCGAGTTATTTACAGCCTTTTAGGTACTCAAAATCATGTTTTAATATTGTTTGTGTGACGTCATGTAAAGGTTTTATTTCTTCATTTAAAAATATTTAAATGAATTACATTAAATTATTATTCGATAAATAATCGTAAAACAGTATATTTATTTTACTAGTACAGTAGTAGTTATAGTTACAGTAGTAGTACAGTATATTTATTTTAGTAGTATTAAGTACATTATAGATTTTATCCGTCCGCCATGCCGCCGCGTTATTCGTCCGCCGTGTTTGCCGATCCACAAAATACTAAAGCCCCATCCACACGCTTGACGAACAATGGCGAACAGCGAACAGCAAACAGCAAAAACGGACGTGTGGATGGGTGTTTGTCGTTGTTCGCCTGTTCGTGTTTGTGTTCGGCAGTGTTCGGCATCGGTGTCGGTTTTTCTTCACAGATCAAAGGATGTTTGGCAAACAGTTCGCGGTGTATCCACACGTTTGGCCAGCGATCATTATGCGCGCGAGCTTCACGGGTGGTGGACGTGTCGCGGCTTATAGTACATACATTACTTGTCGCAGTTTTTGGCGCGTTGTTTACAGCCTTTTAGGTACTCAAAATCATGTTTTAATATTGTTTGTGTGACGTCATGTAAAGGTTTTATTTCTTCATTTAAAAATATTTAAATGAATTATATTAAATTATTATTCGATAAATAATGGTAAAACAGTATATTTATTTTACTAGTACAGTAGTAGTTAGTTACAGTAGTAGTACAGTATATTTATTTTAGTAGTATTAAGTACATTATAGATTTTATCCGTCCGCCATGCCGCCGCGTTATTCGTCCGCCATGTTTGCCGATCCACAAAATACTAACACGTTCGTCAAGCGTGAGGACGACTGTTTGTGTTTGATGATTGTGGTCGATGTTTGGAACTTTGTTCGTGTTCGTGACGAACACCAAGCGTATGGACGGGGCATAACACGTTCGTCAAGCGTGAGGACGACTGTTTGTGTTTGATGATTGTGGTCGATGTTTGGAACTTTGTTCGTGTTCGTGGCGAACACCAAGCGTATGGACGGGGCATAATGCGTTGCATATATAATGCGTTTCACGAAAGAGTTCCCTAATTCCCTTCTGTTTTAAATGTTGGTAGCTCTGTTTGTCGGTTGTCGTACTGTCAGCGTTGCCAACTCAGTAGTTTTACCACTAAATTTAGTACTTTTTATTTTTGAACAGTAGAAAAAAATATTTTTAGTAGTTAGTAGATTTTGTCAGTAGCATGGTTAGTCATCAGTATATATAAATTTTAATTTCTTAACCATCACACGCCTGTCATGTTTCATTAATGTTTTAGTTTTTTAAATAACTAAGAACATTTTAGAATAAATAAATATAGCAAACCAACTGATATTTAATTAAGTTTTAGTAAAATTAAAATTTAATATTAGTAAGTATTAATATTAAATAATTAGTAAGGGAATTTTACATCAAGATATAGCAACATTAAAATCAGTTTAGCCAATATAACCACGAAGGGAACTCTTTCGTGAAACGCACTATATATGATTCCTAAGTGCTCTGTGTTCCTAAGTATGATTCATATTCGTCTTGACAAGTTGACATTGACGTACCTATGTAGCTTTTAATCTTCGTAGGAATCGGTCACTGAGCCACCACTGAGTTGGTATCCATTGCAAGCACGCACACGGAAGCCCTACTTTTGAGAGTGCTCGTTGTGTGAAGCGTTGCTGTAGCTTTGGAACTTTCAACGTTTAGCATTGAGCATTATACCGCATAATGCGCTTTAGTGCTGATATTGGAAAACAGCCATAATCTCCAGTGTGCCTTCTTCTGCGTGTCTACTTCTTCACTCCTCCACAATATGTCATTGGCGAAGTACGTATGTAATATAATATGTGTCTAACTGACACAGCTAAAAGCAAGGGCGGATCCAGCTATGGCGCCAGGGGGGGGGGGGTCACAGTCGTGGTCAAATCACAAAAAGTTATAATTTAAATTTTGATAAACATAGATACAGGTGAAAAGTAGGTATTTTATTAATGTATGTGAGTACTGTACCTAAAATTATCTATATTGTAACAAAAATTTTGCTTAAAAATTGTAATTAGTGGTCCACCTAGGTCTTGGACCCAGCCCGGGGAGGTCATGACCCCCCCCCCCCCCTGGATCCGCCCTTGGCTAAAAGCCAAACAACGAAGAAATAATAAGAACAAAATTCTCGTGTCACAATGTTCATCAGCTCCTGACATGGATTACCATGTGGCATATAAGTTTTTGGAAAAAGGGGTTTAATTATTACATAGTAATAGGCTCACTAAATTTAGCCCCACTTTTTCGATTTTAATTTTTTTTTTAATTATTTGTTCGTCGTTGGTTCGTTATTGTTCGAATGTAAAAAAATTTTTGGTCGATCAGTGAGCCATAGTAATACCTGTATAAGTGTATAGAAATGTTATCCTACTTGTCATACTCTCTACCTAATTACATACCACGGTCTTCTATACAGATCTTGCCAAGATCTTGCAACAACAGTAGTGGGGTGCGTCACGTCGGCTTAATAGTTGCGCTTTTAATTTCAATTTACGGCCGTCAGAGGCATGACGATAGATGGATGTGCTGTGCAACGAAGACAGAATAGCATTCTGTTTCTTTTTTTATCACACGTCACCCATTTATGATTTAAAATATAACCATTTACAAAGAAATGTCAGTCAATATAACCAATTATAACGAAACGTCACTCAACCGACGTGCGCACTGCGCACCGCACCACGTGACCGCACCCATCGATAGCAGTGACGTACAGCGGCGTTGACGCGAACGAAGTACTATACTGCCTAGGGAAAAGGTAGTCTGGCTAACGAAAGATGAGACTCGATTTTTTTGCATACTTTTTAAATGTCAACACTGTGGGTTCCCACCATCGGGTATATTACCTCTTTAATTGGGAAATAACTAGCGGAAATCTACTAAGATTTAAATATATTTATTTAATTATCCTACGGGTGTTAATTAGAGATGCGCCGAATAGTGATTTGGCCGAATAACCGAATACCGAATATTATTGGGTTTAGCCTTTACCGAACCGAATATTCGGCCGAATTATTCGGTTTACCATTATTTTATTTTGCCGCGCAAACAGGTTCTATCGTGTACCCTCATTGATGTATAAATAATTATACATCAATGTGTACCCTACGTGCCGCTGCTGGCTAGCTCGGAGCGAGCCGTACCTCACCGCCCGCTCCCCGCGTACATACCGCGCTGTCACTTTGCTTCGAAACATCGCACGATTACGTTAGAAATAAAAGTATTTAATACAAAAATATTGAAATATAGTATAATAATAGTATAATAAATATAGTTTTGACGTATAAAAATAAACGTTAATTATTCTAAGCTTAGCATAAATGTTGGCAATAATAAATAACTATAGTTTAAGAAATAATTATATTTTGTTTGACTTTTAATATAAAGTCTTTCATAATATGAAGCTGTCTTTTAATTCTACTCCATTTCATATACAAAGCCAAGAAAAATATCATACCTACTTCATACCAATATTATAAAGAGGAAAGATTTGTTTGTAATGGATAAACTCAAAAACTACTGGGCTGGTTTAAAAAATTCTTTTACTATTAGACACGTATGTTATCCCTGAGTGACATAGACTATGTATGTCCCACGGGCGAAGCCGGGGCGGGTCTAGTTTTTAATATTTTGAAGAAAAAAAACCGAATATATTCGGTAACTGAGCCGAATAATTCGGCCGAATACAAATAGTGAAAAAGATGCCGAATACGCCGAATACCGAATACCAAACGAATATTCGGCGCATCTCTAGTGTTAATGTTATTCTTATTATTTTAGACTGCAGATCGACAGTCCTGTGATTTCCTAGTAAAGCTAGGACGTGGTCCGACGCTAATAATTTTTTATTTCATCTTTATAAAATGAACTCGTGAATATGCACATGCAGACATAATACATACTTACACTACACATATACATTAACAAAATTTTACATATATACAATTATATAATACATATAAAATACATGATAAATATATGATACATAAATCATACTAATAATATAAAGCTGAAGAGTTTGTTTGTTTGTTTGAACGCGCTAATCTCTGGATCTACTGGTACATAATTATCAAGTATCAACATCAATTTTTCACACTAACCTAAAAATTCCTTCACAATACGTAAACAATCTTGTTTTTGTTGAAATTCCGCATCTTTCGCCAATTTCGTCGCTTCATATTTGGAAATCATACTAAATAATAGCTCTCGCACTCCACTTTTAATAGTTTTATGCATTTTAAACAATATTAACACGCACGATCCTTAAAAGATTAGTACCTAACGAGTTAACCGCAATAAAACTTCAAAACACATTATCTTGTTTATTTGTTTTTTTTTTAATGTATCACTGGCCAACATTAATCTTGTTATAAACATTGATAAATTTCGGCGATTTAACAGAGATTGGGAAGAATCCGAATCAGAGTATGGTAATACTTTAAAAGTCACAAATAAACAATATGGCGCGTCTTTGAAGTTGCCAGGGTGTAGTTTTTTTTTAAATTTGCCGCGTTTTTTCAGTCTCATCTTTCGTTAGCCAGACTATAGTAATATGCATTTTCCAATATCAGCACTAAAGCGAATTATGCGGTATAATGAGCGCATTATGCGGTATAATGCTCAATGCCCAACGTTGAAAGTTCCAAAGCTACAGCAACGCTTCACACAACGAGCACTCTCAAAAGTAGGGCTTCCGTGTGCGTGCTTGCAATGGATATGCATACGATACGCACTATGTTTACTTAGTGCATTTTCCAATTACAGAGCATAATGCGACTCAGTGGCGCACAATACTAAACCACTGAGCCACCACTGAGTTGGTATCCATTGCAAGCACGCACACGGAAGCCCTACTTTTGAGAGTGCTCTTTGTGTGAAGCGTTGCTGTAGCTTTGGAACTTTCAACGTTGAGCATTATACCGCATAATGCGCTTTAGTGCTGATATTGGAAAACGCACTATATCTCATCATTGGGCTCCGTTGCAAGACCTGAATATTCATAGGTCATTGTGAATATAAGACCGTGGTTATCACTTACGAAAACTGATGTCAGAATGACAGTAGGTCACTTGTGATCACTTGTCACTGTCATTTCAGTAGTACGAACTACGATTATGATTATTATACCTACCTACTCTTTTTTGTAGCGCAAGTTGTGAATCTTCGTTATGGTGCTATTTTGTATCTCAATTGAAGATTGGTTTTCGTAATAACAACTGTGATTTATTAATGTTAATTAGCCTGATTTTCCCTTGAAAATCTTACCTAGATTTTTTATGAGATTTACAATGATATAAAGTTATCGTTAAAATAAGAGATTATTTATATTTTTATTAACTTATATTAAGCTTATTTAAATAGTGAAAATGAAGGGAACCAAGCTGATGGTATGCGCCAACCGATGCATCGGCAGCAGCAACAGGCTGATAGCGGCCCGCAGGTGAGCGCAAAGTGCATGCAGAGTTATTCGCGCGTTCCGCTTTCCCGTCACCTCGTACCTTGGACTTTGCACTATTGCCCAAATAACTATCTAGGGCAGTCCAATATCAACATAATAGAATGTTTTAATAATAGATCCATTATGTCACATAAATTATATTACCATAAGTTTTAAGAAGATAAAAATTATATTATAATTATATACACCCCAGTTAACTTGCAAGTCATTCACTTTCTGTACTTAATATTTATATCATGGACTATTTATTAATTTTTTTCTCACAATGTTTATTTTTCTGTTTAAATATTATCTCGTGTTATTTATTGTTTACTGATATGACACTATCACATTTCAATAAAAATTCTTTAATCTCTAAATAATCTGACATTTCTAGTGAAATAAACACTATAATAATCAAATAAACAATTGTTTTGACAATGTCAAATATAATTTTTATTTGCAAAAAATGACGATTCATAGATGCTTTTGAAGACTTTTTGAATGGTGATATTTATTATGATTTACTTAATAATTTTTTTATTAAAATTAAGGTATTTTGTAAATTAAATTTAACAAGGCCTTTAAAACGACACGCTTAATTGGCAATAATTGATAAGATTGTAATGCGTAGAAGCAGACCATCTTAATTGAACACACACACACACACACACACATGTCACAGTGGTTATGTAATAATAGATTGCTTACTGAATGCTAACTGAAAAACTAATAACCACTTTGGTGTAGTGGTGCGTGTAGTCACCTTAAAACCTATGGTTGGCAGGATCGGACCCCGCTCCCGCTCGGGATGGATATTTGTATTTGTACAAATATATCTTTACAGTTTGGATGTCTGTCCTTGTCGGTCTCCCTACCGTGTTTCGGAGAGCGTGTTAAGTCGTCGGTCCCAGTTGTTATTATAAATACCCGATAGCGATTGTTACTCATAGTAGGGAACATATCCCTCAACCTACAGTTGAGCAGATGCAACTGAATAGAATAATAACTTAAATGTTAAAATATGAATGTTGTTCTAATTAGAGTATAAATTGAAAAGCAATTAATAAATAATATATTCCAGTACCCTCTATTGCAACAGAAAATAGCCATTAGCCACTAGACCTACGAGGAATAACTTTAGCATTCAATAACGATCATTTAATAAAAAGTGTCATGAGGCCCTGTTTCACCGTTTGCGGATAAAATTTATCCTGTAAATGAGTTGTAAGTAGATTGACTTTAACAGCAGGAGTTAGAACAGGCCATTAGGACTTGTTTTACCTCATTAGTAAACTACCAGACTACTCATACTACTACTCAACTACCTCATTAGTAAACCAGTGGAATTTGATGGTGAAAAAGAATGATACATCAAAAACTATTTGTACGATATAATCATCTGGCAAATAGCGTTATTCACACATAAATTACATTAAAAAAAAAAAATTGAATTGAAAACCTCCTCCTTTTTTGGAAGTCGGTCAAAAACATAAATTACTTCAAGTAAAATCATCAATTTTTAACATAGTAAAATTATAAGTAGATTCTGCAAAGAATCAGCAAAAAACTCCACAGTCACTTTTTAAAAACAGCAACAGCAACTTTTTTAACCTACTACCCCCTTTGGTGATATGTTTTCCAGAATATTGTTCTTTAAATACAGGTATAATCAGAATAACTTTTGGATTCCTGATACAAATTTCTAAGACAGACACCATGGTTGTTTTTTTTTTTGTTTAGAAATCGCGCGTTAAACGAAAAACAACAACACGTGATATCCCAATACAGCCCGCCCTTCCTCGTGATATTTCGTGATGTTTTTCCGACCCCAATTTACTATATCCGACTATAGAGTATTTTCAAGTTTAACTTGAATACTGACGCAGCCGCGGCAAGGCGACGGCGGCGGCGGCCGAGGCGCCGCGCGGCGCGCGCCAGAGCGCGTCCTTCACGCTCAACCTGTTCCGCGGACAGTTCGAGCCCTCGCAAGTGTTCCCCTTCCCCGAGCCCATGACCGACGAACAGCGCCAGACGCTCACCGAGCTCGTCCCGCCCGTCGAAAAGTTCTTCCAGGAGGTACTTGCTATATTTCGCATTCTATTACTTCTACTCTATGCTAAAATAAATTATAAGTTTTTACAAATAACATTAATTTTAAATACTGCTTATAAACAAACTTCTAGGTAACTTTAGTAGCTCAGTACTCTAGTATACTGCAGTCTCAACTATTTAGTTTCAAGTGGATACCTCTATATATAACTAGACTTAATTCGAGTACAGGTGAATGACCCGGCGAAGAACGACGCAGACGCACAGATAGAGGAGGGCACGCTGTCCGGGCTGTGGGAGCTCGGCGCGTTCGGGCTGCAGGTGCCCACGGAGCTGGGCGGGCTGGGCCTGTCCAACACGCAGTACGCGCGCCTCGTGGAGGTGGTGGGCGCGCACGACCTGGGCGTGGGCATCACTCTGGGCGCACACCAGTCCATCGGTTTCAAAGGCATTCTACTCGTCGGCACCGAGCAGCAGAAGGCGCACTACCTGCCGCGCGTCACGGGCGGCGAGTACGCTGCCTTCTGCCTCACTGAGCCTTCCTCGGGCTCTGATGCCGGATCTATCAAGTGAGGCCCGTCTCTCGCTCAGTCTTGCGCTCGTCACGTGATAAAGTCACGTCTAATTGAGATCGTTATTTTCAGAACCCGCGCGGTCTTGTCTCCGGACGGAAAACACTTCATCCTCAACGGTTCAAAGATCTGGATTAGCAACGGCGGTATCGCCGAAATTATGACCGTCTTTGCGCAGACTCCGGTCGAGAAAGATGGAAAGACCGTCGATAAAGTGAGTATATATTTCGATATCTATAGCAATTCTCCGAAACCTCTGTATCACTATTGCTTTCAACTTTTGTCTTGTCCTCGATCCTATTTCAAACTTGAATATAATTAATTAGCAGTCTTAAAGTCATCGATACACATCTCAGGTGACGGCGTTCATCGTGGAGCGGTCGTTCGGAGGTGTGTCGTCGGGCCCGCCCGAGAACAAGATGGGCATCCGCTGCTCCAACACCACCGAGGTGTACTACGAGGACGTGAAGGTGCCCGTCGAGAACGTGCTCGGCGGCGTCGGGAACGGGTTCAAGGTGGCCATGAACATCCTCAACAACGGGCGCTTCGGCATGGCGGCGGCGCTGGCCGGCACGCAGCGCGCCGCCCTGCGCCAGGCCGCCGAGCACGCCGCCACGCGCGTGCAGTTCGGCAAGCGGCTGGCAGAGTTCGGCGCCGTGCAGGAGAAGCTGGCGCGCATGGCCATGCTGCAGTACGTCACCGAGTCGCTGGCCTACATGGTGAGCGGCAACATGGACGCCGGCGCGCAGGACTACCACCTCGAGGTACGTAGCGGCGGGCGGCGAGCGGCCCGGCCTCGCGTCTCGTGTCCACAACTGACGCCCTCTCGCCCGCAGGCGGCGATCGCGAAGGTGTTCGCGTCTGACTCCGCGTGGACGGTCGTCGACGAGGCTATCCAGATCCTGGGCGGCATGGGCTTCATGAAGGCGACTGGACTCGAGCGTGTCCTGCGCGACCTGCGCATCTTCCGCATATTCGAGGGCACCAACGACATCCTGCGCCTCTTCGTAGCTCTCACGGGTACCACTTTACAACACGTTCCGCTCTCATCGCCGCGTCTCTCCGATGCCAATAAGACTAAATGCTCTATTCTGACCCGGCAGGAATCCAGTTCGCCGGCTCGCACCTGCAGGAGGTGATGCGCGCGTTCAAGAACCCCACGGCGCACCTGGGGCTCATCTTCAGCGAGGCCGGCAAGCGCGCCGGGCGCGCCGTGGGGCTGGCGCGCGGCGCCGACCTGGACCCGCTGGTGGCGCCCGAGCTGCGGCCCGTGGCGCGCGAGCTGGCGCGCCGCGTGCTGGAGTACGGCGCGTGCGTGGAGGCGGCGCTGCGCAGGCACGGGCGCGGCGTCGTGGACGAGCAGCTGCTGCTCAACCGGCTGGCGGCGGGCGCCGTGGACGCGTACAGCGCCGCCGCCGTGCTGTCGCGCGCCTCCCGCGCCGCGCGCCTGCAGCTGCCGGCCGCGCCGCACGAGCTGCGCCTGGCGGAGGCGTGGGCGGAGGAGGCGGCCGACCGCCTGGCCGCGCTGCCGGCCGCGCTGGCGCCGCGCGCGCAGCAGCTGGGCGCGCGCCTCACCGCGCTGGGCGCCGACGTGGCGGCCGCCGGCGGACAGCTGTCGCGCTCGCCGCTCAACCTGTAGACTGTCGAGCCGTGCCCTGCTCGCCTTTTATGTTAAATTATTTATGATGTAAAGATAAAATATATTATATATTTTTAGAAACATACTCGCCGTTTTATTTTATTTTCTGCTCGTTCCGACTTCAACTTTCGCAAGACTAGTGTGTCGATTAATGGATTGTTGACAAAATAAATCATCATCAATCTCAAAATGAAAAAGATCGAAATCAAACGCAAAGTTTCGAAAAGGTCACTTTATTGTAAACCTAAACTAAGCAATATTTACACGAGAAGGTATCGTAAGCGAGCGGCGCGGGCGTCAGACGTCGACCTGCAGCGAGCAGTCCCAGGCGCGCGCGTTGACGAGCTTGAGCGAGGAGCGCAGCGCCGTGCCCGGGCCCAGCGCCAGCGTGAGCGGCTGCGCGTCGTCCCGCGGGCGCGCGTACAGCGCGTGCAGCGCCTGCTCCCAGCGCACCGGCGCCGCCGTGAGCCGCGCCAGGCGCCGCCGCGCGCCCGCCGCGCTGAGCACGGCGCGCGCGTCCACGCACGACACCACGCGCACGCGCGGCGCGCCCACGTCGCACAGCCGCAGCGCCTCGCGCACCGCCGCCTCGGCGCGCGCCATCAGCGCCGTGTGGAAGGCGCCCGCCACGCGCACGCGCGCGCTGCGCCGCACGCCGTACGCGCGCCCCTCGCGCTCCACGAACCGCAGGCACTGCGGGCCGCGGGGCTCTGGTCACTCCGGTTAGGGGTACGTTCGGTGGGTCGTACGAATGGTTTTGGATTTTCAAAGAACGTTCTTACATAATCGTCATCCACCCACGGAGTCTAACGGTCCACAGATACTCTTATCTACATCAGTAGCTTTGGTTAATCGCATTACACATTGTATTTAAATAGTCGCGCGTCGTCGGATAGTGTTATGTCTTATGCCGGCCACACACGCTACGGTCTACCGGAGAGAAAAACTGTACAGGTGTGCCTGCGCAGGTCCACCGAACACCGTAATCGTGTATGGGGACGTTCCGGTGTACCGGAGCGGTCTTCAGTTCTTTTTGCGATGGCATCAAAGGAGGACGATGACGCGCTGGCATTGCTAGGCCTTGCGTTAATTTAAAAGATAAAATATATATACTTTTAATACTATACCAATATATAATTTTTTATCTCGATTATGGTAATCTTTGTTTTTAATTTGCCAGAGACATGGATTACTTTTATAAAAATCTCGAAGGATTTTTTTTCTTGAATTCGCTATTTTTAATTGCTGAATTACGTATTCGTGACAAGCGACGAGACAACCATCCGAATGAAAAACTAAAAACAACTGACGCGACCTGCGCAGGCGACCGGAGTACACGCACACACGTACAGGTACACCGTAAGGTGTACCTTGAAAAAATTGATTTTCGAATTTGCTCCGGTCGCCTGCGCAGGTTAAAAAAACTGCACAGGTCTATTCCCACACACGTTCCGGTGTACCTGCGCAGGTGAACCTGTACAGTTTTCCTCTCCGGTAGACCGTAGCGTGTATGGCCGGCATTACGGTCTGTTACTGTTATATTACTATTCTCTATGGTTACTGTGGGGTAATGCTACAGATATTGAGACTATTTCCGTACCCGGCGTGAAGAACTTGATAACTCCACTTACGTGATTTTTTTATCGGCGCAATGGGTTCCTACGGCATTGGTTTTGTAGGAAAAAATTTTACACATCGATATCTACGTTACTTTTAAAGATATTGTCTGTGAAAATTTATGAAATTGTCCATACTTTACGTATTTTATTTTACAAAACGAGATATCTACCCGATGAGTCACAAAAAATATATAATATCGTAATATATCCTTATATCAACTTATACTAAAAACCGACCTAGCGTACCTAAATTGACAAAACAAGATATCAAAGCGACTATGTATTAACACACTACTACGTTAACAAATGAATATATCGTTTTATCAACTTATATTCAACTACCGCTAAAACGAACGTACCTTGATATGTCAATTTATACTTTTTTAGCTTGGTAAATACAGTAAATCATACGAATACCTCTATTCGTGCACAGCGTGAATAATTTTATAAGTCGTCAGTAAAGTCTGAAGAAAATTAAACCACAAGACTTATGTCCCAAATTCAAATTTCTTTAAACATGAATTTCGACTTCCGGAGAGACCTAGATGAAAATAAACCATTTAAACGTTTGGATTCAGCTGGTACATGTAAATTTCAGAAACCATTTAAGGTTGTAGCCACAACCTGAGTTAAGAACTAAAAAAGGGCCTTTTTCTCTTGCTTTCCTCTGGCAACCTATTAAATTGTTACAATATAATAAGGAATGCGTTTGCTCAACGGTCACACTCACAGCACTGGTTTGTGGCTGTTGCGTTGCGTTGTTGCGATTGTGGGTTCGATCTACGCACATGACAAACATATGTATTGGCCATACAGATATTTGCCGTGGTCTCAGTGTTGTGCAGTCCATGTGGGTCTCCCCACTGTACCTCGGAGAGCACGTTAAGCCGTCGGTCTCGGTTGTTATCATGGAAACCTGATAGCGATGGTTACTCATATTAGGGAATATATCCACCAACCCGCATTGGAGCAGCGTGGTGGATTAAGCTTTGATCCTTCTCCTAAATGGGGAATGAGGCCATTGTCCAGCAGTGGGATATTACAGGCTGAAACGTAATATAAAAAGTACAGAATCGAAAAAATACTATTCAAACACAACCTTAATCGTGAAACTCCTTTTTAATCTGTCAGTATTAAGAAAAGAGAGAAGATTACTGTACATTCTTTTAAATTGACTCAGATATCTACTCAGCCATTGTCAATCAGTGCAGAAAAGAAAAAAATATTTAATGGATTTGATGCAGTTAGTTGATATAATTATTAATGTGTATTATTGATACCCAACTAATTCTATAGTGAATAAGTTGATATATCATCGGTTATATCATGTTGATAAGTCAATTATAATGAATAATAAGATAATTAGAAATAAATGCATAGCCATATTTGAAAAACCATCTAAAATTACTCTTAAATCAATTTAGACATTTCAAATACACTAAAAATCTGATTTTTAGGAATTAAATTAAACAGTGTTTTCACAGCTTCGAGCACTAATGTATGGGGAATAAGTTGATAAGTCTCCGGAACGTATGTTGATAAGTCTAATACCTTACAAACTAAGCAGATTTTACAAGAATATGTAAAATAATTCGATAGATCTCATAAAATTATCCATAAATCAAGCTATAAAGATGACTTCAAGATGAAAATAGAGTTTGGAGAAAATGTCAAACTTTAAAATCGCTCCCCTATAAAATTGCCATTTTGGACTTATCAAGTTCTTCACGCCGGGTACGGATTTATTTTGCAAAAGGCTATTCGCGGCATTTACGATCTTGGAGCTTGAGTCGGGAGACTCGCGCGAATAGTTCGGGATGTTTTACCTACCTTTCTTTGTAATAATGGTTATCTGTAGTCTGTACAGATCTAATATAGTCATGTTGGGTTAGTTTAAAATTTAGAACGGCTTCGGCTATTCAAACATCTAAATTTACTATTGACCAAACTATAATTTATAATCTCTGAAGATTCTCGATACATATTTCGACATAGTATAGTTCAGAAAATATTAGTTGCGCTAAAACAAACAAACACAGCAAAATGACTGACCTCCTCATCCCCGGCGAGAACCTTGCACCCCGGGAACAGGTAGTTGGCGACCTGCAACACGGGGTCGGGCAGCGCGGGCGCGGCGCCGTCCCGCGCGGCCGCCAGCAGGCGCGGCAGGCGCGCGTCGGGCGCCAGCCACACCGTGAGCATGCCGCCCGCGCGCTCCCGCGCCGCCGCCTCCATGGCCGCCGCGCGCACCTCCACCAGCCGCAGCGCCTGCTCGAACTGCAGCGCGCCCGCGAACACCAGCGCCGTGATCTCCCCGAGCGAGAAGCCGGCGCAGGCGCGCACGCGCTCCACGGCGGCCGGCCGCGAGTCGCGCGCCAGCTCCAGCGCGCCCAGTGACGTCACCAGCACGGCGGTCTGGCAGTGCCGCGCCAGCCGCTCCTCCGGGCCCTCCAGGCACACGCGCGCCACGTCCCACCTGCCGCCCCACACACACACCACTTGTTACATTATTAAATCACTACGCTTTCATATTATTACGCACACCTCTGAATAAAATATTATCTTAAGCAGTTTATGCAAATTTATCTTACACCATTGTTCTGTTTGTTTTATGACTACAAAAAACTTTTTGTTACATCTTTCAAGGTTCAGGCTATATTTGCAGAGCATCTGAATAAAGTTTTTCAACCCCATCTATACGAGAGTTCACCCAAACTTGAAAAAAAGTTTTGGAAGTCATTGATTGACTTAAGCCTAAATCATGATAATAATGAGTACAGTGAAAAAAAAACTTTTTTTTCTTCATGTGTGAGGAAGCTGCCAATGCCCGCCCCATCCACGGACATTGGATGTGAAGAAATAATTTACCAAATTTGTACATACTGGTTCCCGAACCAATAGCTTAGTTTGCGTTTCTTGCCATCATGTCATTCATAGTAAAATGTAGTATATTATTTTTTTGTGTATTATCTAAATAAAGTGTATTAAACTCCTTCTCATAGACCCCTACTCACTATGGTTAGTTAAATTATATGATATTATTATGTATTCATTATACAAATGAAATCATTAGTAACATTACCCGACAATGCTAGAAGCTAGTTCATACAGCTCCTTAGCAGCTGGAATTTCCATTAAGCTTCGACCCATCCCTACTCGCTGTGATCCTTGTCCTGGAAAGAGCAGCACAGTGGTTTCCTTAGGGTCAATGTATGACGAGTTTTCTTCACTGGAACTTGTCGTATACGGCTGAGTGGCCCACTGCAACTCTCCTTCAGCGGGAACAGCAGCACCAACTTCAGCGAACGAACTAGCATCTTGTAAAAGCCGGCGTAAGGGGGTTTCAGATTCATTTACATTTCTAGTTTTAGAACTTAGTGAGCATGTTAAAGAACGCCTTGCAGTCCGGCAAAACGAGTTTCTAAATACCGATTGCATCGAGGCATACGATATAGTTATTTTAATAAATAAGAGTTGCAAATAGATCGATTTATAGGTTTAGTGCAGAGTTGTAAAATGTAAATTATTTTATTATTATACTCTTTGATGTAAAATTGTAAATAAAGAAATTTGAAACATGCATGGAACTAATTGACATTCACTTGTCAATGTCAATAACAAATTAGTGATGGTCAACTCGAGTTAACTCGAGTTGGGCTTAACTCGAATCAACTCGAGTTGAATTCTCTCCGACTCGAGTTCGAAAACCGAATGAAACCGACATGGAGCGAAGTTTTTTTTTTTTTTTTTTTTTTATGTAACTAGGTCGGCAAACAAGCGTACGGCTCACTTGATGGTAAGACCGTAGCCTATAGACGCCTGCAACACCAGAAGCATCGCAAGCGCGTTGCCGACCCTATCCCCAATCCCCCCCAGGAGCTCTGGTCACCTTACTCACCAACAGGAACACAATACTGCTTGAAAACAGTATTATTTAGCTGTGGTCTTCTGTAAGGTCGAGGTACTACCCCAGTCGGGCTGCTCCAATTTTGAGCAGGAAATTTCCTGCTGTGCCCTACCTCAGTTAAGTTTGCCGATCATTTGAGACTAATAATATTCATTCATAACAAACAAGTTAAGAGTTAATTTTAAATTTTTAGTGTTCTGTTTTTGACAAAATGCCGGATCCTAAAAGAAAATCTTTGATAATTTGGTTTGGGATTTGGGATATACAGTTTGTCTATAAAGTCGTGAAATTTAATGAGGGCGCTGTTAATAACACGTAGCAAACACATAGCAACACTGTATAGTATGACATAAATGACTTTGATACTTGCAATATTTTATTTATCTACTATTAAAAACATGAGTCTGAGAGTGAATAGATGCGAAAATGTCAGTTCGTTTAGGTAAAATGAGTAAATAAATAAGACACATATCATATTTTGTATGTTTTATTTATAAAGAAATATCAATGAAATAGATCTGCTTTGAATGAAAAAGTACACATTATAGCAAAAAGAGAGGATTATCTAAATATTATCGTATAAAACAGAAATTTAAAAGAAGAATTGCAAAAAAATATTAGTTATATTGATGAGAGTCATATTCACGACTCATACACATGCTGGAAGTGAAAAAGGCTTTGTACCAAACTGTCTACTCTTATTTAGTGGAAAAAATAAAATAGAAGATTATCACTCTGAAATGAATGCGAATAAATTCACTAAAAGGATTACGGAAAAACTTATTCCCAACCTACACGAGCCACAATAAAATATTATTGTTTTTGACAATGCTCCTTACCATTCAGTAATTACAAACAAAACACCAAACACCAGTACTCGTGTCGATGATATAAAATTATGGTTATTAGAAAATAATATTCCATTTGATTCATCGCTAAGGAATGTATTAACTTGAGTAAAAAATAAAAAACCAAATCCTATATATGAGATAAATACTATTTTGGGAGAACATGGGCATACAGTAGTTCGGCTTCCACCATACCACTGTGATCTTAACCCAATAGAGCTAATTTGGGCACAAAAAAAGGTAGCTGCAAGTAATATTGGATCTCGTGACGTGAAACAATTGACAGAAGAAGCATTTAATAACATCACCGTTGAAAACTGGAAAAATTGTTGCGAACTTGTAAAAAAAATAGAAAAGGATTATTATGAACGAGACAGAACATTATGCAAAAATATAGAGACGAATTAATATTTCAAGTAAGAAGCGACAACAGCAGCACTTCTTTCACTTATCATCGGATTCTAAAATCTAAAATTATCCATTTCTTTCTTTGGCCGTCCTTTCCTATGTTTCCCAGGAGTTTCAAACTTTCCATCATTTTTAAAGCCTTCGTTGACTATCCGTCTAACTGTACTCTTTGATTTTCCTGAAAAAGATAAGTTTAAAAAATGTTAATGGAATGGAAATATAAGTTACTGACATGAAGCAATTGATTCAAATTTAAAATTGGAAAACTTGAGACTAAGTTATATTATATCCTTAAGTATCAAAAAATTCGTCGTACTATAATGTGACCTATATACTCTGTCTCATCTAACCTAAAAATTTGCAATGTAAACAATGCCTTTTTTGGTCTTCAAAACGTAAATTATGTAAATTTTTAAATTCAGGCAGGTTAAACACAAACAATAACACGATTACATACCGTCATAGATGCTGTTCGCCCATAAACATCGTCCAAATCACACAAAATTCGTCCAGCTTCGAACTCCGCCAAACATCACTGGAAAACTTTAAAAATCACTTCCCGCGTGCCACTCCGATTTACTTTACTCATTTTTAAAACTCTTCTGCGAAGATTGGTCTTAATTTTTTGCAGTTTAATTAAATGAATAAAGAATAATAAAGGAAAACTGTTAACTCGATGACAGCATTGACAGCGAAAGTACTTATGTTTGGTGCTGCCAGACACATGATTAATTTTAGTTCCTCAAACATTAATGTCACGACTTTATAGACAAACTATATTTGAACCACCAGTGAGTAATGTTGATTTTATATTTGTCTGATCAATACCCCAGATTGATGAGAAGATTGGTGCGATCTGGTAGCTAGGATTTACCGAATCATTTTTTAGCTTTTAGGATATAAACTAACTATCTAACTAATATCATTTTTATTGTAATAAAACCGTTTAACATAAAAAAATTTGTTTATTTTACTTTCCAGTTTTTAGTTTTGTTGCGTAGTTTTTAGATTAGTAACAAATATACCTACACTGTCTAATAAGCTGTATTCTACCAATCAAGCCATTTCATTAGATTCCCATATCGAGGTATTTGTGAAAAATATGTAATCCACCAATTTGTGGCGGCAGCTAAATTGGATTTTTATAGTGAACTCTATTCTACCAATCAAGCCCTTTCATTGGATACCCATATTGAGGTTGTTGTGAAGTACTATGTGATCCGCCATTTTGTATCGACGGCCATCTTGGATTTGCAATCATAAGGAATATATTATGTTGTATTGTCATCAAGATTAAGAGTGTGTACCAAATATCAGATCAATCTGTCATCAGGAAGGAGGTAAAATTCCAATTACCAAATTCGACCCAACCAAGACTCAAGTCAAGCTAAATAAAACCGTTTAAAAATAAAAGAATTGAAACAGATAAAAATATAATTTGTCCGTTCCAATTTTTGAACTGAAACTTCTTTAAACTCTGTCCAAAAATAAAAGAATTAAAATGTAAACAAACACCTTACCGGATGAAAAATACGCAATCCCTGTGTAATCACACACAATGGCTACTAGATAATTATTGTAGCATCTGGGTAATCACATGCACTACCATTATATTTGTAATTATACGTCCAATTCATCGTCAAACTAATATTTTTAGCAGAAAACCGAATTCGCTGCAACCTCAAACTTACAAGTGACATTTGTCATTACTGTGTCTTGTGTTTATGGTTAAGGGCTTTCTGTTCTTTCATATCGATAAAAAGTCGAGGTCAATGATATTAAAAAAAGCGTTTTAGCTCGAACTTTTTATAAATCATAAAAAGTAACTCGAACTTTTTATAAATCATAATTTATTTTTACTTTTTATAAATAATTAAAAAAAAAGTTAAAACGGCCACTAAAGTTAAATAGTGTTATACTTAATGCGACTTTGAGAGAGGCATTACTTCGTTTTTTGACAATAAGACCGTATGTCTTTCTCTGTGGTAACTTTTGCTTTAAATCTCATTGAAAATACTTTTAGTGTATCTTTGTCACCAAATTGCTAATACTTTTTTTAAAGGAGTTGTTACACGATAGTGGGGAGCCCCAGCTAAGGGCTAAGGGAATGTGCCCCTAATACAAATATACTTTTTTTGTTTTAATTACCATTTCTCTGTACTTTCATTAGTTTTTAAGTAGAAAATATTTAAATTAGATATTAATTACATAGCCTTTTCATGCATCGCCATTTCGTTCGTGTTGTAAGTAATATCTAATAGGTTGTGAGTGTCAAAAAGTGTTAGAGGTTACTCTGTGTTTTGATAAATGTTACTCACACACAAATACCGAAAAGTACTTTCGGAAATCTAATTTGAAACGCACATACAGGATGCACCCTGCTAATGTTGCTAGTGTTATATTGTTCAGTTTACCAACAAACTATTTGTATATAAAAATAACAGGAAAATATTTTAAAAAAAATTCAGATAATGTTATATGGATTTCCTAGTATACCATGCACATGGTTTTGGCCAGATATGAAAAAATTCAACAAAGAACGAATAAAAACCTGATGAACGATACCAAACCTCTAAATCTAAATTCTTGTCTTTGCGTTTGTGTTTCTACGGCTCAACAACTTGGCTTTCGTTTGTGGACTTCCGATTTCTTTGTGATTTGGACCATGTTTATCTCCGAATTGATGACTATATGCAAAGTTTTAAGGACCCCGATTTCGCTGTTGACTGGATTCCTATTCGAACTTCATTTCTACGAGGTAAGTCAAGTCACACTATCCAATAATATAATGCGGTAGATACAGATTTCAAATGCGGTAGATACAGATTTCACTTTGTCAGAGTAGCAAAAAAAATAATTGTTTGTCTGTAAAATCGGTATCATCTCCATTTCGTTTGTGCTTAAGCGTTTACGCTAAGAGGAGGCGAGATAAACGTAGTATTTTTAGAATACTAATATCGAGTAGTCGAGTACCTAGTATTTTGTCACTGATATTTTAAAATAACAGTCACATGCACTGTAACAACTAGTATTGCCATGTACCTAGTAAGACAGAACTCTACGCACTGTAAGAAGTTATATATTTCCTACGTTCGACAACGAAAATCTTCAAAATTTGCGTTACGTAATACTTGAACGCCCCCTTATAGTATGGTGTGCTAAATGTAATAAGTATATGTTAATGTTTCATTTAGTTTAATTCCTTATTTCATCCATATTATTTTCAATTAGAGGTAGTACCTATTACTTAATCTGTGGAAGTACACTAATTCTATGGCCTTGCATAGCGCCATGAGAAATGCATCATATTAAATTTACCGATATCGACATTTAATAACATACATCACAGCACTATAGTAGTCTATGGTTACACATTCCGCCATATTTGTTTACCTTTTAATTCTTTTATTTTTGGATGGACTATAGGTAAAATTTGCGTTACCGGTAACGCGGCAGCGTCATGACGTTCAGTAGTTGGATGGGTGACCCGGGAACACCCCGTGACGTTGACTTTAGTTTTTTTTTTGGAGTTTACTCCTTAAGAATCGATTTTCATATAAGGCCCCCAGTATGAAAAAAATAAAGGTGTAAAATCTGTTGAACGATTGACCGGTGGCGATTGAATGTCGGAAACCATGAATACGTCGTCGGTAGACTAATAAAATAGTTTTCTAATAGCGGCATCGCGCGGTAGATAAAGTATAGCGCGGTAGATATAGTAAAGGCGTTACTTTATTCGTCTGTTTACCATTTGATATGGTATTAACCACAGATTACATTGAATATACGGGTAGTATTAACCTTTTTCTTAAGACTAGTAAGTCTTTTTTGTACTTAGACAGTCGATCTGAAGGGGTAAACTAAAGTCGTGAGTCGTAGCTGACACACACAATTTTTTTTTCAATTCGTTTTTTTTTTTTTAAATTCGTTTTTTTAATTAGTTTTTTTTTTAATAAATTTACCAAAGAAGTTTCACTTCTGACATATGTACATTGTACGCTCGCAATTTTTTTTTTAAATTATTTTTGCGAAGCTGAGGAATAAATTTTTAAAAAATTTAAAAAATCATTTTCTCTGTTTCATCTAGTTAACTCGAGTTCAACTCGAGTTACATTAATTTTAACTCGGGTTAACTCAAGTTTTGTTTATTCCGAGTTGGCACATCTATAATAAGAATTATGGACTGAAGAAGGGAGGAGCATAATCATATAAAAAAGTGTCCAGCTGTATGATGCATGATATCACGTATCCATTATTTAAAAATATAAACTATTTTTTATTTATCTAATTTCACAGACACCGTCGAGATTATAAAATTGGAAAATATCATTGGGTATTGAATTAAAAGCTACTTATCAACTACATCCGCAATCTCCATTTTAACATTTTAAGATTTACCCTGTTGCTAATGTAGCGCATGGACGTAATACCTACCTGTAGCGTCACCCTAAAGCGCTTATTACACCTTCCTAAATTCAGTCGTTTGAATTCAAAACCAACTGAATTCAGGCAAATGTAATCGCATACAGCTAGTTAGTGTTCTGAATTCAGAAGCAAGGATTGTGTCTGAACGACTAAATCATTTAGAAGACAGTCAGTCAGTGGCCGCTAGTGTTGCCAAATTTGGCAGTTCGCTAAATTTAGGGATTTTTTGCAAATAGTGGGAAAGTTTCGGTAATTTTTTTTGGAATTTTTAATTTATCAGACCGTAATATATTTTAATATAAAAAAAACTGTTAAAAATAACTATTCCTCACATCAATTTTTAAAAGAACATGTATAATGAACATACTAAAGCAAATTATAAAAAATAATTCATTTTCTATTTTAAAACCCTTTGAAAAATAATAACTAATTAAAAAAAATCTTTATTGAAGTTTATTATTTTGTTAATTATAATTATTTTAACTAACCTAATAAATTTTTTTAAAAATCTCATCAAAAAACGACCTCACGGAGCACTATTTTCAGCGTTAAAAATTACAAATAATAGAGATAGAGTTCTGGGAGTCGAGACTTTTTTATTGGAAATTTCCTCCTCTTTCAGGATCTTTTTTTTATTCCTCAAATATTTGATTGATTGGTTTAGTGGCTTTCAATTGTGCCAGTGGAGAAATTATTTTGAAAATTATTAACGAAAAACTAAATACTTTTTCTTCTTCTTTTGTTAATAACAATAGCAATTTTTTGTGCTAATGAACCCTTAAAAAACATTTTGCTAGAGGTCATTTCTAATCGAATGAGCTGTCACAAATATTTTTAGGAGCTTTAGGAAGGTTTGATGAGAAGCTTTCTAACTAGCTTCCTAAATGGCTTTCTGAATTCAGTTACTGAATCCAGTCAAGTGTAATAAGCGCTTAATTTAATACACTTCGACGGACACTGATATATAAAGATTATTCTCATTCCCTCTACCCTCCATAGTCCATGATAGGGATAAAGTTTCGCGCCGTCTGCCCTAGAGGGCGGCCGACATTTTGGATTCGTGATTCGTCGTGAATCAATATTTTTGGATCACTTTAGGACAGAAACCATGTGGGTTGCTGCTCAATAAAGTGAAATAAGAAAAGAAGAAAGAAGTTGAAAATAAAATCAGACCAGGCTGTATGGACTTAATATCTCTTGCCTTTCCCTATTGGGGATAAATAGGGTATAAAATATATATAATAAAAAAACTAAAGTCAACGTCACGGGGTGTTCCCAGGCCCGGGGTCACCCATCCAACTACATGACAACGTCATGACGCTGCCGCGTTACCGGTAACGCAAATTTTATCCCTCATGCGCCTAAAGAAGTTTCAGTTCAAAAATTGGAACGGACAAATTATATTTTTATCTGTTTCAATTCTTTTATTTTTAAACGGTTTTTAAACGGTTTTATTTAGCTTGACTTGTCTTGGTTGGGTCAAATTTGGTAATTGGAATTTTACCTCCTTCCTGATGACAGATTGATCTGATATTTGGTACACACTCTTAATCTTGATGACAATACAATATAATATATTCCTTATGATTGCAAATCCAAGATGGCCGTCAATACAAAATGGCGGATCACATAGTACTTCACAACAACCTCAATATGGGTATCAAATGAAAGGGCTTGATTGGTAGAATAGAGCTCACTATAAAAATCCAAGATAGCTGCCGCCACAAATTGGTGGATTACATATTTTCCACAAATACCTCAATATGGGAATCTAATGAAATGGCTTGATTGGTAGAATACAGCTTATTAGACAGTGTAGGTATATTTGTTACTAATCTAAAAACTACGCAACAAAACTAAAAACTGGAAAGTAAAATAAACAAAATTTTTTTATGTTAAACAGTTTTATTACAATAAAAATGATGTTAGTAGATAGTTAGTTTATATCCTAAAAGCTAAAAAATAATTCGGTGAATCCTAGCTACCAGATCGCACCAATCTTCTCATCAATCTGGGGTATTGATCAGACAAATATAAAATCAACATCACTCACTGGTGGTTCAAATATATCCCAAATCCCAAACCAAATTATCAAAGATTTTCTTTTAGGATCCGGCATTTTGTCAAAAACAGAACACTAAAAATTTAAAATTAACTCTTAACTTGTTTGTTATGAATGAATATTATTAGTCTCAAATGATCGGCAAACTTCGCTCCATGTCGGTTTCATTCGGTTTTCGAACTCGAGTCGGAGAGAATTCAACTCGAGTTGATTCGAGTTAAGCCCAACTCGAGTTAACTCGAGTTAGTAACTCGAGTTGATCATCACTAGGTAATAATAACCTTATTCAATATTCACTTATTCAGTATCATAGATTTTATCTTTGAAACATCTGGCAAAATTTGCAAAATTAGAAATTTATACTTTTCACAGAAGTAAATAAATTCTAGCGTTTTTTCCTGTAGATAGAGTTAAAAACAGAATTAACGTGTGGTCTGTCAAAATTTATTTTTCTTGCTACTTTTTGTTATTCCCATCGACCATCACTCTTGCTAAACAGCAGATCGATTGTTCGTGAACAGCGTGAATGTATGTAAAATATTATCTTTTAATCTGTTTATCAACACATAAGATTAAATTTATATTTTGTCGGTAGCATAGAATTATTATGTACTAGTTGTACGTAGTACATAATAATTCCATGGTCGGTAGTAAGTAGTAACAATCCGCAATTTGTACGTGTCAAGTAATTGTTTTTAACTCGAACCTTAACTTGAAGTCTTTAGATAACATAATAATCTTTTAAACAATTTCTATTCACTTGTTTTTGTTTCAGTTTTCCGTGATCTTAAACAAAACAAATAGGCTCTAGGCAATATTTCAAAAGGTTATTTTTAAACAATGTACTTATTTCGAAATTTATCACACATTTTCAATTTTCTGCATAGTGAAACAAAGATTTTTTGTTAAACAGTAATCCGTCCATTGTAACCGTTTAAATGATAGCATGTATGCATTCAGAATTATGTCCAGTTCTACCATATTAATAAGCTTCAGAAAAAACTAGACACTTCAAACATACATTCACCCCTGATGATGTCATGTCAGTGATGAACAATCAGTTTTTATACAAGTTGTAATAACCGTTTCTCAGAAATCTATGTACTGTTTGGTTATTACTGTGTAGTAAATTTCAAATACATATTTATTAGATATCAGTGTATGTTGGTGTCAATCAATATAACAGAATGGTAGTAACTCTGTCAGCTTGATATATATATATCAAACTAGCTCATGCATGCAGCAGCATGGATAGACATCCATGTTGATTTACACAGTTATTGCTCTGCTTGTATGTGTCATAGCATGATTTCCAACTGAGCAATTCTTTTTTTACATGCTTTTTATTAGCTTCACCTGTATGTTTGTTAATATGTATATTTGTTTGTAACTGACTCCTTCGGACTCCATTTTGATTCCTTCTAACGTTCAGATTTCATTCAAACTTGGTAGACTTATCGAGGACAGATAACAATACACTAATTTGATAAAATTATTCAATTATCTTATTGGCTTGGCACAATAATCAAGGCTTTTCTCGCTATCCTTTAGACTTTTCTAATATTCATATTCTCTACTTTTTTAGTTTGGTTTATTTATAAAAGCGTGTTTTTTAGTTTTTTTTTGACTAAGTATTATTATTAATTTTTTCATTTACTCCTCATATATTATAATATTAAAGTATGTTCAAAAGTATTCAATACTAAAAAAGTAAGCTATGGCTATTCTTTATGGAATAAAGTGAGCTCTAAAAATTGTATCAAAAATTAAATTAATTTTCTGTGTCCTCTTAAATTGTTTCAACCTGCATTTCCCGTGATGCTTGCCTAGGTGACCATCATCAGGGAATGCACTACAGACACCTATCGCCAGAACAATTTTACACCGTTCTTGACTATATCAAGAATATTAAAGAAATATAATGTTAAATGTCAAACTGTTAATGTTTTTACATGACAACATGTAAGTTATACGAAACAATGTTGGAGCAATTAAGAAAAATGAAACCTTGTTAAATAGTATTTTCAAGTAATATTTCTATTAGATTAGATTACATAGATAAATGTGATACTTAGTGTTAATTATGCACGCTATGACACCACTAAATACTATCCATTAAGCTGTGTTTACAGTAGGTAATATATTAGATACAATTAATATGTCAAAATTATTATTAAACTCGATTGTAAACATGTTTTTAAAATCATATCAAAAATTTTCGATCCAGCGGGATTTGAACCCGTGCCTTCTGACGTGCCGTGTCAGCGCTCTGCCAACTGAGCTATGGATCCACATCAAGCTGGGTCGAAATTCTTGATATGATGATTTTGGTTTTTAAGCAAACCTTTGTAATTTCCTCATGTGTGGGTAACACAAAAATAAAAAAATTAAACGAATTCTATTTGTGATTAATATTGTTACGAGTACACAAAAAAAGGAGCTTGCGCCATCTAGCGGGGAGCGAAGGAACCACGTTGTGTGCTGTACAAACCACTTTGTTACAAAGACAACGTGAAACATCCACTCAATACTAGATGGCGCTAGAGGACATATAGGTGAATGAACTCAGGATCGAGTACACGCACGAAAGTTCTAGAACTGTCTGGGTGTAGACTCGGCCCGGTATAAAAAGGCCGATTGAGGCCGAGCGGAGTCAGTTCAGTTTGAGCTAACGACGAAGCGACTTCGAAGTGAATACTAGTGATCAAGAAGTGATACCAGCGGAAACCTACGACATTGGCTACGACCTCGGACATTGTTAGTGCTTACTGTGTGTACCTAGTGATTAGTGTTTGTACTTAGTGCGAAGTGTTTGTACCTAGTGCTTGTGTCGGACCTAGTGCTAGTGAATAAAGTCTCTAAAAGAGTCAGAAGGTCTTTCTCTCCAAATCGTTCGAACCCTAACACGTAACAACTGGTGTCAGAAGTGGGATTTGGAGATGCCATTGACTCCGAGAGAGAACTCCAAGGAGAGGGTCAGGACGAGGGCACAACGAACTGCGGATGCCACTGGGGGCCAAGCTCCGCCCACTGTGGGCCAAGCCCCGCCCACTGGCCCCGCCTACCAGGCCACGCCCACTGGCCCCGCCCACTGGCCCCGCCCACCAGGCCCCGCCCACTGACCACGCCCCTCAGGCTCCGCCCACTTTGGCTCAAGCCCCGCCCACTGGCTCCACCCACCTTGCCACGCCCACCGGACAGGCCACGCCCACCAGTGGTTCCGTAGCTTCTAACGACCCTCAAGTGGCACTTCAATTAGGAAGTTTATTTGAATTAATGAAGGCAATGCAAGAATCACAAGATCGCAAGTTCAGCGCTTTGCAAGAATCACAAGAACGCAAGTTCAGCGCTTTGCATGAATCACAAAAGGCAATGAAGGAATCACAAGAGGCAATGCAAGAATCACAAGAACGCAAGTTCAGCGCTTTGCAAGAATCACAGGAAAAAGCGCTTTGGGCTATAAAAGATGTTAGTGACACGGTGGGTAAGCTCCAAAAAGATGTCGACGAAGTGGAAGAACGAGTTACCGGGTTAGGATTGGATGTCGAAAATGTGAAAACCGGCCTCACGGAATTACAGAAGAAAGTAGTACGCCTTGAAACCACGGGAGTTGTGATGTCTAGTGGAACTACCGTAGTGGCGCAAGGACCAAGAGTGAAAGTGCCGCCATACGACGGCACTACTTCGTGGAACGCTTATCGTCAGCAATTCCAGACTGTGGCTACTGCCAACGGATGGACGGAAGAACAATGCCTGACCGCTCTCACTGTTGCGCTCAGAGGGCAAGCCTTGTCTGTCTTGGAAGCACTGCCACATACAGGAAATGGGTTTCAAGACCTGATGGAGGCACTTGAATCCAGATACGGGGAGCGACACCTGGAACACGTGTTTCGTGCCCAACTGCGTGACAGAGTCCAACGCTCAGGAGAAGGACTTCAACAATGGGCGCTGGAAATTGAAAAACTCGTCAGGAAGGCACACCCAGGAGCCGACATCAAGACGATAGACACGAATATTGTTCAAGCATTTGTGGACGGAATCAAAGACCTCGAGGTCAGAGCTGCAGTGAGGCTTCGTCACCATACCTCTCTAAAGGAAGCATTGGCGCATGCTTTGGAGGTCGAGGCTGTTCGCCATGACATACGACTGACCCATAAGATCCGCGAGGTCTCTGAGGAAGTCAAGGAGGTTAAGGCCCCTACGAAGAAAAGATATGGAGTCATGTGCTACAAGTGCGGCGAGAGGGGCCATCTTCAGCTCAACTGCCCGCAGAAGGAGACCCAGATGGCAAGGATGAAAAGGATCGAGGAGTACATAGAGGAGCTGAAGAAACAAGGGGCTTCGTCCCCTGCCCGGGATCAGGGAAACGAATAAAAGCCAGGACTAAGGGGCGAGTACTGGCTGACGCGGAGGAAGCCCCGATAACTGTTATCTCCCAGGCATGCAGCGGGAATAGTCTTGCGATTCAGGGGACTATTAACGGGACGGATTGCAAAATGACTCTAGACACAGGAGCCTCTAGAACAATAGTGAACCCAAATCTGGTAAAAGCCGCAAGGGGACACAAGAGGAGAATTAACTGTCGGCTTCTTACGGCCTCCGGTCAGCCAATACCCGTCCTAGGAGAAATGTCAGTTACGATGTATGTAGGGGGGTCCTCATACTCCCATAACGTTATCGTGGCTGAGATTATGGATGATTGCATCTTGGGTTTGGATTTCATGAAGAAACACAACTGCAGGATTAACGTCGCTGACGGAGTTTTCAGGTGTGGTGAAGAAGAAATTTTCATTCTCGGAGGCGCCTGCGGTAAAGTCGCATGTATAAGGAAAGTCATTATACCTGGACGAGCGGAAGCTCAGGTGCTGGTGAAACTGCCGCCAGCTGGAAAGCAGAAGTCAAACAGATGCGTGTTGATCGAAGACACACCAAACAAGACGTCGGCGCAAAAACTGATGACGGCGAGAACCCTTGTTAGTGGAAGCAGTAACGCTGTGGTCGAGGTTGTTAATCTTGGTGATCGCGAGATCTGCTTGAACAAAGGTGACGTCATTGGAAAGTGCGAGGAAGTCGTCTGGATGAAAAAGTGTAGTTCGATAACAGGCGCGGACTCAGCAAACAGCAACAACTACGGAATAGTGACTGAGCTGCTCGATGACTGCAAGTGTTCCAGGAAGTGTGCAGAATTTTGGGCATGCATAAGACGAGGACCACCGCGTACCATCCACAGTCCGATGGAATGGTTGAGAGATTTAACCAGACCCTTGAGAGACATTTGGCGAAATTGGTAGACGACAAACAAAAGGATTGGGACAAGTATATACCACTCTTCCTTCTGTCGTACCGAACCGCCGAGCATGAGAGCATAAAAGCTACCCCGGCGTATGTTAATTACGGTAGAGAACTACGAATACCAGTAGACCTATTGACAGGAGGGTCACCGGAGGGACCAGAGACCGTACAAGACTATGTCAGCAATTTAAGGGGAAAAATGCGCTACATACACGCCTTGGTCCGGGAAAATGGGTTACAGTCAAGCGAGAACATGAAAACCAGATATGACCGGAAATCGAACACAAGAGGCTTCGAGGAAGGGTCACTAGTGTGGCTGCATAACCCAACCCGCCGGAAAGGGAAATCTCCAAAGTTGCAGACCAAGTGGGACGGTCCATACAAAGTGGTTACCCGAATGAATGATGTGACTTATAGAATTCAAAAGCAACCAAGAGGGACATTCAAAGTGGTACACATAGACCGTCTGGCGCGTTACCATGGTAGTAACAACGATGCTCGGGACGAGCATCTCTAAGAGGGGAGTAGTGTTACGAGTACACAAAAAAAGGAGCTTGCGCCATCTAGCGGGGAGCGAAGGAACCACGTTGTGTGCTGTACAAACCACTTTGTTACAAAGACAACGTGAAACATCCACTCAATACTAGATGGCGCTAGAGGACATATAGGTGAATGAACTCAGGATCGAGTACACGCACGAAAGTTCTAGAACTGTCTGGGTGTAGACTCGGCCCGGTATAAAAAGGCCGATTGAGGCCGAGCGGAGTCAGTTCAGTTTGAGCTAACGACGAAGCGACTTCGAAGTGAATACTAGTGATCAAGAAGTGATACCAGCGGAAACCTACGACATTGGCTACGACCTCGGACATTGTTAGTGCTTACTGTGTGTACCTAGTGATTAGTGTTTGTACTTAGTGCGAAGTGTTTGTACCTAGTGCTTGTGTCGGACCTAGTGCTAGTGAATAAAGTCTCTAAAAGAGTCAGAAGGTCTTTCTCTCCAAATCGTTCGAACCCTAACACGTAACAATATTGTTACTTAAATTGTCGAGTATATTTTGCTTACCATTGGCTTAACATATTGTTAACTTTAAGGATGGCTCGCGGTCAACAAAAAATACAGTCACAAGCAAAGGCTGCCGAGAAACAATCCAAACTAAAGAAGCAGCAGGGCCACAGTGCTACGGACCAGAAGAAGGCGGCTCAAAAAGCTCTCGTCCATGTCTGCGCCGTTTGTAAGGTAAATATGGATATTATTTTAAAGTTTTATTATATAGGTAGTTTGGTGTAGTCATTAACTGAGGTAGGGCACCGCAGGAAATTTCCTGCTCAAAAAATGGAGCAGCCCGACTGAGGTAGTACCTCGACCTTACAGAAGACCACAGCTACATAATACTGCATTCAAGCAGTACTGTGTTCCTGTTGGTGAGTAAGGTACATAATACTGCATTCAAGCAGTACTGTGTTCCTGTTGGTGAGTAAGGTGACCAGAGCTCCTGGGGGACTTGGGGATAGGGTCGGCAACGCGCTTGCGATGCTTCTAGTGTTGCAGACGTCTATAGGCTACGGTATTTGCTTACCATCAGGCGAACCGTACGCTTGTTTGCTGACTTGCATAAAAAAAAGTCATGATCGCTATTATGTATAATATATTATTTTTTTTTTCCTAAAACTGAACAATAAAAAAATGGAATAGTCATCAAAAAATTGCATTTATTTGTATTTTATAAGAGATTATTTTATACCCGTTAACATTAAAACAGTAATACAAAAACAACAATAGTAAATGTATTTCTTTTCATATTTTATTTGCATTTCTGTAGTTGATCTTTTAAATAGTTTAAGAAACATATATCTAACTGACTCATATTTGTTTTAGGCGCAGATGCCGGATCCTAAGACTTATAAGCAGCATTTTGAAAACAAACATCCCAAGAATGAGCTACCAGAAGACCTGAAGTCAATTTAAAATGAACTTTTTATTTTCTATCATGTCACCGACAATGTTACATGTTAGAGTAATGAGAATGTGTTAACGGGGGAACGTTTCGACCTTACGATTTGTATAAAGTAAGTTTATGATACTGAAAGAACAATTGATAAAATGTATTGTGTCGTTAAATCATTCAATATACATTTACTTGGAATAGCATTTGTCGGTGTCATGGTGGTATTTGACAAAACATTTTCTATTTAGACTTAATATCACATTTTTATTTATAAGAATAGTAAAAGTGTTGTATTATCTCACATCTTGCATTTGGTTTTCCTTCGATCACGACACACTGGTCCGCACTGCGGTCGACGCTAGGGCTCGCACTCGTCGGGAGTCACATCTTCTCGTAGGTCTCGACGTGGCCGCAGGCGCAGGCGCGGCTGTACGCGTCGGCGGCCTCGTCGTAGGTCTCGGGCCCGAAGGCGTGCTCGTGAGCGGCGCGCGTGCGGTCGTACAGGCTGGAGCGCACGTCCATGCGCAGCGCGCGCAGGCGGCGGCGCGCGGCCGTGTCCGCGGCCTTGTCGCGGCGCGCGAGGCGCTCGGCGCGCTCGCGGGCCAGCGCCTCCTCGGAGCCCCACACGGCGAGCGCGCGCTCCCGCACCTGCGCGCGCAGGTAGAGGCGCATCTCGGCGAAGCGCGCGCGGTGCGGGTTGCGGCGCCGCACGCAGCGCAGCGGCGGCGGCCGCAGGTCCAGGTCGCAGTCCTTCAGCAGGAACTCGCTCTTGGCCTCCGTGCGCGTGACGAGGCTGTGCGCGTCCTCGTCGTCCCTGTAACGTCGCACGCTCGTTCGGGACCGACTGCACGCGAGGAATGTCGCGTGAGGAGCGCCCGAATATGTTCCGTTCGCTCTACTACTGTTCGTTCCGGTTATTATGCACATGTATGTTAATAATTAAGGGGGCGTTCAAGTATTACGTAACGCTAATTGGGGGGGAGGGGGGGTCTTGTTAAACGTTACGCTTCGTTACAGGGGAGGGAGGGGGGGTTATAACAACGGGTTACGTAACATTGTTTTTTGTTTAATTAAAAAAACCAGGGTATTAAAATCTATTGTTTTATTAGTTTATTACTACCACAAACGCGATTAAAACAATAACAAAAGTAATTTAGCTTCTTTCCGGTTAGTTTGCGCAACAAATTTGTGAAATTTGGGTAAAAATGTGGTAAAAATGGTCAGTTGGGTGTTACGTAACGTTTATAGGGTAGGGGGGGGGGGTGTACAGGAAAACGTTACGGCGCGTTACATGGGGGGAGGGGGGGTCAAAAATCTTCAAAATTTGCGTTACGTAATACTTGAACGCCCCCTAACATATGTAAAATGTATACTATGCGTGGTCGGTGGATGTGATTAAAAAGTATGGTAAAAATGTAAGACTGAACATGTTTTTCTTTGTTTACATTTTTTAAGTATCAACATATGTAAATCTTTATGTAACCCTCCTAAAATTAAAGTATTGTTTTCAAAATGATGTTTTTGGAATTGATTTAAAAATATACAGAGTTACACAATTATTGTAAATGTGCGAATGAAAAAGCAAACTATGCAGAAGTGACAATATAATTAAAATCAAATTGATGCAAATGGTTCTTACAAATGTTAGACATCATAACGAACGCTGATTCTGCATTTCCATTGAGGTGACGACAAATGGCAAGTGAGTAATAGTGATTAGTGACAGAAGGAAGCTCATTGAGAGATCTCTAGGGGCACTGCCTCGAGTTTTGTGGGCAGCGGGGCGGCAGCGGCGGCGGCGCGGGAGCGGCCGAATCTTATGCGTCACGTGCGCTGGTTTCGAGAACGGGTCTGCGTTGCCCGCACCGCCGCCGCTGCCGCCCCGCTGCCCGCAAAAGTCCAAGCAGCGCCCTAACGGATGACTTTACTACGAACATGAAAAAGTTATGTTCAATTCTACTGCAACTTCACTCATCTTTTTTCAGTGAAATAACCTGTCCAAAAATGATTTCGTATCGCCGCTTAATTTCGGTCCCAGTGGATATGCAGCCGGTCAGTTTACGTCGTATACTGAGGAATGACTAGGGAGCGCAAGTGCCAACATCGAGCAAACGCGCACCTGCACGCGTCGCAGACGCTGTAGTCGAAGGTGTCGAAGAGGTAGGACTGCGGGAAGGGCCGCTCGCACAGCAGGCAGTGCGGCTGGTCGGCGCGGTGCACCACGGGCGCGTCCGGCGCGCGCGGCCGCGCCTCCCCCTCCCCCGCCCCCGCGTCCGCGTCCGCCTCGTCCTCCTCCAGCAGGAAGCCGCCGCCCGTGTCCACGGCGCGCGCGCGCTGCACTCGCTCCACGCGCGCCTCCTCACTGGAACCAGACGCTCATCGATTCAGAAGAATAGTCTTATTTGTTTAGTGGCAACCTTGAATGCTAACCTAAACATATTGTCGTCTATTATCAGACTGTCAGTTTATTTATTAAATATTGCAACGTTTGTTAATTCGATTCTCTTATATAAGGTGTATCGTTATTGGCGTTAATTTCTTTGAGTGATCGATTTCGTTATCTAGAATATTAAAATGTGATTTGAAATAATGGAATGACTTAGTGCCTCACTCGTAATACAGAAGGCGGTTTGACGTGGGATTTATAATATCACTAGCTGACCCCGCAAACATTGTTTTGTCATATATGTTATTAACCCCCTTAATCCCTCCCCCCTTATAACTTAGGGGTATGAAAAATAGATGTCGTTGGCCAATTCTCAGACCTACCCGATATGCACACAAAATTTCATAAAAATCGGTCCAGCCGTTTTGGAGGAGTATGGAAACTAACATTGTGACATGAGAATTTTATATATAAGATTAAGATAATATTGATATTGAAAATGTGATAAAGACAGTGATTACAAAGTGTTCCCAAATGAAAACAATGATGTCAGTATACATTGCACTATGACCAGGTCTGAAGGCTACACTTCAGTTTCATTACGAACTATAGGCTGCATGCTAGCACTGTGACCTCACTGCGACTCACGTGGGCCGCTGCACCAGCCGCGCCTGCTTCAGCGCCAGCGCTCGCTGCCGGTTCCGCTCGGCGCGCGCGCGCTGCGCCGCCGTCAGCGCTGCGCTCTTTTCATCTCTGTCCACTTCAGTTTCATCTGATACCTTTTTTTTCTTCATAACCTTTCCATTTTCCTCATCAGATAATTGACTCACTATTGCCTCTTCCATATTGATAAGTTCTGCAAAATTTGTATGTATTGATTTGAATGTCAAGAATAATAATTATATTCATATTAATGGATTGACTCATATCATTAGGAATCATACAGTAATACATAAATAACTTGTATAACTTAGCACAAAAAATTAAACATTACTTGAAACTATACAATACTGCATTTACCTTACACCACGGCCACACACCAGAGTGAACTAAGCCTGGGACTAGTTTGGTTAAATTTCCTCAGTTTTGATTGCACCCAAAATGTGTGTCTGAATGCATCAACCTGATTCAGCCTGTAAATGTCCCTCACTACAAGGCAGATATCTCCTATAGAATCGAAAGACAAATCAAACATTACTTTATTAAAGGGGTTCAAAGCACTTGAATTATCAATCTACAAATATATATTATATTCGTTGTTAATAAATTAATTATAATTAAAGTGAAGCTACCACTGATTTGGAGTAAAGATTCTGCAGAGAATTATTTACAAAATACTCAACAGGTACTTTTAAAGTAAAAACATTTAGAGCTAACGAATTAAACTCAACTGTGGCTTACTGGAAGTATAATTGTCTGTTGAATATTAAAAATTATAACATGAAGGTGCGGTATAGTCTATAATATTTTAACTATTTTTAAATTAACAAGTCTGTTAATGTATTTGCAAAAACATGTTGCATACATGATTGCTGATAGGACTTTAAATCCATATTTTCTTATAATATGAACTGTTATTAGACTTGAAATGACAAATTTTTTCTTTAGTAGAATTTAAAATCTTTGGTAACAGTATTTAAAATGGTTTATCTGAAAAAAAAAAATATATTTTCTAAAGTCTGTTAAGGACAGTTTGTTGGAGTAAATAAGAATTTACACATTAACTAGTAATTATTTTAACATTTGTTTTACTTACCGATTTTATGTATATATGTATTTATTTCTATGATCTTTCAAAAACATAATATTATTTTAATGGACGGTAACGGAAACGGATATATTCAAATTGCAGTTGGCGCAAGTTTTAACAACTGCATCATCGATAAAGAATACTGTATCCGATACTGATAGGTAATTATCTGTTATTTCTATACACACAATAATGTTATACTATGAAATATGTGAGATTTAAAGACTACTGCGTGTCGTTATTTACTACTCTTTTATTTTATACTTTCTGAGATATTTTAATATTTATGATACCTATATGTAGTACAAAATACAAATTGTGATGTTATTCTTCTTGACGTTTGACATTGGCTGCGTTCCAAAATGCGATGAAATCGATTACAGCGATTTCGTCGAAATCGCCCGTTCCGAATTGAAATTCTAATAATCACTGTTCAAATCGGAATGCACTTTGAGCGCTTTGAGCATTTTTTTGTTTGTCAGTGGCAAATATCCCGATATCAGTTTGTTTTTACCTCTTTGCGCTTGTTCAACATCTTGTTCAATTAAACATTATTGAATTATTCTCCCTGTACTCTCGTCGTGAACTGAAATAATATGTGTTGTTTCCATTTTTTTGTTGTTATTCAATTAGACAGTTCAGACAACCGACAAAAATGTCAAAAGTGACAGAAGACTCACAACGCTTACGCCCGAGGCATAGGCTGCGTTCCGAAATGCGATGAAATCGATTACAGCGATTTCGTCGAAATCGCCCGTTCCGAATTGAAATTAGTGTTATGAGACTAATAATCACTGTTCAAATCGGAATGCACTTTGAGCGCTTTGAGCATTTTTTTGTTTGTCAGTGTCAAATATCCCGATATCAGTTAGTTTTTACCTCTTTGCGCTTGTTCAACATCTTGTTCAATTAAACATTATTGAATTATTCTCCCTGTACTCTCATCGTGAACTGAAATAATATGTGTTGTTTCCATTTTTTTGTTGTTATTCAATTAGACAGTTCAGACAACCGACAAAAATGTCAAAAGTGACAGAAGACTCACAACGCTTACGCCCGAGGCATAGGCTGCGTTCCGAAATGCGATGAAATCGATTACAGCGATTTCGTCGAAATCGCCCGTTCCGAATTGAAATTAGTGTTATGAGACTAATAATCACTGTTCAAATCGGAATGCACTTTGAGCGCTTTGAGCATTTTTTTGTTTGTCAGTGTCAAATATCCCGATATCAGTTAGTTTTTACCTCTTTGCGCTTGTTCAACATCTTGTTCAATTAAACATTATTGAATTATTCTCCCTGTACTCTCATCGTGAACTGAAATAATATGTGTTGTTTCCATTTTTTTGTTGTTATTCAATTAGACAGCAGACAACCGACAAAAATGTCAAAAGTACCAGAAGACTCACAACGCTTACGCCCGAGGCATAATCGTTGTAAGCGCAATATGGCGGATGTAATGACGTCATCTGTGACGTCACGTGAGCGCTCGATGGCACGCTCACGACAAATCGGAACGGTGCTGTGATCGCTGTAATCGATTTCATCGCATTTCGGAACGCAGGGATAATCGTTGTATGCGCAATATGGCGGATGTAATGACTGGTAGCAAATGCATGAATTAGCATTAAGCCCGCCTTTTGTACACACTTTTTTTTGTACAATGAAGAATTTTAAATAAAATAAATTAGCATTAAGCCCGCCTTTTGTACGCACTTTTTTTTGTACAATAAAGAATTTTAAATAAAATAATATAAAAAAAGTTTCACTTTTACCGTGGTTTCATAAAACCACACAGGTTTTTAAATTTTGTATTTGCAATGTAAATATAAATCCATTTTATGAAAAACATGAAAGATACCATAATATAATAAATAATTTCTGGGATCTCACCAGTAAAATCAGGGATTTTTGAAGTTATACTTCTTTTGGCGCGTTAGAGAAAAGTGGTAGCATTTTTTGGAAGTATTTTAATACTCTAGATTGAAGTATAACTTCTTAAGTGCGTACATAAGTACACACACACTTTTTTAGTTTAGGGAATTCGATAATAAAATTATTTTTATTACCATATCAAAGTATAAGATCAGGTATAAAAGAAGACATTTATTTTCTAAATGTATTTGTTATAGTTTGTCTATAAAGTCGTGACATTAATGTTTGAGGAACTAACATTAATCATGTGTCTGGCAACACCAAACATAAGTACTTTCGCTGTCAATACTATCATCGAGTTAACAGTTTTCCTTTATTATTCTTTAATCATTTGATTAAACTGCAAAAAATTAAGACCAATCTTCGCAGAAGAGTTTCAAAAATGAGTAAAGTAAATCGGAGTGGCACGCGAGAAGTGATTTTTAAAGTTTTCCAGCGATGTTTGGCGGAGTTCGAAGCTGGACGAATTTTGTGTGATTTGGACGATGTTTATGGGCGAACAGCATCTATGACGGTATGTAATCGTGTTATTGTTTGTGTTTAACCTGCCTGAATTTAAAAATTTACATAATTTACGTTTTGGAGACCAAAAAAGGCATTGTTTACATTGCAAATTTTTAGGTTAGATGAGACAGAGTATATAGGTCACATTATAGTACGACGAATTTTTTGATACTTAAGGATATAATATAACTTAGTCTCAAGTTTTCCAATTTTAAGTTTGAATCAATTGCTTCATGTCAGTAACTTATATTTCCATTCCATTAACATTTTTAAACTTACCTTTTTCAGGAAAATCAAAGAGTACAGTTAGACGGATAGTCAACGAAGGCTTTAAAAATGATGGAAAGTTTGAAACTCCTGGGAAACATAGGAAAGAAGAAATGGATAATTTTAGATTTTAGAATCCGATGATAAGTGAAAGAAGTGCTGCTGTTGTCGCTTCTTACTTGAAATATTAATTCGTCTCTATATTTTTGTATAATGTTCCGTCTCGTTCATAATAATCCTTTTCTATTTTTTTTACAAGTTCGCAACAATTTTTCCAGTTTTCAACTGTGATGTTATTAAATGCTTCTTCTGTCAATTGTTTCACGTCACGAGATCCAATATTACTTGCAGCTACCTTTTTTTTTTTGTGCCCAAATTAGCTCTATTGGGTTAAGATCACAGTGGTATGGTGGAAGCCGAACTACTGTATGCCCATGTTCTCCCAAAATAGTATTTATTTTATATATAGGATTTGGTTTTTTATTTTTTACTCAAGTTAATACATTCCTTAGCGATGAATTAAATGGAATATTATTTCCTAGTAACCATAATTTTATATCATCGACACGAGTACTTGTGTTTGGTGTTTTGTTTGTAATTACTGAATGGTAAGGAGCATTGCCAAAAACAATAAAATAGATGGCTCGTGTAGGTTGGCAATAAGTTTTTCCGTAATCCTTTTAGTGAATTGATTCGCATTCATTTCAGAGTGATAATCTTCTATTTTATTTCTTCCACTAAATAAGAGTAGACAGTTTGGTACAAAGACTTTTTCACTTCCAGCATGTACAGTCGTGAATATAACTCATCAATATAACTAATATTTTTTTGCAATTCTTCTTTTAAATTTCTGTTTTATACGATATATTTAGATAATCCTCTCTTTTTGCTGTAATGTGTTCTTTTTCATTCAAAGCAGATCTATTTCATTGATATTTCTTTATAAATAAAACAAACAAAATATGATATGTGCCTTATTTATTTACTCATTTTACCTAAACGAACTGACATTTTCGTATCTATTCACACTCAGACTCACGTTTTTAATAGTAGGTAAATAAAATATTGCAAGTATCAAAGTCATTTATGTCATATTATACAAGTGTTGCTATGTGTTTGCTACGTGTTATTAACAGCGCCCTCATTAAATTTCACGACTTTATAGACAGACTATATGTTTATTTTTTAAATGTATACGGAAACAAGCTAACTGACGAATTTTTGAGTAATTAACCCTTTAACCGGCAACACCGTAATATTATGAGTACGTTCAGCTAATTGTAAATAATTTTATGGTTTTTACCAGTGGCGTAGCGTGCCATGGAGGGGCCCTGTATCAAAATTTGTTGGGGGGCCCCCAACAATGTAGGGTAAAGATATCTAACAAAAAAAAATGCTCGCATTAAATAAAAATGAATATTTATTGATTATAAGTTATCCCTTCCTCCAAGAAGAAACAATAGTGACAAGTCTGATAGCCGTAACTGTCCCATCGAAGTTCTAATAATAATTAGTTATTTTATCAGTTTTAGTTTTGAAAAACTTCTTTCAGCTGTTGCGGTTGTAACTTGTAACTGAAAGGGTCAAGAATAGAAAACATGTTGTTATTACTTACGAAAAACTGGACGCAAGGCTATTGAATGTTATCAGCAATAACTCCATGAGTTCCTTAATGGAATGAATTTTTTGTGTTTCGGATTTTAAGCATGTTAAAAGAGCTTGTATCTCAAGCTGGAGAGCTATCAAGCTTGGGCTGCAGCAATAGTTGCGGGAGATTCATAAATGTATAACCTGGAGAAGAGATTCAACGCTGCCTCCAGGTTTTGCAGGAAGCAAATCACTAGGGCAAAGTTCAAACACATTTGCAGAATTGGCGAGAGACTATTGGGCTTTCCAGCTGAAACTCGTGACTTTTGGTATCTTGCCAAAGCTGTCGAAGGTAACTCCTGTCAGTCTTCATTTCTGGGCTTCTGTGACTTTTTGGGTCGAATTCAACTCTTAACGATGAGGGAAAAGCACCACCGAATATTCCACGGTGCGAGCACACGATGCGTAATATGCGCTTTGTACAAAGTGTCGTTCGTCGTGTTCTGCATTCCCTCAAAGTCAAGAAGTGCAGTGGTCCTCACAGTATTCTGACCCTCGTGCTTAAAACGTGTACTCCTGAATCGACTTCGATTCTAACGCGTCTATTCTCACTCTCTTACATATCTCTCTTGGTATAGTACCGTCTTCGTGGATAGTATCAATTGTGCACCCTATCCCCAAAAAGGGTGACAGCACAGAT
This sequence comes from Melitaea athalia, assembly GCA_905220545.2. Taxonomy (NCBI): domain Eukaryota; kingdom Metazoa; phylum Arthropoda; class Insecta; order Lepidoptera; family Nymphalidae; genus Melitaea; species Melitaea athalia. The sequence continues at coordinate 24,809,112 of HG992178.1, forward strand.
CCATCCAATTACCAGGAAATTGCAATTTCCTCCTCGCTTTCTAAGGTTATTGAGTGGGTTGTTAGTACTCAGCTCCTTGGTTACCGGGAAAATTTCCAGCTAATAAGTGAACGACAATACGGATTTCGTCGAGGTCGCAGCACTAGAGATCTTCTAGTGTACTTAATACACCGCTGAGTAACCGCTATTAAAAGCAAGAGGGAAGCTATGGCAGTCAGCCTGGATATCGCAAAGCTTTTGAACGGTTCTGCCATAAAGTTTTTTTAGCGAAGTTACCATCTTACGGCCTCCCCGAGGGATTATGTCAATGGATAACCAGTTTCCATAATCCATTTCATCCGCTGTTGACAGAGTATGTTCGCAAATCATGCCTATTAAAGCTGGAGTTGCGCTCACCCCCACACTGTTCATTCTGTGTATTAACGATATGTTGCAAACAAGCAATATTCGTTGCTATGCAGATAGCAGTACAGTGCAGCCCATGAGGCATGAGGTCCAATTCTGGGGTCATTTGGATTGCAAAGCCAAACTGGCTGCAAAAAAGCTTGGAGTTCTGAACAGGGCGGGCCAGTACTTTACATCGGGACATCGGCTTCTGCTTTATAAGGCTCAGGTCCACCTCCATGTGGAATATTGTTCACACCTGTGGGCAGGTGCCCCTGAATACCAACTCCACCCATTTGACTCCATCCAACGCCGGGCAGTTCACATTGTCGACGATACCAAAATCACGAACGATTTAGAACTTCTAAGTATAATGAGAGACATTGGCTCCCTGTGTGTTTTTCACCGTGTGTACGTACAACGGTGAGTGTCCTGAAGAACTGTTTGATATGGTGCTACTATCACGTTTTTACCATCCCACCCTTCACCGAAGGACTAAGTTTCATCAACATCACTTGGATGCATGGTTTGCAACCAATGTGCTAGCTTCGCACACTTCTTTCCGCGCATTCTTTCCGCGTGCATGGAAGCTTTGAATGACCTTCCTCCGAGGTTTTCCCTGAGCGCTATAATTTGGGGGTTTTCAAGCGTCGAGTATAGACATCTTTTCTCTAAAGGCCAGCAACACACTCGCAACTCCTCTTATGTAATATATTGCAAATATCCATGGGTGACGTTAACCATTTAACATCAGATGGTTTCATCTGCTCGTTTGGCCCATTGTAATAAGAAAACAGCAATTTATTGTTCAGAATAACTAAATCCCACAATAAACGATATAGGATGTTGCAAACTTTTGGGCGTATGCTTATTCCGGGAAAAAAGGGATTGCTTTTTTGACTTTTGTCATTTCTGAAGTGAAAACTTAGTCACGTATAACAATTTTTTTAATTTTTTTTTAATTTTACTAATTTTTCTTACAAACGTTGGGGGCCCCTGTAGTTCGGGGGCCCCGTATCATTGATACGGCTGATACGGCGGTAGCTACGCCCCTGGTTTTTACTAAAACAGAAAAAATCGAAGTCGATTTTCAAGGGTGAAATATCGATTCACTGAATCGATTCAGTACAACATATGATTTAAAAAATCGATTTATTTGGTCCAAAAATCGATTCTTCTATTAATCGATTTCAGATCGTCATCCCTAATCAGCACGGTCTTATACACAGGTCGGGACACTACAGTGGTTTAAAGCCGCCAGAGGCATGAGTGGCATGACAATCGCTTAAGCCCACAATTCACTACACACGTCGTTGCGATTGCCGACAGGTCCACGAGCTCATCTGCCGCCTCCAATCTGCTCTTATCTCTAGTCATTTCTATAGACTGCCTGGAGAAACGGTGGGGACTGCAGTCGATGCTCACTTTCGGAGGCTCTGGGCTCCCCTCCGGCTCGGGCGTGTCCTTGACCAAGTCATTAGAGGGTAATTTTACGGGATTTGTCCGCGGTGGAGGTTTCGACCTTGTCTCATCCTTCGATCTACTGGTTGCACTGATGGTGCTGGTCTTAGGTTTTTGGGGGATAGGTTTTGGTGGGGAGATCGATAGTCGCCACTTACTGCCAGCCCTCGGCAGATCGGGTCTCGGATCCACCCAAGGAGCCGCCGACTTATCCTTTCCTATAGTTGGGGCGACCTTTTTATCAAGGCTGGTCCGCCCAGGAAGTTTTGAGTACACTCGGTCGGTTGATTTTCTTGTCATTTTTGGGGGCTGGACCGTTCCAGCTCTATCTGTGGGGGTGCGTATCCCAAACATCTCGGGGGCGCGTCAGTGATATTAAAATTGGAGGAAAATATTATAAAAAACAAGTTATTAAAATAAAATAGTCGATATGTATTCAGAGGACCAAAAAAGTCTTTAAAAGTTATTTTCCTCCCCAGAGAACGGTTGTAAATGACCGTTTCCCAGTCAAGAAGGCAGGCAAATATGCCCCAGTACCTAAACAACTTAAAAATAAACTTAAACTAAGAAAAGGTAGAGAAAACTCTACCTTTTCGTCAAGGACTCTATGTAGAGTCGCCCGTCGCTATGCAATCGAAGGCTCTTCCAGAGGGCTTGTCAGTAAAGAAAACCGCGTCGCTCTACGACCAACGGTTCCCGAGATATCGTGATTTTAAATTTTTCAAAATGGCGGACCGAAAGTGGTTCCGCTGTAACCGAAATTTCAAAAATTTATAACTCGGGAACCGCTAGTCGCAGAGAACTGAGCGACGGCTCCCCGTAATGGGCTTCGTGTGGGCTATCCGAAGCCCGTCCAATTTTAGGGATCTGACGGTCGACTCTATATAAAGCCGTTACCCCTCGCAAAATGAAGAGCTCGCCCCAACAATTAACCTAGAGAAAACCGCAAGTTTCTAGGACGTTTGGATCGGGAGTTATGTGTAATTTAATATTTTAAATATGGCCGCCAATATGGCCGCCGATACCCGTGATTTTTACAAAATCCGTTAATTTTGGACGAATCCTCCCGTGCTTGGGCTCGTTGGATTCGTCTTTTTGTTCTCTACACGTCTACGCTACTATATACAAAAAAATTTTAACCCCCGATTTTTAAAATACAAAAAACACAAAATTTTTTACAAAAACGTCACAAACCACAAAAAATTACATAAAAAGTTGTTGTAAAAAGTAGCAATATTATTTTATTTACATTAAAGCAATTTTTTGATAGAAATTACAGAGTAATCCAACCCTGATTTCCACCCCCACGTGTCAACCCTTAAATTTCAAAATTTTTTATCTCGGAAACTACTAAACCAAAAATTCTAAAATTTTGTACACTTGTAGATCTTATAAAGACCTACCAAATAAACAAAAAATATGGGGGTGTCGTCGATCTTAATTTGGATTTAAATTTTTTTGAATTTTGATAAAATTTTTAAATTTGAATTTCTCTGTAATTTCTAACCTTAAAATTATATTTGAGGTATCGTTGGATTGGGCGCGTTGTGCCGCGTCGAATGAGCCACTTTTTGTTGTCCTCAGGCCACTGGATCCAAGACCACGTGGCCACGTGGTCGGTAGTTTTTCTTTAATAACTCCGCGAGTTTTCGTCGGAAAAATCCGACTCGCAAGTCAAATTGTAGGGCTTAATAAGCCCCGTCTGGATGTATAAAAATATCGATAGGTTATCGATCGTTTTACTGCAGCGTTTCCATTTAAAGATTTTAAAAACACTATTTTTAACAGTTTTTCCACTTTTAAAAATAGTTTCCACAACTTTTCTACAAAACAAATTGCACCATCAGTTAGGGCGCACAAAGGCGCAAATTTTGATATATAACACTTGTTTTTTCGTCTAGAAAAAACCACTTTTCTGAATTTTTAAAACTTAAAAGTTGCGGGAGCGACTTCACAAAACACTTTACTCGACCGTTTTAAGTGGCGGGCGGGGCGTCTCTCCCGTTAGGTTAGGTTAGGTTAGGTTAGGTTAGGTTAGTGCAAGTCGGTCACCTCCTCGTGGTGCACCCTGGGCAACGGGACGGGCAGCAGTTGTAGCGGTACTGCTGCCTGTCGCGGCTAACGACCGACGGGGAGGGCGCGTAAGCGCATTGGGGTGCCGGGGCCTTTGGGTCGCGCCCCAGGGAGGCGCGAAAGCGCATAGGAGTGTCGAGGCCGTTGGGCACGCTCCTAAGGAAGGGAAGGGCCTCTGGGTCGGTCCCGGATCACCGGGGGGCGGGTCTCGCGGACTTATGGTTCGCGGACTTGTCTTCCGCTCCGGGGGTGGGTCTCGGACCCGGATCACTCCGGGTTCCGGGGATGGGTCTCGGCCCCGGATCACCGGGGCGGGTTTGCGGACTTATGGGGGTCTCGCGGACTCGTCTCTCGGCCCGGGGTGGGGCGGGTCTCGATCTCGGATCACCGGGAGCGGGTCTTGCGGACTTATGGTCTTGCCGACTCGTCTCCCGCTCCGGGAGCGGGGTCTGTTAAGCTTGTCTTTCGGCTCGGAGGTCGTGCGCGGTGCGGGGTGGCACGTAGGCTGCCGACGGTGAGGGTTTGGCGCTGCGACGCGGCGCGGGGAGAGGACGGGGTGGGTGGCTTCGTTCGCCCGCCCCGTGGCGCGGAAGCGCGGGGATAGGTGCGCTCCGGGTACTTCTCTGCTTTTCGGAGTGGACCTGTGAGCGCAGGCGCTGTGACGGCGCGAAGACGTGGGGGTCGGTTTTTCCTTCCCCCACGCTGGGGACGGGGTGGGTGGGTTCGCCCGTCCGCCCCGGGGGCGCGAAGGCGCTTTCCCTAGTGCCGAGGCCTCGGTCCGCGGGAGTACAGGGCCGTCGCCACCCCGGTCTTTGCTGACTTACGTTGGCACTGCCCGGGCGGTACGGGGCAGCCTAAGCGCCAGGCAGAGGACGGTCGACTAGGGAGGGGGTTGTCCGACCATCAAATCTGCCCGGGTTGGTACGCGCGGTGCCTCCGCGTGCCACCTATAAGGAAAGGGCCCGTAAGGGCAACGCCGCCGGGGTTTGCAGAGGAATTTGGACTCCTGCGACTCCGGCACGGGCGACGGAGGTGGGCACCGCTGGTTTTTAGTGGGTAGTCCGGCATTGCACCACCGCCGGGAGCCCCACACTCCCGCTGCCCAGCGCGGCGGCGGGGTCAGTGCGTAAATGCATTTTACCAGCGTTAAAAAAAAAAAAAAAAAAAAAAAAAAAAAAAAAAAAAAAAAAAGAAGGGGTGGGGAAGTTTTTGTTTTTTTTTTTTTTTTTTTTTTTTTTTTTCTGACTGGACGGGAGGTGGGCTTTCGGGGCTCACTTTGCCCAGCTGGCCCCGAGAGTCGTGAGAGCTGCCGCCTCACTCGGAAGGCTGCTGCCGAACGTGGGTGGTCCAAACGCCAACTGCCGTCGGTTGTACTCTGGGGTCATCCGGAGTATGGCCATGTACGGGGCGCCCGTCTGGGCGGACGCCCTCGGTCGCGCCAACAAGACCCTGCTGTGACGTCCGCAGCGGGTCATCGCGACGAGGGCGATACGCGGTTACCGGACGGTGTCCTGGACGGCGGCGTGCGTGCTGGCTGGCGATCCCCCCTGGGAATTGCAGGCGGAGATCCTCGCCGAAACGTATCATTTCGTGGCGGCGAGGAGATCCCGGGGGGAGCCCCCGACGTGGGAGGAGGTCGCACGCATGCGGAGGCAGGCGCAGGACACCCTGTTGCGGCGGTGGACGGAGGACCTGGCCCCGCCGGTCCCCGGGCAGTGGACGGTGGACGCGGTCAGGCCGGTCCTTCAGAAGTGGGTGAAGCGGCGGTTCGGCCCGCTGACCTTTCGTTTGGTGCAGGTGCTTTTCGGACACGGATGCTTCGGTAAGTATCTGCACCAAATCGCGAGACGGGAGGCGACTCCAGCCTGCCATGAGTGTGGGGCGCCAGAGGATACGGCGCTCCACACGCTGGAGGTGTGCGCCGCGTGGGAATCACAGCGGCGCGCGCTTTCGGCGCTAATCGGGCTGGATCTCTCGCTGCCGAGCGTCGTAAAAGCCATGCTCGACAGTGAGAGATCGTGGCAGGCGGCGGTATCCTTCTGCGAAGAGGTAATGACGCAGAAGGAGACCGCGGAGCGGGCCAGGGAGAGTGACGCCTCCGCTGACCCGCTCCGGCGCAGACGTACGGGGGCAAGGAGGAGGCGGTTTGCCCACTTCCTCCCCCCCTCGTAATAGTGGGGTCGCCGGCCGATAGTCGGGGGACTTCGGCCGGCCGGACGACGTGACCCCACAGGTCTGCGGGGTGGCCTTGTTGTGAGCGAGGCCACCCCAACTTTGTGCCGGGGCCCGGACGTTCAGACGTCCGGGCCTACCGCCGGGGCGGGGTGGAGACTGCTAACGCGACCCCATCTCGCCCCACTTAGGCGGATGTCTGCTCACACGTGGATGGTTTTTAGTCAGTAGGAGTCTGACATAACCCTTTGGTGCCCCCGCGCCGGAGGGTATCCATGATGGATTTTCCCCACGTTAAAAAAAAAAAAAAAAAAAAGGTTTTTTTTCTGAACTGGGAAAGCTAGACACACACGGAACGCAAATTTACACAGACGGGAGCAAGCTTGAGGGCAAAGTGGGTGGCGCTGTGACATACTGGCGGGACGGCAGGGAAACGGGACATGCTAAGTTCTCGCTGCCGGACTACTGTAGTGTGTTCCAGGCGGAGATGGTGGCCATTTACAGAGCCCTCAAACTTATGACAACTAAGGAATCACTAAAAACAGCAGCAGTGCTCAGCGACTCGAAATCGGCACTAATGTGCCTAGCCGACCCGAACGGCCTGAATCCTATAGCTGTAGGAATAAAAGAAAAGATAGCAGATCTCAAAGCCACCGGGGGAGAAATAAACTTATATTGGGTCAAAGCACATGATACAATCCCTGGCAATGAGAGAGCGGACGAACTAGCTAAGGAAGCAGCAACAAAATTAAAAGCTAGACACGCATACGACCTGTTCCCGCTCTCTCATGCCAAAAGAAACCTGAGAGATGCAACAATTCGGGAATGGTAGAAAAGATACGAAGAAGCTGCCGCGGGCGGGACAACCAGGACGTTCTTCCCTGATGTAAGAAAGGTCTACAGAATAGTCAATAAGATTAAAATGGACAATTGCATGGCACAATTATTCACCGGACACGGAGGATTTAGGTCGTACCTCTATAAAAGGAAAATCTGCAGCACCCCGTATTGCGAATGTGAGGTTAGGTTAGGTTAGGTTTTTTTTTTTTTTTTTTTTCTATGCCCCCGGATTGTCATTATTCCGGGTCTTTGTTTGCTATTTACTCTTTCATACCAGTTCTCGCTTTCATGCCTCTCGTACTTTCATGCTGCATACTTGTTCTTTCTTTCATTCATCTCTTTCTCACTCGGGGTGGGTTCCCCACTACTTTTAGGGCCTATTTCTTGTTGGGCTACTTACTTACTTATCTATTTTTTAACTCGGGAAAATAAATTTACACATTGATTTTGGAAAGATAATTTTTGTTTTACAGGGTATCGGGTTTTTTATATGTCTTTACTCGAGCATTGCATTTTGTCTTGATGATTCTCATTATCACCATTACAAATAGATTAATGCTTTTCAATTGAATTGTTTTCACGTTTTTCTAATTCTTTATTACATGCTGTTGGGTCTTAATTTAGTTCTAGTCCAGTTTTACATTATGATTTCTATTTACTTATGCTTTATATGACTTATTCGCTAACAATTTATATTAATTCGAGTATTTTTCCTATTTTGTCACTTAAATAACATTACTTTATTTGCTCTGATTTTATTACTTTTATCTTTCTTAATAATATTTACTAAGTGGGTTTTACATTTTTTACTTGTTACATTTGTTTCTATTCACTTATTGTTTATAAAACTAGCAGTTGTATAAAACAGTTTATACTTATACAATTTTTATTTTCATGTTTTTTCCTTTAGTTGCTTACTTCACTAAATAACTTTAACATTTTCTTTATGTTTGCTAAACTTTAACATATTTTATAACACTAGACTTAGACTTATACAGTTTGATAGCTTATTCTAGTCCTTATTTAACTAATTAGCCTATGCTATTAACTTATATACTAACGATATAATTATAGCATATTTGCCTGCCTTTTTCATAGTGAGCAAAACATTTACTTGCCGCCTCTTAATTTCAGGATGGGAACCTGCCATCAAATCTCCAGACCCCGTGTGATTAAGATCTGACCTGTGATACCAATCGGAGAAGTCCTGTGCAGGAGTCGGCGGCCGCGTGTTCCCCTTTTGTTCCGCTGGAGTCTTGTTCCACAACAAACTTGCAAGTTTCTTCCGAAAACAAGACCCCCGCAGAGTGTCCCGCGCGTTTTTCGCCAGGAGATGGAGATATCCTGCCAGCATGCCACCACGCCGAACGTCGCGCCCTCAGGAGTACGCAACTGTTGACCGCGCCAAGTCGTCCCACCTCTTCCTAACCGGGCAGTCACTGCTGAAGGCGTTGTGGTCCAACTTGTCCAATTTCGCCTTCCGGCAGTTCCTGCAGGAGGGCGGGACGCTCGCCGCCCAGTCCACGCACTCCGTCCTGAGGTGCGGGCCGCCGCAGTGGCTGCACACGTCCACCGACTCCACGCAGAACTTCTTGCTATGCCCGTAGCCAAGGCATCGCGCACACTGGACCAGCGGCGACTGGTCCTCAGCTCTCACCCTCTGAAAATCTATGTGGATGTATCCTTTGCGGATAATCCTGTTCCAAAGGGTGGGCGAGGTCTCCAGCACCACGTGGCCCACGTGCGGATTCCTGGTTCTCTTACGGAAGCGAACCCTAACCCGGTTTGCCTCCTGGTCGAGATCGTCGAACAGCTCCCTGTTCTGGTTCCTTAGGGCCTTCAATACGTGGTTAGGTTAGGTTAGGTTAGGTTAGGTTAGGTTTTTTTTTTTGAAATGAAAGACTTTGGTTTTGACATAGTAGTGGCGCTATTGGTCTACGCCTTCTACTATGTCATGTGATTTCTTTTGTAGAATTAATTATTTTTATTTATTTTTTTATTCTTTATTTATATATATTGTTTGTTTGGTTAAGTTACAGAGTTTGAAGTCTCAGGTATGGTCTTATATGATGAGTCTTTGGCCTTAGTTGTTAGATAAGTTACAGCTTTTTTGTGGACTTACTTACTAATACAATGTGGCAAGAGTGATTATATATAGGAGAATTTGTACAGTAGGGTGAGAATTAAATTAAAATTACAAACATAAATTGAAATTATATACAGTAAAATGACAATTGAAAATGTTATATAAAGTATAGGTTTACAGTAGCATAAATTAATTAAAGTTGGTATGTTCTTTTGTGAGTACCAGGAAGTCTTTTTGGTACTTTGAAAAATTTTTTTTTTTTTTTTTTTTTTTTTCTATACATAGTAGTCAAGTGAAAAAGAACACGTACATTAATAATATTATGTAATTTGTGACAAAGTAATTAAGTTTAAATATAGTACATGGATTGATAATATAGCATAATTTGTCGATTAACAATGGGACAATTAGAATACTTTCATTTAGGATAATTTGTAAAATGACAATTGAAAAAGTTATACATGGTAAAGGTTTATAGTAACATAAATTAAGTAAAGTTGCTATGTTCTTTTGTGGGTACCAGGAAGTCTTTTTGGTACTTTGAATTTTTTGTTTATCATGATTGATTTTTTTTGTTTGTTTTTTTTTTTTTTTTTTTTTTTTCTGACAGTAGTCAGGTGAAAGAGAACACGTACATTAGTAATATTATACAATTTGTGGCAAAGGAATCAAGTTGAAAATAATACATGGATTAATAATATAGCATAATTTGTCGATTAGCAATAGAACAATTAGAATATTTACATGTAGGATAATTTGTATTTGTACAATAAACGAAATCAGCATGAGATGTGGTTTAACCTGATGAAGTAGCGACACCACAGTTGATAAAATAATTTAATTTAAAATGAAATAAAATAATTTAGTTTGTTATTATTTCAAACAGACAGTATTGACAGTGTGAGCGAGTGTGTGTGTTATGTGTTATTGAAGTGTTTGAGCTCGTTTATGATGTGTGTGAGGTGGTTGATGAAAGTGCTGAGTATCTCGGTCTTGTCAGTTATTTTAGTCAGTAGTAGTGGGTCGTTTGGGGAGATTAGTTCATTGTCACATGTGATGTAGAAGTCGAGTCTGGTGCGTGAAAATCGCGTGCAGTGGTGAAGAAGGTGGTCGAAGGTCTGCGGGTCGGTGTTATTGCATGGGCAGGTTTTTCGATGGGGATGTCGGAGGGTAGGAGGTCAGAGACGCCGCGAAGCTTCGCGAGTTCGATGTCGGCGACTGTCTTGATTTTGTCAGGGAGGGGGGTTAACTGTGCCAGGGATATGGAGGTGACGGTGCTGCAGGTGCGGAAGCCATGGATGATTTTGATGGCGAAGAGGCGCTGGAGGGAGAGGAGTTTGCTGACGACGTATTTATAGCGGAGGGCGTTGGACCAGACACTGGCTGCATATGTAATAATTGGTGTGATTACCTGTTCATAAATGACTCGAATATTGTCGGGGTGTATTCCCCAAGTGGGTCTGGTGAATAAAATGAGCTTGTAGTACAGTTTTTTGGTTTTTTCGATAGTGTGAATTCCGTGGGTGGTGAATTTAAGTTTATTGTCTATGATGATCCCTAGGTATTTGATTTCATTGGAAAATGGTATCTTGGTGTTGTCCATGTATATGTTAAGATGTGAGGTTTTGTTAGTGAAGCCAGTGATCTTGGTTTTGTCAGGCCCGAAGAGCAGTTTGACACTGCTGCCCCAGGCGCTGATTTGGGAGAGGGCGGTGTTGGTGGTGCTTTGGAGAGTGGATAGGGAAGGAGAGTGAAGGATAAGGAGAACGTCGTCAGCGTATGCTTGGATGTGGCAGTTGGGGGGGAGAGGAAGGTCTAGCAGCTCGTCCAGGATGAGGTTCCACATGGTGGGTCCACAGACGGAGCCCTGTATGCAACCCCGGGACATGTTTCTGGATAGGTTGCAGTCGGCGAGGTTGAGCTCGACCGTTCTGTTGGAGAGGTAATTGAGGAGAATTTGGTATATGTTACTGGGGCAGTTGTAGGAGCGAAGTCTATTGAGGAGGTTAGGTTAGGTTAGGTTAGGTTAGGTTAGGTTTTTTTTTTTTCTTTTTTTTTTCTTTTTTTTTTCTTTATTATTTTTTAATAACTAGCCTCCGAGATTCATTTTTCGGAGATCGTTTTTTACAGTATCTATATTTTAACACTAGTCCACTTTATCATACATCACGCTTCTATCCATCACACTCATTCCGCATACCATGTTCTTCTTTTTTGCATCCACATTCATTCTCATGGGTATTTCCCAACAAAAACAAGAATAGAGCAAGCCTTACTTGTATTTGCTAATTACAACACCGGGGACAGTAAAGGGGGGAGGAAGCAAAAAGTTTTATTTGCAACTATAGTCTGTAACTTTTTTTTTTTTTTTTTTTTTTTTTTTTTTCCTTAGTTACAGACTTACATAAGTTTTATACAGTTATAACTTATTTTCTACATTCTCATACTAATTACAATTTAATCTAATACTAATTACAAGTTTGCTATTTACAATTTTAAATTAGGATCGTGTATATGTACATTGGGGCAGGTCGTTTACATTTGTATACAACTTTTTATATTAGTACAAGAAACAAAATTTTGCACTAATTATAGAAATCTTAAAACTATTCCTTACATTATTAGACATTTGTCTATATGTTGCAATGGATATGTATACAATATACATTCAACATAATTTGCTAACTCCTATTCCTATTATTTACAATTACGGCTACTTTTTTGCAATACTGCAGGAACAGTTTTCTGCCTTTCTCCTTTTTTAGTAATTCTGGCAGAATACCTTTGGTCAACCCTACACCCAACTCACTCTCAACACGTATCCTTTCGTAGGCCAGGACAGGGCAGTCCAGGAGGACGTGGAGGACAGATTCTGAGCACTCGGGGTCGCAGACGCATGACGGACTATCCTTGCACTTGAAACGGTACAAGTACTCGGAGAATCCGCCATGCCCCGTCAACACCTGGGTGACAAACCTATCCACCTTTATTTTACATGTGATCCTATATGCGGCTATCGCGTCAGGGAAGAAGACCCTGGTGACGCTAGCCGTTTCACCGGTTCGATACCGCTGGTTCCATTCATCAAGCGATTGCATACGAATGCTCCGCTTGATGAACGAGACCGGACAGCTGTCATAGTCAAATGCGCGTTTCGACTTCAACGCAGCCTCCTTGGCCAGATGGTCGGCACGCTCGTTCCCCTCTAGCCCTGCGTGGGCTTTGATCCAAAACAAATCTATATGTTTGTTCCGGAGCAGAGCCCTCCGCAGGTGTTCCCGCGCCTCTACGGCCAGGGGATGGAGGGCTTTAGGATTTTTGAGTGTGAGCAGTGCCGACAAGGAGTCGGAGTAAATCCCGACTGATCCGGCCAAGTTGTCTGCGGCCATCCGCGCCGCCCGGCATATCGCCAGGAGTTCCGCCTGGTAGACCGTGCAGTAGGACGGCAAAGCAAGCTTGAGGGTTTTGGTTTCGGCGGCGCCAGCCCATACGGACAACGCCGCCCCCACTTTGCCCTCAATCTTGCTGCCGTCCGTAAAGATGTTAAATTGATGTTCGCAGTTTGCGGAAAATTGTTCTTGGTCGACCAGGCACTTGAACTCGAGGTCGACATGGCAGGCGGGATGCGGAGACCGCAGAGCCGAGGACATCCGCTCCACCTCCCGATCCCCTATCACCCGCTGGGGTACCCCCCTCCGAGCCTCGTATAGGGTCGCTGCTTCGCGAACGCGAAGGTCGAGGGGGATTATCCCAGCGAGCAACAATGCAGAGTTCAGGGAGGTCGTTCGGTATGCCCTACAAAGCTTCTGTGCGAAGCCACGCTGGACCACGTTCAGCTGTTTACGTATACCGAGCTTGGAGACGGCCGGCGCCCAAACGGCAGCCGCATACAAGATCACAGGCTCAACCACCGCTCTGTAAATAGTGCGGATAACTTCAGGATGGAGACCCCAGCTGGCCCTAGCTGCTCGGGCCAGCTGGTGGTAGAAGGCGACCGCGCGCTTACAGACGTTCGCGACGTGGGTGTTAAAGGTGAGTTTGTGGTCTATGACGACCCCCAGCAGCTTGATTTCTTTCGTCAAGACAATGTCGACCCCGCCCATGTGAAGACGTGGGGTGTCATACTTCAGTTTGCGCGTCACAACCATAGCGTTGGTCTTGTGAGGCGCAAACCGAAGCTTATTAGACTGACCCCACGCTCTCACACGTTCGAGGGCGGCATTGGCCCGCCGTTCGATCTCGAGGGCCGTCTCACCCTCAAACACCAACACCACATCGTCGGCGAAAGCCTGCGCGTAGTCGCCTTTGGCCTCCATTTCCTGAAGCAGTGGATCTAGGAGCAAGTTCCACAATATCGGCCCACCGATAGACCCCTGCACGCAGCCCTTCCCGGTGTCTCTTATGTGCTCCTCCCCCAGGTACCTCACTCTGGCTCGCCTGTCACCCAGGTAACTACCCAAGAGCCGCCTGATGTTATCGGGGCACTTTTCCTCAGCCAGTCTGACTCTAATCCTGGGCCACCAAGCGTTGTCGAAGGCGCCCTCTATATCCAGCGAAACCAGAACAACAATCCTCCTCCTCTCCAGATTGTGTCTGATATGTTTCACCAGGGTATAGAGGGCGTCCTCTGTACTTCGCTGGGGCATAAAGCCAAACTGGCGAGTACTAATCTTGGGCACGAGGTGGTGCTGTAGCCTGGCGACAAGCATCTTCTCCAGGATTTTCCCAAGCACCGGAAGGAGCCCAATTGGGCGATACGATTTGGGTGTTGTGTACGTATCCTTCCCCGGCTTCCGGAGGAAGATCACCGTGGCCTCCTTCCAGGGCCTAGGAAAATAGTGGAGCTCAAGGCACATGTTGGTTAGGTTTTTTTTTTTTTTTTTTTTTTTTTTTTTTTTTTTTTTTTTTTTTTTTTTTTTTTTTTTTTTTTTTTTTTTTAATACTAAACCCCCGGATTTTTAAAATTCCGAGTCGGTGTTTTCTAGTGCCTCTTTCATACCAGTTCTCGCTTTCATGCCTCTCGTACTTTCATGCTGCATACTTATTCTTTCATTCATACATCGCCTTTCTCAGATCAGGGTGGGTTCCCAAACTACCTTGCCTAAGCTACACTACATATTTTACTTTATTATTATTTCAGGTAAAAGAAACTACATTTTAGTGTTTTATTATTCTGTTTACATACTTTTCTCTTATTACTATAGTGATGTTATGACCTAAAGTTTTCAATGAATATAATAATTTTTACTATTGTCTTATTTTTATTTATATCTACTTCACAATTTTACAACTTAATTTTGTTCTTATACATTGATACTGTTTTCTTTACTTCAGTAGTACACAAATCCGCACTACATTACAATTTCGTATTATAAATCGATATGTTGTAGCTTATATTGGGGCTAGGAAACAACTCTATCTTATATTTAAATATAAGATGTTGGTTAGGTTAGGTTAGGTTAGGTTAGGTTAGGTTAGGTTAGGTTAGGTTAGGTTAGGTTAGGTTAGGTTAGGTTAGGTTAGGTTTTTTTTTTTTTTTTTTTTGTTAAATGAGTTGAATCGCAATGTGATTTTTTATTTGCATGATGATGTGATGAGAAGACAATTTTTTCATGAGTGGGTTTAGGTACGCTCCGGCTAGGGTGTTGTTAGTCTTATTTTTACTAAGTAGCTAGGTTTGTGGAATAAGACGATTAGAAGATAATTGTAACGTTGGTGGTCCCAGTTGGAGTCTTAAAAATGATGTGGTGACTGTCTATGGGAAGGGGCTGGCCTGCGATTTGATACAGTTGGCCCTTTCCACATAGTCAAGGCAGCACAGGTGATGAAAATTGATGATAATGAAGATGAATATGAATGATGAGGGTGAAGAGCCGTGGAGTAAGCGGGGCCAGCTATTGATTTGTTCTGGCAGCCGCTTACACCTCAACGATGACACAGCTAATTGGCTCTGGTGATAACAATGGAAATGAGATGATAGATCTTAAGTCTAAAAGAGACAATAAATTTGACGATTATACAATAATATGTGGTGTGATTGTAAACAACAATTAACAGAGTTTGAGGCATAAGTATTGTAAGTTTAAACAAGTATAAGGAAATAAGAAAAGTATTAATATAAGACAATCATAAGAGAGTAAGAAAAGTATTTACATGTAATTGTTTTTATAAATTTGTCTTAAGTCTAGGTAAGAACAATAGTTAAATCATGAGTATTGTAAGTTTAAACAATCATAAGTGAATAAGAAAAGTATTAATAATGCTTTTTTTTTTTTTTTTTTTAATGTATAAATTTTTTTTTTTTTTTATATATATCTATATATATATATTTTTTTTTTTTTTTTTCCCCTTTTTTTTTTTTTTATTTATTTTTTTTTCCTTTTTTTTTTTTTTTTTTATTTTTTTTTTTTATTTTTTTTTTTTATTTTTTTTTTTTTTTTTTTCCATTTTTTTTTTTTGTACTTAAGTCTAGATGGGAACAATAGTTTGAGGCGTAAGTTAAATAATAATATACACAAGAGAATACACACAGGTACAATACAGTAAAGGTACAGTATGTTATATACATCGGGGCCTCAATGGCTGGCATTATACTCCTTAAGTACCTTCAGGATGGAGTCCGACAGGCGAAAGTAGGAGGTGACGCATGACCTGTGTGGTATGAGGTCCATCAGGGTATATGGAGACACTCCGGTGTGTCTGCATAGTTGCTCGTGTTTAAATCTAAAGGCGGAGAACTCAGGGCATCTCTGAAGAAGATGCTGGAGGCTCTGGGGTGTTGACCTGTCGCAGGGGCAAAAGTCGTTCTCGGCAAGTTTGAACTTGTGTAAGTAGGTTTTGTTGAATGCGTGTCCGGTGAGCGTTTGCGTGAGGGTGAATGTGATGTGTACTGTTTGAAACAGTGAGTGAATGTTGTCTAGTGTTGGGAGAAGGTTGCGTGTGTGTTGGCCCTGTTGCGCATTCTCGTACCTTTCCCGCCATTGGGTGAGACTGCGTTTTCTGGTATCAAATTTAACAAAGCTGATAGGGAAGTGAGCGTAGTCGAAAGCTCTGCGCATCACAGCGGCTTGCTTGGCCGCTTCGTCTGCAAGTTCGTTACCGGCTATACCTGCATGGCTTTTAACCCAAGCAAAGTCGATATAGCCGGTGGGTGAGTGTTCGTGTAGTGTGCTGTGAATTTTTGAGACCAAGGGGTGTGTGTTACTGCGATTCTGAGAGGCTTGAATGGCAGCTCTAGAGTCCGAAAGGATAAGTGTATGTTTGTATTTGTGGGTGGAGGCCCATCTGGAGGCCTGGAGGATCGCGAAGAGCTCAGCCTGGAACACTGAGCAGCTTCGGTGGAGTATATACTTTTTGACGACTGGTGGTCCCGCTCCGTCGTAACAGGCGAAGGCAGCGCCCACCGAGTCATCGTCAAGTTTACTTCCATCAGTAAAGATGGTAGGGATGGGGCTGGGAAGAGAAGAGAGGTGTTCAGACAGTTCGGTGCCGGAGTAGAAGTATTGGGGAGAGAATGTAATCCTTTGGGCGGGATGGAGGAGACGGTGAGGTGGGGTGTGTTTTTCAAGAGTGATGTCGCTAGGAAGAGATTGACAGATTCCTGTAAGTCGGGCAAGTTCTATTTCTCTGACCTCCTTTATCTTGAGGTCTAGGGGGGTAAGCCGCGCCAGAGCCAATGCAGCGACAGTAGACACCGTACGAAAGCCTTTAATGACTTTGAGTGCAAAGCGCCGCTGCATGCTCAGGAGCAGCCTGGAGACGTATTTCTTCCCAGCGACATGCCCCCAGACACCAGCAGCGTAGGTGACTATGGGCTGGATTACCTGGAGGTAAATGGTGCGGACGTTCTCCGGATGGGCCCCCCATGTGGGTTTACAGTATAAGGTCAGTTTGTGAAAAAGAGCAGTGGCTTTTTTAATTGTGTGGATGATGTGTTTGTGAAAGCGTAATTTGCTATCCAAGATGACACCAAGGAGCTTGATGTCATCTTGGAAGTGTAGTGTGTGAGAGTTAATGTTGATGTGCGCGTGTTTCGCCTTATCGCTAAAAGCGATGGCCTGTGTTTTATTGGGGCTAAATGTGAGTTTGACTCCCTGTCCCCAGCTCACGATATCGTGTAATGCCTGATTGGTAGTAGCCTGCAAGCCAGCCAGATCCTTGGCGGCCACAATGAGCAAAACGTCGTCAGCGAACGCCTGTACTCGACACCCAGCGGGTAGTTCAAGTTCCAGGAGCTCGTCAAGGATGACGTTCCACAAAATGGGGCCGCAGGTCGAGCCCTGAATACAGCCCTTGGTCATTTCTTTGGAGACGCGAGCGCCAGCATAGTCTAAGGTAACAGTGCGGTCTGTAATGTAGTTCAGTAAGAGTCCGTAAATGTTGGAAGGACAGCCTATGAGTCGGAGTCGGTTTAGAAGGGATGGCCACCAGGCGTTGTCAAACGCAGCCTTGATGTCCAGGGAAACGGCGAGGGTTAGGAGTTTTTCCGATTTTGTCTTTTGAATGTGGTCAATAGCCGCCTTAAGGGCAGTCGTAGTACTGGTCAGTGGCCTGAATCCGAATTGCCTCTCGCTCAGTTTGTCCGTTTTCATAGCAGCGAAAGTGAGCCGCTGGACAAAGAGCTTTTCGAGGACTTTTCCGAATACAGGCAGGAGTCCAATGGGTCTGTAAGAGTTAAGGTCGGTGTAGTCAGTCTTGCCGGGTTTGGGAATGATTTTTACATAGGCTTCCTTCCACTGTCTTGGGAAGTATTGTAGGGTAAGGCAGCGGTTCATGATGTCTGTAATAAGGCTGGGATAGTGCAAGGTAAATTGTTTACAGATATCAGAGGTGAGATGGTCGAGTCCCGGAGCCTTTTTGGGGCTCATGTTATCGAGGATCTCTAGTATCTCGTGATTAGTGAAGGGGAGGTCGGGTTCGGAGTCGGGGAAGGTGTGAGAGGAAGCTCGTAGCTCATGATGTCTAGGGTCAATGTCTGGTGTATCATCAGGGTAGAAGTTATTCAGTAAGGCTCTGGCTGTATCTTCTTCGTCAGTGGTGTATCTGTCGTTGATTTTTAGGGTGGAGGGCGGGCGTCGTGGGCCCGATTCCTTTAAGAGCCTGTTGGTGAGGGACCATACGTTCTCCTTAGTCTGGAGCTCGCAGAATTCCCTAAACTTGGACGTGGATTCTTTCCTGAGTTCACTGGCGTATGTATCCTTTAGAACCTGCAGCTGGCTGGCAAGAGAGTCGATAGGCATGCCGTCTCTCTTGGCAGCATGTAGCGCACGGTGTAGACCGATGACCTCCCGTTTCCGGGACTCCAGGGACTCGGACCACCAAGGAGGCTTAGACTTGGAATTGGGAGCCCTGATGGGCATCGATTCCTCGCAGGCGGTGTGAATGACTCTGATGACTTGAGTGATGAGGAGTTCCAGGCCTTCACGACTGAGCGCGTTGACCTGGGTGTCTAGTATAGATGTGTTGGTCATGAGTGTTGCAAGCGTGCTTTTGAATTTAGACCAACGTGCTTTATGACTATTGTATAGGAAGGTGGATGTGTTGTTATGTTGTTTGGTGATGTTGGATGGGTGAGAGTGATTGAGAGTTAGAGTGTATTCTACTGCGTTATGTTGTGATGTCGGGCAGGCGTCTAGGTTCACCTTCCAGTGAGTAATGTTGTTGTGAGTAGGATAGGTTGCTAGTGTTATGTCAATGATAGATGAACGCGTGCGTCCATTCGTGGTGGCTTCGAAGGTGGGAGTAGAGCCGGTATTACATACGTAAAGGCCATATGCGTGTATCAGCTCCTCTACCCTCTCTCCGCGTGGGTTGGGGCGGCTGCTTCCCCATAAGGGGTTCCAGCCGTTAAGGTCGCCTCCCAGAATGCATTGTGTGTGCGTGTTCTGTTGGAGAAAGTGTTCGGCGAGTGCTAGTGTGTTGTGTTCGTCGGTTCTGGGTTCGATGTAAATTGAAAGTATGTGTAATTGTGTGTGACCTATCTGTGTCCGAGCCACGCATAGGTCAGGAGAGGAGTATTCAGGGATGCCCAGAAGTTTGATAAATGGCTTAGTTATTATGCAGGCCCTGACGGGGGAGCTATTGTCCGGGAACTGATAGACATTAAGCGCATATCCGTGTTGGAGCTTGACCTCTTTCCTATTGCCTATGTACGGCTCAGACACAAGGGCGATGGAGTGTGTGCTATTGATAAAAAAATTTAAAAACTCGTGAAGCGAGTTATTCGATCTATTGAGATTGATTTGGATAATATTGATTTTACTGTGCAGATCCATAATCGATGTTATTGCTGGTCTTGTTTCGCATCGCCCTTACGATAGGGCACGTGTGAGAGGTGGATGTATGTTGAGTAGGGTGCTTATTGTCGGGAAATCTGGTGTTGTGACGGTCGCAGTTAAAACATTTTGGTGATGAGCCCTTGGATGTGCAGTCTTGTGTGAGATGACCCTCCTCCGCGCAGTGTGCGCAGCGTGCGGAAGGGTTTTTACAGTTTTTGAGAGTGTGGCCGAACTGCAGGCATTTGCGACATTGGAGGAACGGGGAGTGCTCCTCCACATGAACCCTTTGGATGTCGACGCGTACCCTACCCATGGCGATTAAGGCACGGAAGGCGTCAGGAGAAGTCATTAGAACCGCGTTGTAGAGCGCGTCATTGCGGTTGTTCCTTTTAAATTTTAGTTCTAAGTGTTTGTTAGTGTTGTTGTTTGCAAACTTACCGAGTTCAGGGTTCTGCATTAGGATGATGCTCACGAGCTCGTCATCAGCGACATCTTTTGAGATGCCCTTGAGGATCACCATGGGCTTAAGCCTGCTGGCGACCTCCGCCTTAACCTTGGAGTGCGAGTTGGAGTTTATAAGTTCAAGTACGTCGTCTCGCTCCTTTTCAGTGTCGAACTCGACCCTTAACTTATCTTTGACTGGGACCACCCTAGCCGGATTGTATTTACGTGTCTTAAAGCTAGCAGCTTCTTTGAACGCTGTAACGATTTCTTGTGGGTTGTTGTTGTTGGGTTTATTCTTGAAGGCCACCACGAGGGCTGGCCTGGTGGTGGGGAGAGTGGCCTCGACGATTCTAGTAGCAGTTTGAGGGTTAGCCGCAGGGCCGGGGGTGCTTTTCGTCTTCTGCTGCTTGGCAGCAATCGTAGCGTACGTCTTGGTGATTTTTTCCGCGGCTAGCTCCGTGTGGTGTTTGTTTTCTTTGGAGATTGAAGTAAGTTTTCCGTCAAAATCCTTTCTGACTTTGTCAAATTTATCATCGAAAATTTTGTTAATCTCCTGTAGTAGTAGGTCGGAGGGGGGGGAGGGTGCTGGCACTTCGATGTGCTTCTGAGCTGTGGTGTTAATATTTTTAGAGAGCTTGGCGATTTCTTCGCCAAGCCCCTTTATATCTTTCTTAAGGTCGTCTAGGGAAGAAGCATCAGTGGCAGGTGCTGGAGTGGAGTTGAGAGAACTAGTGAACCTTTTGTGAGCTTCGAGGGCGACGCAGATTTCCGCCGCGGCCCTGATGGCTAAGTCCCGGTTCGGTGCGGTGACGCTCTTAGCTGTCTCGATTGAGAGGCAATTCTTGATGCAGTCGGCGAGGGCAAACACAGTACTCTCAAAAGACGGAGTGTCAGAGATCGCAGTCGCTCGGATAGGTAGAGGCAAGGGCTCTTGCTTGGCTACTTTAGTTTTTGATTTTTGTTTTGGTTTTTCAGTGACAGCACCACTGTCGGGGGGAGAGGGTGAGGTTTCATTTCCAGGGGGGTGGGTGGGCGAGGTCGCCCTGGAGGCGGGTGGGGAGCGAAAGGTGAACATAGTCGAAGTGAACAGGAATTTTTAAGAAAAATAAGAATAAAAATAAAAAAAAGGAGATTTTAAAATTTTATAACTTCAACCCCCTGTGAGGCAGGGGGATGAGAGTAGACAACGGAATATGAAACGTAAGGAACTATTTTAAAATAAGAATAAATTTCAAAAATTTAAAATTTTTGGGGGTGAGGGGGGAGGTTGGGGTGTGTTAGGGGTAGGCGAGGGGGGTAAATTGGTAAGAATGGTTAGGTTAGGTTAGGTTAGGTTAGGTTAGGTTAGGTTAGGTTAGGTTAGGTTAGGTTAGGTTAGGTTAGGTTAGGTTAGGTTAGGTTAGGTTAGGTTAGGTTTTTTTTTTTTTTTTTTTTTTTTTTTTTTTTTTTTTTTTTTTTTTTTTTTTTTTTTTTTATCGTTGCCTTTTTCTGTCGCAACGCTTGTGCCAGTAATTTTTTATATCAACAATATTAATATGACAGTGGTATAATTATCTTCTAACTTAAGTTAGACTACAAATAATTCCAGTTTGGTACATTTCGATTCAAAATAATAATGTGACAATTTAATATAGTAATTTCACAATAATAATATATTAATTTTCTAACTTAAGTTAGACGACATCTAATTTAAGTAAGATACATTTCAATTCAGTAATAATACTATATAATATTTAAATTTCTGTTTTTCAGTCTGATGCGAATGATATTACCATATATGATATGACTAACGATACAATAATGTGACCAACTAACTAATAATTAAGTAAGTGATGTGACTAACTAACTTAATGAATTTAATTTCCATCTCCTAATAATATTATGATATATTATTAAATATAATCAAGGTCAGGTTTAATCTAATTTTACTTAGATACCTATTGAATCTTCTATTAGAAATTTGATGATTATCATACTATTACAACAATTACAATTTGCAGCAACAATAATAATTTATAATTAGATAGTAATTACATTTACGATTACAATTTAATAATTAAAATATTTACAATTTAAATAAATTAAAATTAATGAATTTAAGAATAATTAATAATAATAATAATTTCTAATTAGATAGTAATTACATTTACGATTACAATTTAATAATTAAAATATTTACAATTTAAATAACTTAAAATTAATGAATTTAAGAATAATTAATAATAATAATAATTTCTCAATTAATTTAGACTACATTCGAATTCTATAACCACAATAATAATATTCATTTGCTATGTAATTTATAATGATATTGTAACAATTAGTAGTGGTGGGTCGGGGTCGGGAAGGGGTAGAGGTGGTGCATCCCAGCTGGGCCTGGTCGGCTAGCGGTAGCCAGCGCGACTGTGGACTCGGGACTCACGCGGGTCCCAGCCAGTAGCACTCCCTCTGGTCCCGCTAATTGTATTTCGCCCCGTTTGCCACACCAGCTTTTTGGACGACCTTCCTTGCATATTTCAAGAACTTGTTCCTGTGGCGGTCATCCTCGATAAGTAGGGGCAGATTGTGTTCTTTTATGTTAGTGTCTGTCTCACTTTCTATGTCGTGTCTTAAGACATTATACCTCGGGCAGTCGCACAGGATGTGTTCCACTGTTTCCTCAGTTCCGTTGTCACATTCGCAATACGGGGTGCTGCAGATTTTCCTTTTATAGAGGTACGACCTAAATCCTCCGTGTCCGGTGAATAATTGTGCCATGCAATTGTCCATTTTAATCTTATTTATTATTTTGTAGGCCTTTCTTACATCAGGGAAGAACGTCCTGGTCGTTCCGCCCGCAGCAGCTTCTTCATATCTTTTCTGCCATTCCCGAATTGTTGCATCTCTCAGGTTTCTTTTGGCATGAGAGAGCGGGAACAGGTCGTATGCGTGTCTTGCTTTTAGTTTAGTTGCTGCTGCCTTAGCTAGTTCGTCCGCTCTCTCGTTACCAGGGATTGTATCATGTGCTTTGACCCAATATAAGTTTATTTCTCCCCCGGTGGCTTTGAGATCTGCTATCTTTTCTTTTATTCCTACAGCTATAGGATTCAGGCCGTTCGGGTCGGCTAGGCACATTAGTGCCGATTTCGAGTCGCTGAGCACTGCTGCTGTTTTTAGTGATTCCTTAGTTGTCATAAGTTTGAGGGCTCTGTAAATGGCCACCATCTCCGCCTGGAACACACTGCAGTAGTCCGGCAGCGAGAACTTAGCATGTCCCGTTTCCCTGCCGTCCCGCCAGTATGTCACAGCGCCACCCACTTTGCCCTCAAGCTTGCTCCCGTCTGTGTAAATTTGCGTTCCGTGTGTGTCTAGCTTTCCCAGTTCAGCTCGTCCATTTATATCTTCGAACTTAAGTTTCTCTCGGAGAGCGGGGTGTGGAAGAAGGAATGGACTCGCCCTAACCTCGGTTAGGTTAGGTTAGGTTAGGTTAGGTTAGGTTAGGTTAGGTTAGGTTAGGTTAGGTTAGGTTAGGTTAGGTTAGGTTATGTTAGGTTAGGTTAGGTTAGGTTAGGTTAGGTTAGGTTAGGTTAGGTTAGGTTTTTTTTTTTTTTTTTTTTTTTTTTTCTATACCCCCGGATTGTTATAATTCCGGGTCTTTATTTACTAGTTACTCTTTCATACCAGTTCTCGCTTTCATGCCTCTCGTACTTTCATGCCGCATACTTATTCTTTCTTTCATTCATCTCTTTCTTACTCGGGGTGGGTTCCCCTCTACTTTAGGGCCTATCTTTATTGGGCTACTTCTCTTATTTCTAGTAACACGGGGTAAATAACTCGACAATTTTGTTTCAAAACTTTTTCGTTTACAATGTTTTTTCAAAGGTTGGATGACAATACATTTTGTTCTGGAGATTTTACTATCGCCATTGCAAAATAGTTTAGCATTTAATAATCTTTATATTGTGTATTGCAGGGTCTCTGTTCTATTTGTTTAGTACAATTAACAATTGCTTTACAATTAACAATTATTTTACAATTAACAACAATTTTAATAACTTTTTGTCGATAAAAGTTCTGTGCTTATCGTATGCTTACACTAATTTCGTTTTCTTAACAACTATTTTAATTTTACAGTTATTTAAGTTATTATCTAATTTCCATATTAATATGGGCTAAAGTACTAACAATTTATACATCTTATTTTCTAGAATCTTTACTGGAACACTATTTTTATTTTACAACCGTCCTGGTGTCATTGACTGACTTTACATTATTGTGTACTAAGCTTATATTTTAACAGTTTGACAACTTATTTTAATCTATTAAACCTAACTAATCAATGCTATAGTGCTATATACAATTATATAACTTTAGCATATTTGCCTTTCCCTGAAACGAAGAGCGGTTTATTTTCATGCCGTTTAAATACTATGATCAAAACTGGTCGCCAAGCCGTCGGACCCTGTGTAGTTCAGAGTTTTCCCGTTCGTGGAAGTCCCGCACTAGAATCGGCGGCCGCGCTTTCCCCTCTTGTTCTCCCGGAGTCTTGTCCCGCAACAAACATACAAGTTTCCTCCAAAAACAAGACCCCCGCAGAGTGTCTCGCGCATTTTCTGCCTGGGGATGGAGACTTCCTGCTAGCACGCCACTGTGCCGACCGCCGTACCCTCACGAGTACGCGACCGTTGCCCGCGCCATGTCGTCCCACCTCTTCCTGACTGGGCAGTTACTGTCGAATGCGTTGTGCTTTATATCGTCCAGCTTCGCCTTTCGGCAGTTTCTGCACGACGGGGGGACACTCGACACGAAGTCTACGCACTCCGTCTTTAGATGCGGCCCGCCACAGTGACTGCACGCGTCCACCGACTCCGTGCAGAACCTCTTGCTATGCCCGTAACCAAGGCATCGCGCACACTGGACCAGCGGCGACTGGTCCTCGACTCTAACCCTTTGGAGGTCTATGTGGATGTATCCTTGTTGGATAATCCTATTCCAAAGGGTGGGCGAGGTCTCCAGCACCACGTGGCCCACGTGCGGATTCCTGGTCCTCTTGCGGAAGCGAACCCTGACCCGGTTTGCCTCCTGGTCGAGGTCGTCGAACAGTTCCCTGTTCTGGTTCCTTAGGGCCATCAATACGTCGTCATCAGTGTTATCTGAGGCGACTCCCCTCAGAACCAGAAGTGGGTCTCTGTTGCTCACCTCCTCGACCAGAAGACCACTTCCCCTCTCTTTTACTTTCACTCTAGCTTTCTCTCGTTCTTCTTTTGTACTGAAAGCCATTACGACTTTCCTGTCCTTGGCTTTACGCACCCTGTCCACCTTTACCCATCCCTCCTTTGCCTCCATCGTTTCCCGAAGCTGGTTGAGGACCTCTTCGCTCGTTTTGGTTTCGTCGCTCGACGAGACTATCAGCGAGTGTGAAACAGCCGGTCTCCTCGGCGGAGAACCAGCCGCAACAACACCCGCGTACGTTCGCCGGGCGACGACCGTCTCCTTTTGTTTATCAAACAGCTCTTGCAGGGCCCTGATGCGCTGCCCGTTGTCGAGCAAGAGGCGAGTGTGCTCTTCGAGTTTTTGGCTCAGCAAGGGGTCCGGGGCCACCGCGGGTGCAGGGTCGACGTCCTTGGTCGCCGGCCCCGCCTCCCCGGTGATCACTTCCCCCATGCGAACCACCCTTAGAGCCCTTAGCTCACACTCGCTCGCCTCGAGCAGCTCATACAGTCCACTGACAGCGTCGGCAATCATTTTCTTGTATTCTCGTTTGAGATTTTTTGAATTAGTTGTCGCTATTGCCGACAGGTCCACGAGCTCGTCCGCACGCTCCAACCTGCTGCCTGTCCTGCTCATCTCTGCTGACTGACGGGAGAAACGGTGGGGACTGCAGTCAATCGTCTCTTTTGGAGGTTCTGGACTCCCCACCGGCTCGACCGTGTCTTTAACTAGGTCAGTAGAAGGTTCCTTGGCGGGGTTTGTCCGCGGTGGAGGTTTCGACCTTGTGTCGTCCGTCGATTTCCTAATCACGCTTCCGGCGTTGGTCTTTGGCTTTTGGGGGATGGGTTTGGGTGGGGATATTGACAGCCGCCACTTACTGCCAGCCCTCGGCAGATCGGCTCTCGGATCCTCCCGAGGAGCCGCAGCCTCAGCCTTTACCTTTCTTAGCGTTGGGGCGGACTTTTTCTCCAGGCTGGTCCGACCAGGGAGTTTTGAGGCCGCTCCTTCGGTTGAGTTCCTAGTCGGTTTTGAAGGCTGGACCATTCCAGCTCTATCTTTAGGGGTGCGTATCCCAAACATCCCGGGGGCGCGTCAGTAATGTAAAAGTTGATAGAAATATAATAAAAATTTGTCAATAAATATTTTAAAGAATGTAATAATCTTTAAGGTTATTTTTCTTCTTAGAAAGCAGTTGTAAAGGACCGCTCTCTGATCAAAGGGCAGGCAAATATGCCTCGGTACATAAAATACTTATTTCTAGACTTAACCTAAGAAAAAGTAGACAAAACTCTACTTTTTCGTCAAGGGCTCTATGTAGAGTCGCCCGTCACTACTACAGTCAAAGCTCTCGCAGAGGGCTTGTCAGCAGTGAAAACCGCGTTGCTCTACGACCAACGGTTCCCTAGATATCGTGATTTTAAATTTTTCAAAATGGCGGCCCGAAAATGGTTCCGCTGTAACCAAAATTTCAAAAATTTATAACTCGGGAACCGTTAGTCGCAGAAAGCTGAGCGACGGCTCCCCGTAATGTGCTTTTTATGGGCTATCCGGAACCCGTCAAAATTTGAGAATCTGATGGTCGACTCTATATAGAGCCGTTATCCCTTGCAAAATGTAGAGATCGCCCCAACAATTATCCTAAAGAAAACCCCAAGTTTCTACGATATTTAGATCGGGAGTTATATCTAATTTAATATTTTAAATATGGCCGCCAATATGGCCGCCGATAGACGAGATTTTCACAAAAACCGTTGTTTCTGGACGAATCCTTCCGTGCTTGGGCTCGTTGGATTCGTCTTTTTGTCCTCTATACGTCTATGCTACTATATACAAAAAATTTGAAACCCCCGATTTTTAATATCCAAAAAACACAAAAAATTTCACAAAAACGTCAAAAAATACAAAAAATTACATAAAAAATTGTTGTAAAAAGTAGCAATATTGTTTTATTTACATGAAAACAATTTTTTGATAGAAATTACAGAGCAATCCAACCCTGATTTCCACCCCCACGTGTAAACCCTTAAATTTCAAAAAATTCTATCTCGGAAACTACTAGACCAAAAATTCTAAAATTTTGTACACTTGTAGATCTTATTAAGACCTACCAAATAAACAAAGAATATGGGGGTGTCGTCGATCTTAATTTAGAGTTAAAATTTTTTGAATTTTGATAAAATTTTTAAATTTGAATTTCTCTGTAATTTCTAACCTTAAAATTATGGTCGAGGTATCGTTGGATTGGGCGCGTTGTGCCGCGTCGGATGAGCCACTTTTTGTTGTCCTCAGGCCACTGGATCCAAGACCACGTGGCCACGTGGTCGGTAGTTTTTCTTTAATAAGTCCGCGAGTTTTCGTCAGAAAAATCCGAGTCGCGTGTCAAATTGTAGGGCTTAATAAGCCTCGTCTGGATGTGTAAAAATATCGATAGGTTATCGATCGTTTTACTGCAGCGTTTCCGTTTAAAATTTTTTGAATCACTATTTTTCACACTTTTTTCACTTTTAAAAATAGTTTCCACAACTTTTCTACAAAACAAATTGCACCATCAGTTAGGGCGCACAAAGGCGCAAATTTTGATATATAGCACTTCTATTTTTGTCAAGAAAAAACCACTTTTCTGAATTTTTAAAACTTAAAAGTTGCGGGAGCGACTTCTCAAAACACTTTACTCGACCGTTCTAAGTGGCGGGCGGGGCGTCTCTGGGTTAGGTTAGGTTAGGTTAGGTTAGGTTAGGTTAGGTTAGGTTAGGTTAGGTTAGGTTAGGTTAGGTTAGGTTAGGTTAGGTTAGGTTAGGTTAGGTTAGGTTAGGTTAGGTTAGGTTAGGTTAGGTTAGGTTAGGTTAGGTTTTTTTTTTTTTTTTTTTTTTTTTTTTTTTTTTTTTTTTTTTTTTTTTTTATACTACTCCTCCAACACACGAGATAGAGTCGGAGATTCTTGTTTTTCTGACTCATTCATACTAGTTCTCGCTTCTATTCTGCTCGCACTTTCATTCTTCATACCAGATCTTTCTCACATCCATCATCTCTCACCCGAAGGTTGGGTTACCGTCTACACTACGCTAAACTATTCTCTATATATATATCTTTAGTTTGGGTAATGCAAAAGACAAAAAGGTGGTAGCTTTTATTTACATGATTGTGGATCAGTTTACTTTTTGACCATGTCCAGGGTCGCCCGTTTACAATGCGATATTGGTTTGATCAATATACATTACAATTCTTTAATGCTATTATTTTTGCTACACTTATGTAATTTGTTAAATTGCCAATACAAAATTAAAGTTAATTATACTATCACTAATTTATTTCACTACTATATAAACTTAACCACATAACATAGACTAAGTTTTATTTTTACTATTATAGGTTTTTGACCAAAGATATACTTAATTTCTACTAAATTCGATGTTATGTGCTTACTATAATGTTTTAATTCCCTTATAACTAAAGTACATATTTTGTAACTTACACTTATACAATATTTTAACCGGTTTAATTAACGTGTTTGCTTAGTCAATTTAGAATTACTTGCACCTACAGCTTATATTAATTACTACTAATTTGAATTTTACATACATAATGACAAATCTTATATTACTATTGTTTTTAATTATTGTACCGGGACACTTACTCTCTATCTTACATTTTATGTTCTGTACATTACTATTTTTGTTTGTTTTCATGCAATTAAGTGCTTTTGTAATTACATACTTTCAAAATTAGCAGCTATACTTGGTGTGTTTTTATCTAAGTATTGAGCACACCTCTATCCTAGTTTATCCTATTTAATTTGACAGTATATTGAGGTTATTATTTTTTTATTACATTGTGTCGCAGCCCACCGAGGCTGAGCTCATTCCCTGTCCTGTTTTACTAATACAGCTATGCTGCGAAGGTATATACTTATTATATATCTGCAACATAGTTCCCTACCGCCCTGGTTGCACACTATTATTCTGTTTTACCATTATTTTACCGGACAGCGAATTCCCTTTGGTCGAAAGTGTAACGTCCCTCAAGACAGGCTGACATGCGCTACCGTTTGTTGTTGCTGGGTCTTCGCTTCCCAGCAAGCTCTCATGTTTCCTTGGGTGCGAGGACTTACGCAAATTATCGCGCGCTATGTGAGCCAGTAACTTGGTGTCTTCTGGTTTTCTACTTCTGTGCCACGCTTCACACCTTCAGCTGTATGCCACTGATGATCGGGCTATTTCTTCCCACCTCTTTCTGATGGGACAGCAACTATCGAAGGCGTTATGCCGGTCACCGTCCATGTTTGCCAGCCCGCAGTTGACACATTGGGGTGGATCATTGATCAGAGTGCAAGCACTCTTCAGGTGCACTTGGCTGCAATGACTGCATGTAACACCTTCATCTTTGTCAGGGCAGAATCTCTTTGTGTGTCCATATGCCAGACACTTGGAACATTGCACTAACGGGCTCTGATCTTGTGCTTTTAACTTCTGGAGCTGTATAAATACAAATCCTCTTTCAGTAATTCTTTTCCATAAGGTAGGTGAGGTTTCTAATACCAGATGTACTATATCTTTGTTCCTTGTTTTGCGGCTGTATTTTATTCTTACTCTGTTCTCCCTAGGATCCAAGTCGACAAAAAGCTCCGGGTTTTGATTCTCCAGGGCCTCTAGTACCTCTTCAGTACTGTGAAACCCGTAAAGTCCCTTGATGACAACCAACGGATCCTTATTTTTCATCTCCTCAACCTTTAGTCCTCTGCCCTCCCTTTCTATCTTCTGCTTCACCTTTTCTCTTTCCTCAGTACTTTTAAACCCCAGTATAACCTTCCGGTCCTTAGCTTTTCTCGACCGCTCCACCCTGGTCCATCCGTCTCCAGCCTTTACGGTTGACGCTAGCTCTTCCAAGACTTCTCCGCTAGTCTTTGTTTCATCCTCGGCAGAAACAACCATAGAATAGATTGTAACTGGTTTTGTCGGCGGTGATTTTGTTGCAGCGACGCTGGCGTACGTCCTTTGTTCGTCGATGGTCTCTTGCTGCTTTGCTAGGTGGGCCTGGATGTCCTTCAGTCTATTGTTATTTTCCAGCAACAAGCGGGACTGTTCTTCGAGCCTCTCACTAAAGTTCTGACCCGAGAATACTGCGGGCGCCGGGCCCGCCTCCCTTGTCGCTGATGATGCAGCCTCAGCGCTCTCGCTACTGACGCGAGTCTTTGCAGTCTGGAGCTCAGCTTCAGATTCCGCTAGGAGCTCACTAAGTCTGTCCAGGGTGTCCAGTACCGTCTTCTTGTACTCCTTTTTGAAGTTCCCGGACAGCCGCACCGATTCCCTAGCCTTTTCTATTATTTTAGCAGCCTCTTCCATCCTTCCATCTTTACTAGTGCTTTCCTGCAGCTTTTTGGGGATAGTTTTAGGTGGAGATTTTGACGGCCGGCCCGCTTGGCCAGCTCTGCCCCGAGGGGGGGATCGAATTCCAAACATTTTGTGTGCGGAGGCGCGTCAAAGTTTGTAAAATTCCGTCAAAATTTAAAAATTTTAAAACACTAAATTGTCAAAATATAATTTTCTGCAATAGCAGTTCGTTACCAAATGTGCAACCGAGGCGCCAGAGAAGCACCCTACAGATATATAGATCCTATTTGGATCACTATCCTACTTAAAAACTAGCAAAAAGTAGCGAAAACGCTACTTTTTGTAATCGACTCTACGTAGAGTCGATCTCTGATGTGGGGTATAAAGCCCCTGCCAGGGCAAGGTCAGTACCGAAAACCGCGTGTCTCTACGACCAACGGTTCCCGAGATATCGCGATTTTAAATTTTTCAAGATGGCGGATCATGAAGTGGTTCCACCGTAACAAAAATTTTGAAAATTCCTATCTCGTGAACCGCTAGTCGTAGAAAGCTGAGCGACGGCTCTCCGTAATGGCCCTGACCTGGAGAATCAGCTCCCGGTCTAAAAACCAGGATCGAGAAATCGACTCTATGTAGAGGCGCTTTGCCCCTAAGCGCATACAACTGCCCGCAGCAATGTGTACAGAAAAAACCCCGAGTCTCTACGACCAAAAATGGCCGAGTTATGAGTCTTTAATACTTTTGCAAATGGCGGCCAATATGGCCGCCACGAAGTCCTAAAATTACCAAATCGGCCCCTGTTGCACGAAATACCCCGTGCTTGGGCTCGTTTGATAGGGCTTATTATGCTCTATATAACTATACTAAGAGACAATTTTTATATTCAACCCCCGAATTTTGGGGGTGAAAAAACACTAAAAAATTTACAAAATTTTAAATAAAAAATACAAAATATGAAAATAAAATTTTACAAAAAATTGGGGTTAATATATACACTTAATACTAATTTTTAATACTACTTTGGGAGATATAGGACCCCGGGAAGCACCCCCTCGTGCTCACCCTTAAATTTAAAAAATTTGTATCTCAAAAACTACAGCACGAAAAATTTTGAAATTTTATACAATTATACTTTGAGTAAAGACAAATAGAATTTAATAAAATTTGGGGGGGGTCATCGCTTTACTTTTTGAAAAAATTTAGGGGGAAAAACGATGAAATTTTTAAAATTCGATATCTCCCAAAGTTCTTAACTTATCCAGATGCTGTAAACGCTGTGATGTTGGGCGCGTTGTGCCGCGTCGAATGAGCCGCTATTCGATGTCCTCGGGCCACTGGATCCAAGACCACGTGGCCACGTGGTCGGTGGTTTTCCTTAAATAACTTCTCGAGTTTTCCACGGAAAAATCCGATTTGCGTGTCAGATTAAAGAGCTCAAAGAGCCTCGTCTGAAGATATAAAAATATATATATGTTGTCGATCTTGTTTCCGTGGCGTTTTCACTTAAAGGTTTTTGAAACACAATTTTTCACTGTTTTTTCAATTTTAAAAATACTTTCCATAAATTTTTCACCAAACAAATATCACCATCACTTAGAGCGCGCAAAGGCGCAAATTTTGATGTATAGCACTTTATTTTTCGTGAAAGAAAAACCACTTTTATGAATTTTTTAATATTAAAATTTGCGGGAGCGACTTAGCAAAACACTTTACTCGACCGTTTTAAGTGGCGGGCGGGGCGTCTCTGGGTTAGGTTAGGTTAGGTTAGGTTAGGTTAGGTTAGGTTAGGTTAGGTTAGGTTAGGTTAGGTTAGGTTAGGTTAGGTTAGGTTAGGTTAGGTTAGGTTAGGTTAGGTTAGGTTAGGTTAGGTTAGGTTAGGTTAGGTTAGGTTAGGTTAGGTTAGGTTAGGTTAGGTTAGGTTAGGTTAGGTTAGGTTAGGTTTTTTTTTTTTTTTTTTTAATAAATATGTATATCCACGGACTCATGATGCCCGTGCTTTTGTTTTTCCATTTATTTGTTTGTTAGTTGTCGATACATGATACTTGAAACTGCAACTATATTAAGTACAATAATTACTACACTAAACTTAGTGTCCCTAAATCGGACGTGAGTCCACCGACCATTAATTAATGTTTACGCTAACTTAAGTAACATAATCACATATAATTATATATATATTTAATTTAATATATATTTTTTTTAATTCTTATTATATATATATATATATATTTTTTTTTTTTTTTTTTTTTTTTTTTTTTTTTTTTTTTTTTTTTCCTTACTATTTTCGTTGGTATAAACGGTATACATATTTTAGGTTTTCAAAATACTGAGGCTATTAGTATGTAAGGTTATATTTACACTTATATGCTAGTTATCATATATGTACTGTTATGGCCGGATTGAGCGCTCTCGGTATGACAAGGTCGCGTTCATCGGGGAACCGGTTTGTTTTGAATAGAGGCTCGGCGTGGAGCCAGCGCCGGCGCGCCTCGACCAGTTAGTCGTTTTCTGAGACCGGGCGGAACGCACGCCGCGTTCTTACTTGTGCCGCCCGCTGCGATTTGCAGCTAAATTTCACTGCATACGCGTATATTCTAAATTTGCTGTTGAACCGAGATAAATTATCGATTTAATTACTCGTAATAATTTCTGCAATTGAACTTCGATAAACTTTCTTGTATATCGGCGCGAATAACTCGTGCATAGTGAAACTATTTAGCTTGACCTCGTGTATGCTTTACGGCGCGGTGTCTTTTTGTGAACCCCGAAAATGAGCGCCATTTTGATTAGAGAAGTTATAATTTGCTGGGGTCTTTTTATGATTGACGCATGATTTGTCTTAATTGTATTAATCTCGTTGTATGCCGGCGCGTTTATTTCGATTGTATGGGCAATTGATTTAACGAGTATTGAGTGATATGTTTGGCCGGGTGAATTGTGTTAGTGAGATTAAAGTGTATTTGTATTTGAAACCTGCTGTAACTGTTCCGTGTTATATGGATTTGCTTTTGACGATTAATTGTGCGTGTTGGTATTTGTGTGCCTTAACCTTGGATTTTTCTCTGCCGACGTTTTGTTTATATAAGATTATTAATTCCGTGACCGTGAGTTCGAGTGTGCTGGAGTGATCGTCGTTCCTGATTTGCCGTCGAGTCGCGGCGCTGTCTAGTGCTGTCAGGTCACTTTATTACACACCAACGTCACCACACTATTCCACTACCTACACATACCTACCCCTGACGGTACTTGACCGGATAGCCGAGCTCCTCCTTTGACGGTGAGTAATAATTTGCAATAAGTTACAACGGGCTCGCGCAGCTGATTAATATCATCGGTACTTTGTACCCGACGCTTAGCCAGCCCGCCGGAGGTCTCTGATGGGCCCAGACCTCTGGGGCACTGCTGGGCTGTCTAGCGCCGTAACATTTGGTAGCAGAGCGTGGTTGCCGCGCCTTGGGCTGCGCGAGCTCTTTTGATAGGGTTAGGTACCTATATTGCTGGCGGGTAGGTAGGGGAAGGTTGGCCTGTGTGCGACATCCCGGGTTTTTGTTTTGGCTTTATTACTGAATTTATTTGCTGGGTTTGTTATGTCGCTGGATTCTATTACTGCCTTGTTTACTTAATTTCTCTATTACTTAATTTTGTTATTGAATTTTGTTACTGAATTTATTTGTTGAATTTGTTTCTATTGCTGAATTGTATTACTGCCTTGTTTATCTACTGAATTTGTGTCTATTGCTGAATTTCTGTTACTGCATTTGTTTGTATTACTGAATTTGTTTCGATTGCTAAATTTGGGTTACTGCATTTGTCTGTACTACTGAATTTGCTTCTATTACTGAATTTATATTGCTGCATCTGCTTATGTTACTGACTTGTTCTGTTGCTGAATTTGTGTTACTTCATTTGTTTGTATTACTGAATTGGTTTCTATTGTTGAATTTATGTTACTGCATTTGTTTATGTTACTGACTTGCTTCTGTTGCTGAATTTGTATTGATGCATTTGTTGTATGGCTGAATTTGGTTCTATTCCTGAAATATATTACTGTATTTGTTTATATTGCTGAATGTGTTTCTATCACTGAATTTGTTTGTTTCTGTGTACGATGCCTGGGCCCTATCAGCGCTTCCCTTCGCGTCCCTCCAGGCCGCGCCTCCGCCACGGGCGGGGGCGCTCGTGAGCGCCTTCCGGTGCGTGACGCTTCTGGCTCGCCCACCAACCACTGCGCCCCGGGCCTGGACAGGGGACGTTCCCCTGATCAGTTGGGGTGTCACCCTGCCAGGGGCGGGGGGGGGTCTGCCCCCCCCTCAGCAGATTGAGCGAGAATGCGCCACTCTTCTCACGCGACCCCCTCCGCTAGCGGAGTGGCCGCGACTGGAGCGCCGCCCTCCCCCTCTTAGTCGGCGTCGGCGACCTTATCGGGTCACTGCGACTTCTTATCTGTTCCGGCTAGCGCGGCCGGGGCCCTTTGAGTGCCGGGCCCATCATTGGTTTGTCACTGCTGGCGATTACCTTCGCATACTATTTTTGAGTACATGTCCTCTATGACATAGTAGGTTCTCTTCCTAACGTCCTCTTAAATGACGCGCTGGGACTTATTGTGTAGTTAGGCGAGATCCGAGCCTCTTATCGGTGCTCTCGTACGAGAGTGGCTCTTATCTGTTCCGGCTAGCGCGGCCGGGGCCCTCTGAGTGCCGGGCCATCTGTAGTTTGTCACTGTTGGCGATCTTCTTCGCATGCTGGTTTGAATGGATGTCCTTGATGATGTAGTGGGGTTTCTTCCTAATGTCCCCTTAATTGACGCGCTGGGACTTATCGTGTAGTTAGGCGAGATCCGAGCCTCTTAACGGTGCTCTCTTGCGAGAGTGGCTCTCCATTGTGTCGCGCCTGTCGATCCCTAAGTTGGAGCTGTCCGGAGCCGCTCTTCTCACGCGACTCCTCGACCCCGTCCACTCGTCTCTGATATTTGTTTCGTTACGATTTTCTCGCGGACATAATGCCCTTCTGTCCGGGACGGGGGACTGTTATGGCCGGATTGAGCGCTCTCGGTATGACAAGGTCGCGTTCATCGGGGAACCGGTTTGTTTTGAATAGAGGCTCGGCGTGGAGCCAGCGCCGGCGCGCCTCGACCAGTTAGTCGTTTTCTGAGACCGGGCGGAACGCACGCCGCGTTCTTACTTGTGCCGCCCGCTGCGATTTGCAGCTAAATTTCACTGCATACGCGTATATTCTAAATTTGCTGTTGAACCGAGATAAATTATCGATTTAATTACTCGTAATAATTTCTGCAATTGAACTTCGATAAACTTTCTTGTATATCGGCGCGAATAACTCGTGCATAGTGAAACTATTTAGCTTGACCTCGTGTATGCTTTACGGCGCGGTGTCTTTTTGTGAACCCCGAAAATGAGCGCCATTTTGATTAGAGAAGTTATAATTTGCTGGGGTCTTTTTATGATTGACGCATGATTTGTCTTAATTGTATTAATCTCGTTGTATGCCGGCGCGTTTATTTCGATTGTATGGGCAATTGATTTAACGAGTATTGAGTGATATGTTTGGCCGGGTGAATTGTGTTAGTGAGATTAAAGTGTATTTGTATTTGAAACCTGCTGTAACTGTTCCGTGTTATATGGATTTGCTTTTGACGATTAATTGTGCGTGTTGGTATTTGTGTGCCTTAACCTTGGATTTTTCTCTGCCGACGTTTTGTTTATATAAGATTATTAATTCCGTGACCGTGAGTTCGAGTGTGCTGGAGTGATCGTCGTTCCTGATTTGCCGTCGAGTCGCGGCGCTGTCTAGTGCTGTCAGGTCACTTTATTACACACCAACGTCACCACACTATTCCACTACCTACACATACCTACCCCTGACGGTACTTGACCGGATAGCCGAGCTCCTCCTTTGACGGTGAGTAATAATTTGCAATAAGTTACAACGGGCTCGCGCAGCTGATTAATATCATCGGTACTTTGTACCCGACGCTTAGCCAGCCCGCCGGAGGTCTCTGATGGGCCCAGACCTCTGGGGCACTGCTGGGCTGTCTAGCGCCGTAACATGTACACTTATTTCCTAGTTACCGTATATATACACTTATGGCCTACTGGCCTACTTACAATATACACTTAACCTACGTTACTGTTAGTAAGGTTTTTTTTTTTTTCTTTTTTTATTTTTTTTTTCTATTTTTTTTTTTTTTTTTATTATTATTATTATTATTATTATTTTATTATTATTTTTTTTTTTTTTTTTTTTTTTTTTTTTTTTTTTTTTTTTTTTATTTTTTTTTTTTTTAGTTAATCCTTAATAACTTAATTAATTTAGTACATATGTAAAGAAATTAACATTACAATTTATAACATAAGCCTATCAATGTAGAGATGTCTTCACACCCCAACACTTTTCAACATATCGAGCACACTCTCAATGACGGCGGCGTCTCTATGATGAATCGCCATCTTGAGACTGTGCTCGAGGATTTTCTTGTCCGTCGACTCCGCTGCCCTCGCCACAAAGCGACCAATTGCGTCGTCACGGTCGTCGGTGTAATAGACACAGGTGTTGGTGTGTCTAGTCACCGCGACTACAGCGTGCGAAACGCTGTCGTGGATCTTGAGCCTCCTTGTCTTCGTCTGGAGGACAATTACGTCCTCATAGGTCTGGCCCTGCGCCTCATGGATGGTTAAGACGCGCGATCCTTCACCGGATCCGTATCCCTGGTCAGTCAGCAATCTCTTCTCCTCTTGCGTAAAGACCAGGTATAAGGTTCGGTCCCTTCCTGCAGGAATACGCGCGCCCGTGAGGCTCTCCACTCGCAAAGATCGGATCTTTGTGCTCGAGCTGTACACGGTCTTATAAACTTCGCTGATGGCAAGGGCGACGTCTTTGGGGTTACGATGCGTGCATGACAACTCGCACGAGATGGTCGTTATCATGGTTGGTCTGCAGTACCGCATTTCGAACAGGTTATCCCTGTCGATGTACGGCAGCTGGTTTATGTCACCGATGAGGACTACCTTCTGAACTCCTGAAAGTCGGGCGGCCATTACTATGGCTCCGAAATGGTTCATGAGAGCCTCGTCCACCGTTAGACGGTTGATTTTTGAGCCCTCGCGGAAACCATTAACTAGAACGGAGGCCATAGTGCGCACCTTTTGCTTGGCTTTGTTGCCATAGCGGTGCGCCAGTTTTTCTTTTAGATCTTTTGCCGCCTCGACTGTGGTAGTGATCACAATTTCCGTGTCCTCATCGAAGTCCCTGACTATGCGAGTTGTCTTACCGCATCCCGGTACCCCATTTATCCACTCCAGCGATGGTAGTCCCCAGGGCACGGTCTGTGAGCCTTCCCGGTCGCCTGAGACGGTTTTGGCCATCCGTAGCATCCGGTCCCCCAGCATTACTTTCGTGCACCTGGCCACTATCACCACCGGGTCCCCTTCAGGTGTTTCAAAGGTTTGTGGCTCCTCATTGTTCTCCTCAGACTCGACCGCGCTCACGAAGCCTGCTGTGCTGTTATACGCAGCCATATACTTACCTGACATCTTGCCCTTAAGTATTTGTCGGGTTTCGCTGTTGTATATGGCTGCTTCGGCTTCCTCGAGTTCCACCTCCAGTAATCCTTGGTGATCGTACTGGTAGGCCTGCATGATCTTTTTGCAGGTGGCCAGGCTGACCTCACGGTTTGCCTCTATTATGGCCAGGAACTCTATTAGGGCGTTCTCCGCATGTTGTAGCGGTGTGGACGCAGGTCGAAGTCTCGGCGGTGTTACATGACCCATGTCGGCCCTAGTTCGAGCGGTCGGTGACGCCTTCGGGTGCCTCGGACTATCGTCTCTGGTGAACCTGTTGAGCGCCGCCGATTGCCGTTCTCCCTGTCCGGCCTTTTTGGGAGAGAGGTGATGTGGGAGCTTACCTTGTTTTGGGGAGATGGTTGCGTGGATAAATGTCGCCAATGACATCGAGCTCGGCTTTGATTCGGGTGTGACCTTTGCCTTACTTCGTTCAGCCTTCCGGGCCTCGACTTGTTGCTGTAGGCGCTCCGAGCCGCTGAGCGTGGGTTCGTCGACAGTCGGACATGCAGGAGGTGTTGGTGTTATGGGTGGTTTCGGTCTAAGATATCCGAGATCCTCCCCCCTGTCCTCGTAGACTATGACCTCACTATCTTTGGAGGCCATTAGGCAACCGTACCTGTCAGATACGTCACCTCTATCATATCCGACTCTCATCGAATCCACACTAATTCTTTTGGGGATTCCACCGGGGGTCTCGCTCAACCGCTGTAGCCACAAGCTAGACTGCGCAAAGGCGGACGTCTCTCCCCACTCGAACAACACGATGCATTTGTTTTTCAAACGCACCAGACGGTAGGTCGAGTCGCCCTCCTGTTCTTGCGCTAGCGCTGTGATTTTAGTGCGCTTTATGCTTGTCTTTTCGGTGCTACCCTTTAACAGTAAAGCGAGCCCCGGCGAAATCGCCATCCGATCGCGTCCTTCGGAACGACAGAAGCTTATTCCCATCCTCTCTACCACGCTGTCCATGAATAGAGCCACGCATCTGGTCTTTATTCCCACTAATCCGCTTCCATTCCCTTCGTTAAGCGAGGATTGTGTCATCCCGCTGTGGGTCGGTTGCGGAGGTGCATTTTGGTTGGCTCTATTCCTGAACAGTTTATGCAGCGAGGAGGGCATGGCCTTTGCTATTTGACCCAGAAGGGTGCGGCCAGGAGACATCCGCGGAGCCGTTGAGCTATTTCTCTGTGTGGCTTGTTGGACATGGTTTTGGTGTGTCTGTAATTGTGTGTTGTGTGTATGGGTGTGTGTTGCGTGATGTGTTGCGTGAACGACGGTGTTGGCACTCTGTATAGGTGTTACAGCCGGTGGTGGAGCGGTCGTGCTGTTCCTTTTTGCGGCTATATTGACGGCCTTTCTCGCAAATGTGAGGAAGGCAGTTCTGCTTGTTTCGCTCTCCAGGATAGTATGGAGCGATGGCTTGTCAAGTTTGATCTGTAGTTTGAGCTCCAGATCCAGCCTTTCCTTACTGAACCTCGGGCAGTCCAGTATAACATGCAGAACTGTCTCCTCACAATTCGGATCGCAGATACACGAAGGACTGTCGGTGAGGTGGAATCTGTGGAGATACGCCGCAAATCCTCCGTGGCCGGTCAGAATTTTTGTGTCGACAGCTGTTGGTGCCGATTTCCTTACCAGTCTGCAAGCGGTCTTTACATCCGGTAGGAATGTTTTCGTGACCGAGCCAGTCTCCGAAGAATTGTATCTGTTCTGCCACATCCCGACAGTCTCTTCCCGGATCCGTTTTCTGACATACGAGATGGGTACTCTGTCATAGTCAGGTGCCGTCTTTTTTGTCAAGGCCGCCTTTTTGGCCAGCTCGTCCGCTCTCTCATTGCCCGGTGTTCCAACATGGGCCCTCAACCAAAAGAACCGTACTGTCTTATTCTCTTCCCGGAGCTGTCTGATTCGACTCTTCATTTCCACGGCCAGAGGGTGAGTCACTGAGGGGCTCCTCAGCAGATCTAAAGATGACCTTGAGTCGCTCAAGATGTTAATGGAGCGTGACTTTGAGGTTTTTGCCATGTCCACGGCTCTGAAGAGTGCGTACATTTCCGATTGGAAGACAGTGTTGTGCGGCTCTAACCGGAAAGTAGAGTATCTTACTTCCCTCCCTTGGTCCCAGCATGTGAGGGCGGCTCCTACTTTACCCTCTATTTTGCTTCCGTCGGTGAAGATGAAAGGCCCGACTATGTTATGTTCCTCAAGGATTTCGGGGTTCAGATTCTCTAAGCGCTCGTACTCTGTTGTCATGAGTAGGGAAGGGTGGGGATTTTGCATTGGTCCCACCCTGCGCTCCAGCTCTCTTCCCGGTGGAAGAAGGTCCGTGCTGTGACCTTTTTTGGTTTTGAATAGTATGGCCGCCTCCCGAACGCGAAGGTCCAACGGGAGCAAGCCTGTGAGGACTAGTGCCGATGTCAGAGACACCGTTCTGTACGCCCTGCACATTTTTTGTGCAAATCCTCTCTGCAGTGAGTCTAGCTGCTTTCTTATCGACAGCTTCTCTGCTGCAGGGGACCATACGCTCGCTGCGTACAGAACGATGGGCTCTATCACCGCCACATATATGGTCCGTACGATCTCACCATTTAGACCCCAACTCACTCTCGCCGCGCACGCAAGCTGTTTATAGATGTCCGCAGCTTTTTTACACACGGCGGATACGTGCGCGTTGAAAGTGAGTTTCGAGTCCAAAATAAGCCCCAGCAGTTTTATTTCATCTACAAGCCTCAGTCGAGTGCCGGACATGTGGATTATGGGGGTGTCGTATTTAAGTTTTTTAGTGAGCACCATCGCGCTGGTTTTGTGCGCGGCGAAGCTCAACTTGTTACGTATACCCCACTCTTGTACGGCAGCTAAGGTGGTTTCGGCTGAGGTCTGTAGGTTGCTGGTTTTTTGGCTGGAGAAAACGAGGACCACATCGTCCGCAAAGGCCTGGCAGTATACTCCCATCGCGCTGATCTTTCTCAGAAGCGAGTCCAGTATGAGGTTCCAGAAGGTCGGCCCGCCAATGGATCCTTGGACACAACCCTTCGTGGTCTCCTTCTCACTGGTTGCTCTGGCGTAATTTACGATGACCTTTCGGTCCTGGAGGTATGACGTGACCATAGCATATAGATTTCTGGGGCAATGCTTGTCCACTAGCTGTTTTTTGAGAGCCGGCCACCATGCATTATCGAAAGCACCCTCTATGTCAAGCGATACCAGAAGTACTATCTTCTTGGACTTAATTTCCTGCCTGATATGCTCGACGAGATCGTAAAGGGCGTCTTCTGTTCCCCTCTGTGGCATGAATCCGTACTGGCTTCGGTGCAGCGTAGGGAAGAGTCTCCACTGAAGTCTACCTATCAGCATTTTCTCAACTGTCTTTCCTAGGATTGACAGGAGTCCTATAGGTCTATAGGACTTCGGGTGGGTATAGTCCTCTTTGGCTGGTTTGCGGAGGATGCATACGTGGGCGACCTTCCACTGCTTGGGGAAGTAGGACAGCGATAGGCATTTGTTCGCCAACGCTAAAAATAACTCCCTATTGCAGTTTATTGCCGCCGCGCATATATCCGACGTTAATCCGTCTGGGCCTGGAGCTTTTTTGGGATTTTGGCTCAAAAGAACCTGTTCCAGCTCTGCGGCCGTAAATGGCGGGTCGTCGTCAGACAGATCTTCTAACTCCGCAGGAGTTCTGCCTTCTATGGCCTCTCGGATCTGTTTGTGATAGGCGGTTTCGGTCTCTACAGAGTCATCTGGATAGAATGTTTTTGCCAGGAGTTTTGCCGACTGTTCTGGTGACAGTGTTTCGCCGGATTCATTCCTTAGCAGTGCGTCCTCGTGTCTACGAGAGGTCTTCCTGATGACTCTATAGATACCGTCCCATACGCTTTCGCGATCCTGTGCCGTACAGAACTCTTTCCAGCTTTGAGTGGCTGCTTCGTCTGCCGCCTGTTTATATTTTTCTTTGGCCCGTACGTATTCTTCGATGACGCCAGCCCTTCTGCAGGGTGCAGCATTCCTGATGCGACGTTTGGCTCTTAGTTGCTCCTTTTTCATGGAGTCTAGCTCTGCCGACCACCAGGGCGGTCGGGGGTCGCCTTTCCATGGTTTTATCCTCGGAATGGTACTCTCACATGTGCGGTGAATAATCGCGACGTATTTTGTCATCGTTTCCTCCAGATCGTCCTTGTTCGAGATATTACGGACGGCTTCCAGAGTGACGCTTTCTTCTGCGAGGCCGGACGTTAGGGTCGCGGAGAAATCTGTCCATCTCGCCTTTTTGGTGTTGTATCTGCGTGTCGAGATTGGGTCCAATGGTTTTAAGGGCCCCTCAGTGCGCAGACTAAACGTTATGGCGTTGTGATCAGATGTGATCAGATTTCGTTCCACTCGCCAGGTTTCCAATTTCGCGAGAAGGGACTGACTGGTTAGGGTCAAGTCTACGCAGCTCGAGTATAGCCTGTCTCCTCTGTAAGTCTCGAACGTGGGTACTTCCCCGTTGTTGTGGATGTGGAGGTCCATCTCGGTGATAAAACCATGGAGTTGTGCTCCTCGATGGTCTTCGGAGCTGCTGCCCCACCAGTGGCTCCAGGCATTGACGTCACCAGCCACTATGTGATGGTGTGTGGGGAACTTCGAGGTAGCCGTTCTGACATGTTTAAGATATGGTTCCATATCTTGGTCCCCTTCGAAGTAGACGGACATTATGCCAAGCTCGAGTCGGCCGGCCTTTACGAAGACGGCGGCCACGTTCTCAGTGACAATTTGGGGGTCATGAATGACTTCCACGTTGTCACCGAAAACGATGATCGCCGCCTTTACTGGTTTCTGGCGGCTCAGGGTGCACTGGATGATCTTCGTGCCTGAGTATTGTCTCATTTCGCCCGTTCTACCGGTGTACGGTTCCTGTACTAAGGCGAAAGAGATCCCCTTTTCCCGGGCCACCTGAAGCAGTTCGTCCGTTGCCAACTTTGAGCGCTGCAGGTTTGCTTGTATGAAGCGCAAAGCGCATCCTGCACCGTTCGTCTCTCCGTTAGGGACCACAACTTTGGCCTCCGGGTCGCCCTTAGCAATATTGTACCCTTGATCGAGCTATGTTGTCCCATTTTATTCGTTCCTGGCACTCTGCGCTATACGCTGTGTGTGCCAGGTCGGGACCAGATCTTTTTGCTCTGAAGCAGTTTATGCATTTGGGATGTTCGTTTTTCGCCCTCGAGGGACAGTTTCCCCCCGTGTGTTCGCCGGCACAGTAGTTGCAGGCGTCTTTTTCTTGTTTGCAGAGGGCCTTGGTATGTCCGAATCCGAGGCACCTCATGCACTGGACAAGGGGAGACTGGTCCTCGACAGCGCATCTTCCGAACCCTACGTAAATCTTTCCCTTATCCACAAACCTTCTCCAGAGCACCGGGGAGAGCTCGATCACCGGGTGACATTCATGGGGGTTTCGGGCGCGTTTCCTGAACCGCACCTTCATTTTAAGCGCTGTCCTGTCGACTCCTTCGAAAATATGGCCGTTTTGTGCCTGTATAAGGTCTACAATTTCCTCATTTGAGTAACAGGACAGCACTCCCCTCACGCAAACCAGGGGGTCTTGGTTTGTGGGCTCCCGCACCGTTAAGCCTGAATTTTTCTGGACCTGACCCTTGATTTTAGCCATGTCCTCTTTTGAGGCGCACCTCACCACGATCTTCTGGTCGCGCGCCTTCCGGACCCTTTCCATCCTCGCCCCAGATTTCCTTAAGTCCAGCGAGTCTTTAATCTTGGCGAGTACTTGCTCGCTGGTCTCCTGCTTGTTTTGGGACGAGATAATGAGAGTGTGGTTAGGTCTTTGTTCCACACTCTCTAGTTTGGGTCGGGCTGCGACCTGGGCGTAGCTAGTCGGCGCCATAGGAGCCAATTTTGTGACCCCTTCTTTGATTGTGTTCAGGGTTTCCTTGACCTCCTGGACCGCCATCTCCGTTTCCAGTGACGGTTTCTTCGGTGATGCGGTGGTCCTGCTAGAGTCCTTCAGGGCCCGCAGCTCCGAGGACATGATTTCCATTTTTTCATTTAGATGCTCGAATAGGGGGGTCAGGTCCATTTTTGGTTGTGTTTGTGTACTGGATTGTTGCAAGTTTGTTGTTATCAAATATTCCTTGAACTCATCCAGATGTGTTTTTAGGATTGTGTCCATGTTGTTTACTTGGGGGCGACTTTCGTCATCCAAGACCAGCGGGAGGTTGTCGATTTTGGCAGTGAGGAAGGTCTTAGTCTGGAGTATTATTTCGTCTTTTAGTTTTTCTAGGCCGCTTGAAAGCGAGCCTATTGTGGTCCCCACTACCTTAAGTGACTCCTGGACATCGCTTGTCTGCGAGATCACTTCGTCGCTAGTCTTGGTCGACGAAAGTACCCTCTGAAGCTCACTCAGTTTTTCTTCTTCTTTCGCTTGCGTTTCCTTAATATCGCGGATCCGCCGGAAAGGCTCCACCGTCTCGTACTCCAGCCAGGAGCGTACGGCTCTAGTCTCCCTCAACGTCTCCACGATGTCCGTTTCCGTTTTTTGCATTCCCGACAGGAGCGTCTTTTTGAGTTCTGCGAGCTCTTTGGCATGAGCTCTTTCGACCCGCACGAGTTCTTGGGCGTGACGGGTGCGCTCCTTCTCGAGGTTGCACTTATGCCGGCTGCGCGAGTCCGAGAGCGACAGGATCGTCTCGTAAAGGCCCTGCAAACACTCATAGGCGGTGGTTTTCGCCTCGCGTTTCATGTTGCCGGCGCTTTCCAAGGCTTCCTTGCCGCGTTGTAAGAGTTTGTTCGCCACACCTGTGACGTGGTCCATTTCCACTCCTGTTCCTCTCTTTGGAGTGGTGTAGAGGAGGGAGGTCCTCCTGCTGTTTTCGGAGGCTTCAGAGCCCACCGATGACGTCTCAATGTCCTCCAAATCTGACAACGGAGGCTCCGAAACTGTGTCGGTGTGGACAATATTATATTCCGCAATGTTTTTTCGTTTGACGCTTGACGTCGACGGCAGCGGTGCGGCAGGTTTGTTCGTTCCTGTTACATTTGCGAGCTTTTTAAGCACTTTTTTACGAAGCGAGACCG
This sequence comes from Melitaea athalia, assembly GCA_905220545.2. Classification (NCBI taxonomy): domain Eukaryota; kingdom Metazoa; phylum Arthropoda; class Insecta; order Lepidoptera; family Nymphalidae; genus Melitaea; species Melitaea athalia. The sequence goes on from HG992178.1 coordinate 24,854,005, forward strand.
ATGATTTCGAGCTCACCGATGACGTCTCGGTTGCCTTTTTGGTGTGAGAAGACATCTTTACTAACTGCTTATGTTCTAGTCTATATATAAATATACAATATACAAGGTGAACTACTTACTACTTAAAGATTAATTAATTAAAAAAAAAAAAGATTTGGTCGGTCTAAAGGACTCACGTGGCGCAAAGATGTTGTGACGCCGATGTTGCAGTTGCACGAGGACGTCGGTGTTGTTGCTTCCTCGTGGAGTACCAAGTTCGACGTGGTGGTGGTGTGACCGGTGGTGATGGTGATGTTTGTTTTTTAAAAATAAAAAGTGTCCGCTCCCGAGGTGCTCAATTCGGGAATTCTGTTGGAGCCAAGATGTTCGTCTCCTTCTCCCGAGTCGTTTGATACCACGCACGGGGTACCTATCCCTTCTGGTTCCAGAGATATAGCCCGCGGGGGTGAGGTCAACCAAGCGCGCGGGGGGGGGAAGGTCTCGTGTGGCGTCGATTTAGGGGGGGCCCACAATTGGTGCGTGGGGGGGGGGGGTAAAATTATTGGAGGGGGGTTACTCCTTAAAATTTCCCCTCTCGATTGAGCCCCAACACTAAGGGTCTGGGGTGGTTGGTTTTGGAGTAACGCCAAGGGGTAGTTTTAGGGAGGAAATATGAAATTTTTTGGGGGGTGGTTTTTTTAGGGTAGGGGGTGGTTTTTGGGAAATTGGGGATGTGGAGAGGTCTCGTTACTACGATTCTAACGAACCGCGGCAAGAGGGGGTGCGAAATAGGGAGCTTGGTTTTCCCTGGATTCTTACCCGCGGGCTGGTCCTCTTCAGAGCTGGTCTGCAGATGGTGGGGCCGAATCCTCGACAGACCGATTGCCGTCGGCGGAGCGCCGCTTACGTCAGTCGCGTAGTTCTAAGACGCACGTGATGTTCGTGACGTACGTGCCTTTATGTTGTTTTTTTGGGTCTTGTCGGCGCCGGTCTGGCGGGCACGTGGATCTTATTCCTCTGTAGAGAGGCTATATAGGCAGACTTTGGATGTTTATAACTCCAGAACCAAGATATCTACAGAGACAAGAGATATGTCAAACGGCAGGTCTCACCAGCGGCTACAAACTGTCAAGATTTCAAAACCGTGTTTGCAGTTTTTCTTCTCCTTTTAAAGCTCCGAAGTTCCGACGCTAATAATTCGGGAACCAGGGACTCCACAGACTTGCGAACACTTACACTTGTAAATTACACTTTATACTATCGCGGTCACCACTTTTTAAACACGCGCGGCTCAAAAATTCTATTTTTACGAATTTTTTTCGTGGAGCCGATGTTGCTTGTGCGAGTTTTAGACTTGTACTGGGTTAGGTTAGGTTAGGTTAGGTTAGGTTAGGTTAGGTTAGGTTAGGTTAGGTTAGGTTAGGTTGGGGTGCATGTCGGTCACCTCCTCGTGGTGCACCCTGGGCAACGGGACGGGCAGCAGTATCGCAGTCGCGGTACTGCTGCTCGTCGCGGCTAACGACCGACTCGTGGGGAATGCGCTCCGGCGCTCTGCTCGGAGCAGAGTTGTCCCGTGAGTGCATACAGGGGGGAATCCTCCGGTTGTGCTGCGCTCGCGCGCGGTGCCACCATGGAGACGGGGCGGGTTTGGCGTGCGCTTACACCGCCGCCGGACAGAGCGAGCAGGAGTCCTGTTCGCTCACCGTCGACATCGTAATCCTGTTGCGTGGTCTCGCGGCCTCGCACGGGACCGAGGGTCCTGCCTAAACCGGTCGGACCACGAGGAAGAAAACCTCTATAAAAATTACCCCGAATCCCAAGCGGCGGCACAGCGTGAAGGGATGCATGGCTGATGGGAAGTTCGGTCATTCTGTGTCAACTTCAAACATGAATACGTACGGAAAGAAATCATTACCCCAGGCGGGTACCGACGCTATCAGCGGAGGAGAATCCCGCAGTGTTACGGCACTCAGCCCCACCGAATCTGGGGGGGGCAACGCACGTATTTGTGTTCCCGGTGTAACCGGAGAGCGGCCCGAGAAGGGCGGAGAAGACGAGAGGCCCGAGATGGGCGGAGAAGACGTTCGGCCCGAGAAGGGCGGAGAAGACGCTCGGCCCGACAAGGGCGGTTATTTTAGTTGTGTTGGAGCAGATGGCTCCGATTCGGACGCTGGGAGATCCAGATCAGCTCACGACTCGGACTCCTCTCACAGCAGCCGATTTTGGCGGCGCTGGCAGCGCGGGGGGGATGACGCCGAAATGGACGCCGATAACGACGACGTCCCTCCTAAAAAGGTTTCCAAGGCGCGTCGAGGCCGTGGCCGACCACCGACGACCGGTCAGTACGTGGGCCTCGCGAAGGCAAAGGAGGAGTACCTCAAGCAGTGCCAGAAGGAGCTGGAGCTTGAGGCGGAGAGCGAGGCAGTGGCAATCACGCGCCAAGTCAGGGCGACGCGTGCGGCCGCGTATACAATGGACGAAACAGCAGCCTCGGACGAGTCCTCGACGCGAAACCTCCACAAGAAGGCCCAGGAATGCGTAGAAGCCATTTTGAAGCTAACAAAAGCCTCAAAAAATCTGAAGGGAACGTTCAAAAAGGCGTATAATGAGTCTGCGGAGACATTAGGCGAGGTGCTCGGTGTCTTATATCAACGGACAACCACTGATGATATAAGACATCTCCAGGAGGCCAATGACCGCCTAAAGGCCGAAAACACCCAGCTCCGTTCGGAGATGTCGGAGCTGCGGCAGGGCATGGCAGACCTTAGGCGCGAGCTGTGCTCGACGTCCGCTCCAGCCCCTCCTTCCTCTACGCGAGAGGGCGGGGACGACGCGCTCGCTCAAAGGATTATGGCCGGGGTGGACGACATACTGGACAAACGTTTCCGAGAATTGGAGGCATCCGGCAGGCTCCTGCCCGATGATTGTATGCGACAAAGGCAGGCTCGAGTGTCTGTCGAAGGGACGGAGGCACCAGTATCCCAGGCGATGGAGCCCCGGGTCACAACACTGACCCCGCCTGCGAATCCGGCCCCGAAGGACGGAAAAACTGCCAAGGGCAAAAAGAAGAAGAAGAAGAAGACGCAAAAGGTCGAACAAGTTGCTGCGCCTCCCGAACCTCGCCCTCTACCGCCTGCTCCTGCCGCTCTGTCGGAGAGCTGGAACGTGGTGGCGAGGAAGGGAAAGAAGAATGGGCAGCCAAACCAGCCCAAGAAGCTGCCCAAAAATCAGAAAGCGCCCAAGTTGCGACTGCCCAGGTCAGCGGCGGTCCAACTAAAGCTGCTGCCGGGCAGCACGAAGACCTACGCGGAGGTCCTCGGTGCCATAAAGGCCGACGGCATTATAGCGGGGATGGGAGTGGAGACCCGCTATAAGGTCTCGCAAACGGGTGCCCGCAGGTTAGAGCTGCCCGGCACAGGTAACAAGGAAAAGGCGGAGGAGCTTGCCCGGCGCATCAAAGCGGTCGTCGGCGAGGACGTGGCGGTCACCCGGCCGGAGAAGTGTGCCGACCTACGGGTGTCCGGGTTGGATGACTCGGTCACTCCTGAGGAGCTGGCCGGCGTGATCGCCAAGACGGGAGGATGCGCAGCCGATGCCATCAAAGTAGGCGAGGTGCGGCAGAATTTTGCTGGTGTCGGGACGGCTTGGGTCCGCTGCCCAGTAGAGGTGGCGAAAAAGGTGGTAGATGGGCGCCGCCTACTCGTCGGCTTCGTGTCGGCGAGTGTATCCCTCCTCAAAGCAAGGCCACAACAATGCTATCGCTGCCACGAGGTTGGGCACGTGGCAGCGAAGTGTGACAAGGAGGTGGACCGCAGCGGCCAGTGCTACCGCTGCGGAAAAGAGGGGCACACTCGCCGGCAGTGCACTGCCGCCGCAAACTGCCCAATTTGCGAGGCGGACAAGAAGCCGGCTGGGCACAGCATTGTTGCGTGCCCCCGTAAAAAGAAAGGAAGCAAAAAGGTGACCCCCGGGCCCAAAACCCAGGATCCGCCCACCAGCAGAGACGGGGAGGTGACAATGGAGACCCAATAGATTAATGGCGTTAAAGGTCCTCCAATCGAATTTGAACCACTGTGCCAGGGCTCAAGATCTCCTCGTCCAGAGCCTGGTGCAGTGGTCCGCGCAGGTGGCGGTGGTGGCCGAGCCCTACTCGGTCCCGCCAAGAAATAATTGGATCGGCGATCGCGATGGGGTGGTGGCCATCGTGACCCAGGTCGCCGCGGGCGCCCCGCCCTTTACGAATATTGTGAAGGGCTCGGGTTGCGTCGCTGCAATGCTGGGGCAGATGGCAGTCGTCGGGGTATATTTCTCCCCGAACAAAACGGTCGCCGAGTTCGAGGCGTTCCTCGACGGGACCGAGTCAATCTTGCGGAGGTTCCATCCGGCAGAGGTGCTCGTATTCGGGGACCTCAACGCCAAATCCAGGTTGTGGGGGTGTCCAGCGACGGATGCGCGGGGGGCGATCCTCGAGGAGTGGGTGGCTGCCACCAATTTGACTGTCCTCAATCGTGGGACGGCCAACACGTGCGTGCGCAGGTTGGGCGGCTCGATCGTGGACGTATCGTTTGCGAGCCCCGGCCTTGCGCGCCGCGTTCGGGACTGGCGAGTGCTGGACGACGTGGAGACTCTCTCGGATCACCGCTACATCCGCTTCGAGATCTCTGCTCGTTCGGCGGTGCCGCCAAGCTCCAGCCGTGCCTCGGCGGGGGAGGGTCCTCGATGGCAGCTGAAGCGTCTCGACCGGGAGCGACTCGAAGAAGCGGCGATAGTGGCGTCGTGTCAGCCACGCGTCGACGGTTCACCGGACAGGGTGGCAGACTGGCTGGTGACCAGGATGACCGACATCTGTGACGCGGCCATGCCGCGGTCGGGGGGTCGCCCCCGGCGGGCTCAGGTGTACTGGTGGTCGGAGGCGATAGCGCAGCTGCGCAGGGAGTGCGTGGCCGCTAGACGCCAGTACACACGCTGCAGGAGGCGCATATTTCGATCGCCCCTTAGTTCGCAGGACAGGACACGGCACGAGGAAGAGGGCGAGCGGCTGTACGCCCTTTACACGACAGCCAAAGCCAGCCTCCGTCGTGCCATTGGCGAGTCGCAGGCCGCGGCCAGGGAGGAAATGTTGAACGGACTGAATAGCGACCCCTGGGGAATGCCCTACAAGCGGGTACGCAACAAGCTCCGTCCCTGGGCTCCTCCACTCACGGAGACCCTGGACGCCGAAGTGGTCCGTGAGGTGGTCGCGACCCTGTTCCCGACGGCGCCGTCCGAGCACCAGTCACCGTCGATGGCACCGCAGGATGACGGAGAGGACGTCGGAGAGGAGGCACCGGAGGTCGGCGAGTCCGAACTCGAGGAGGCAGTCGCGCGGCTTCGCAAGAAGAGCGTCGCTCCAGGCCCGGACGGCATTCCGGGTAGGGCGTGGGTGCTGGTGCATCAACACCTGGCACCACGGATTCGAGGGCTATTCTCTGCCTGTCTGGCTCAAGCCATAATTCCACAGCGGTGGAAGACAGGCAGGCTAGTCCTCATTGGGAAGGAAGGCCGGCCGGTGGAGTCGCCGTCGGCGTACCGCCCCATCGTCCTCCTGGACGAGCTCGCGAAGCTCTTCGAGCGTGTTGTAGCCGCGCGTCTGGTGGCGCACCTCGGGCGTGGCGGACCCGACCTCTCGGACGTGCAGTTCGGCTTCCGCAGTGGCCGTTCCACTGTGGATGCCATCCTGTGCGTCCGGGCCCAGGTGCAGGAAGCGGTGGCCCAGGGCGACGTCGTTGTGGCGGTGTCTCTCGACATCGCCAACGCTTTCAACACGTTGCCTTGGAGCTGTATTAGGGAGGCGCTCCGCTACCACGGGGTGCCAACCTACCTTCGCCGTGTGGTCGGTGCCTACCTCTCCGATAGGTGGGTGGTCTTCCCCGGAAGGACTGGCTTAATAAGAAAGGAAGTCGTATGCGGTGTTCCGCAGGGGTCGGTGCTCGGTCCACTCTTGTGGAACATCGGGTACGACTGGGTGTTGCGTGGCTCGCTGCTGCGCGGCGTCAGTGTCGTCTGTTACGCCGACGACACGCTGGTGCTTTCCCGCCGACCGACGTATCGGGAGGCGGTGGTGCTGGCGACCGCTGGCGTCGCGCAAGTCGTGGCGCGAATCCGGCGCCTCGGCCTCACCGTCGCGCTGGACAAGGCGAAGGGTGTAGCCTTTCACGGCCCGAGGAGGGCGCCTCCCCACGACGCCCATCTGATCGTGGGAGGCACTCGCATCGGCCTGTCGGGCACGATGACGTACCTGGGTCTCGTGCTCGACGGCCGGTGGAAGTTTCGGGCACACTTCGCGCGGCTGGTCCCGCGCTTGCTGAAGGTGGGAGCCTCGCTCTCGTGGCTTTTGCCGAACATCGGTGGACCCGGGGTGAGCTGCCGCCGGCTCTACACCGGCGTAGTGAGAGCGATGGCGATGTACGGTGCTCCCGTCTGGTCTGGCGCCCTGGACCGCGAAAACATCGCCCTGCTGCGGCGCGCGCAGAGGGTGATGGCGATCAGGGTCGTGCGGGGGTACCGTACCATCTCGGGTGAGGCAGCGTGCGTGCTGGCTGGAGTCCTGCCCTGGGACCTGGACGCGGCCTCTCTGGCGTCGGCTTACCGCCGGCGTCGGAGTTTGGCGTCCGGGACCCTCAGTCCGGCATCACGTCTGGAATACCACCTTAGGCGAGAGCGGGATGCCGCGATCGCGGAATGGGAAAGGTGGCTCGAGAGTCCGAGTGCGGGGCACCGGACGATTGAGGCGGTCCGGCCGGTCCTCCGGCAGTGGCTGGACAGACGACATGGCGTCCTAACCTTCCGCGCCACGCAGGTCCTCTCGGGGCACGGTTGCTTCGGGGGGTACCTGTGTCGGGTCGCCGGGAGGGAGCCCTCTCCCGTTTGTCACCACTGCCGGAACTGTCCTGACGAGTCGGCGCAACACGCGCTTGAAGAGTGTCCGGCTTGGGTGGAGGAGCGCGGAGCGCTCCAAGCTGTAGTAGGATCGGACCTCTCGCTGCCGGCCGTGATATCAGCCATGGCCGGCAGCGAGAGGTGCTGGGACGCCGTCCTCGCCTTTTGCGAGCGGGTGATGGCGCAGAAGGAGGCAGCGGAGCGGGTGAGGGAGGACACTACCGACCTCCCCCTCCGCCGCAAAAGGACCGGGCGTCGGAGGCTGGCGCATGATCGCCGCCTTCCTCCGTAAATGCCACGCAGAGGGCGGTCGACAGGAGGAAGTCGGCCGCCCACTAAATCTGCCGGGAAGGCGCGCGCGGTGTCCGCCGCGCGCTGTCCCCTAAAGGAAAGGGCCTGACGAGGCACGCCGCCGGGGTTTGCAGACGAATTTGGACTCCTGCGACCCCGGCACGGGCGACGAAGGTGGACACCGCTGGTTTTTAGTGGGTAGTCCGGCATTCTACCGCCGGGAGTCCCACACTCCCGCTGCCGAGCTCGGCGGCGGGGTCAGTGCGTAAATGCATTTTCCAGCGTTAAAAAAAAAAAAAAAAAAAAAAAAAAGGTTAGGTTAGGTTAGGTTAGGTTAGGTTAGGTTAGGTTAGGTTAGGTTAGGTTAGGTTAGGTTAGGTTAGGTTAGGTTAGGTTAGGTTAGGTTAGGTTAGGTTAGGTTAGGTTAGGTTAGGTTAGGTTAGGTTAGGTTAGGTTAGGTTAGGTTAGGTTAGGTTAGGTTAGGTTAGGTTAGGTTAGGTTAGGTTAGGTTAGGTTAGGTTAGGTTAGGTTAGGTTAGGTTAGGTTAGGTTAGGTTAGGTTAGGTTAGGTTAGGTTAGGTTAGGTTAGGTTAGGTTAGGTTAGGTTAGGTTAGGTTAGGTTAGGTTAGGTTAGGTTAGGTTAGGTTAGGTTAGGTTAGGTTAGGTTAGGTTAGGTTAGGTTTTTTTTTTTTTTTTTTTTTTTTTTTTTTTTTTTTTTTTTTTTTTTTTTTTTTTTTTTTTTTTTTTTTTTTTTTATCGTTGCCTTTTTCTGTCGCAACGCTTGTGCCAGTAATTTTTAATTTAACAATAATAATATGACAGTGATATAATTATTTTCTAACTTAAGTTAGACTACAGATAATTCTAGTTTGATACATTTCGATTACAAAAATAATAATATGATAATTAATATTAATATAGTAATTTCCCAATAATAATGTAATAATTTTCTAACTTAAGTTAGACGAAATCTAATTTAAGTAAGATACATTTAGATTCTATGATAATACTGTATAATTTTTAAATTTCTGTTTTTAACAATAATATTTTATAATTAAATAGTAATTAAAATTTACGATTACAATTTCATAATTAAAATATTTACAATTTAAAAGACTTAAAATTAATAAAGTTAAGAATAATTAATAATAATAATAATTTCTCAATTGATTTAGACTACATTAGAATTCTATAACCACAATAATAATATTCGTTTGCTATGTCAATTTATAATAATATTGTAACAATTAGTAGTGGTGGGTCGGGGTCGAGAAGGGGTAGAGGTGGTGCATCCCGTCTGGGCCTGGTCGGCTAGCGGTAGCCAGCGCGACTGTGGACTCGGGACTCACGCGGATCCCAGCCAGTAGCACCCCCTCCATTCCCACTAATTGTGTTTAGCCCCGTTTGCCACACCAGCCCTTAGTACGACTTTCCTTGCAAACGTTAGAAACTTGTCTCTGAGGCGGTCATCTGCAATAAGTAAGGGCAGATTGTGCTTTATTATGCTTGTGTCCGTATGGTTCTCCGTCTCATGTCTTAAGACACCATACTTGGGGCATTCGCACAGAATGTGCTCCACCGTCTCCTCAGTTTCATTGTCGCACTCACAGTACGGGGAGTCACAGATATTCCTTTTATATAGGTACGACCTGAATCCCCCGTGCCCGGTGAAGAGTTGTGCCGTGCAGTTGTCCATTTTTATTTTGCTTATTAGTCTGTAGGCCTTTCTTGCATCAGGGAAGAACAGCTTGGTTGTTCCGCCCGCGGCCGCCTCTTCATATCTTTTCTGCCACTCAGATATTGTTTTGTCTCTGAGGTGTTTCTTGGCATGTGCGAGCGGGAATAGGTCGTGTGCGTGTCTGGTTTTTAGCTTAGTCGCTGCTTCCTTGGCGAGCTCATCCGCTCTCTCATTACCAGGGATTTCGTCGTGTGCTCTCACCCAATACAGATCGACTTTACCCCCAGAGGCCTTTAGCTCTTCCATTTTCTCTTTAATTTTCAGGGCAGTGGGATTCAGGCCGTTCGGGTCAGCTAGACACATTAACGCCGACCTGGAGTCACTGAGCAATGCTGCTGTTTTAAGCGATTTCTTGGTGGTCATCAGCTTGAGGGCTCTGTAAATGGCCGCCATCTCCGCCTGGAACACACTACAGTAGTCCGGCAGCGAGAACTTTGCATGTCCCGTTTCTCTGCCGTCCTGCCAGTATGTCACCGCGCCACCCACTTTGCCCTCGAGCTTGCTCCCGTCTGTGTATATCTGCGTTTCGTGGGTGTCTATTTTGTCCAATTCGGCCCGTCCGTCTATGCATTCAAATTTGAGCCTTTCCCGAAAGGCGGGGTGCGGCAGCTGGAAAGGGCTCACCCTCATTTCGAGCTCCCTGCCAGGGAGAGTTGGCAGGGGCTTGCCCCTCTTCACCAGGTATAGCTCCCTTTGCTCCACGGCTCTAAGGTCTAGGGGTAAAATTCCCGACAGAATACAGCTAGACATTAGGGAGGTCGTGCGGTGCGATTTGCTGGTTAGAATGGCAAAAAGTCTGGTAATTCTGTCGAGTCTAGTTCGGATTTGTTTTCGTTCAGCGCTCATGCCCCAGACGTTAGACCCGTAGAGCAATATGGGTTCGATTACAGCTGTATAAATGGTCTTAATGACGTCCGGGTTTAGGCCCCATTGGGCTCTTGCCGTTTTGCTCACCGCTTTATATATATTGATCGCTTTGGCAGATGTTAGCTCAATATGTGTTCTGAAGTTCAGGTGTTTGTCCAGCGTGAGCCCCAATATCTTAAGGTCCGATGCGAAGCCGATCTCCGTGTTGTTCATTCTTATTATCGGTGTCTCGTATTTGAGTTTCCTGGTTAGAATGATTGCTTGGGTCTTGCCAGCCGAAAATCTAAGCTTATTTTTCTCGCCCCATTCAGCAACGAACTCCAGGGCCGGGTTAAGCTTTCCCTCCAGATCGGCCCCCGTGCGTCCCTTAGCTATCAACAGCAGGTCGTCCGCAAAAGCCTGGATGTGCACCTCTGAATTGTCCATGGCCTTGAGCAAGGGGTCGAGTAGAAGATTCCACAATAGTGGACCCGCTGTTGAGCCCTGAATGCACCCCTTGCTCGTTGCCTTCGCCGCAGTGGCCCCCGCGTATTTGATTTCAATGGTTCTGCCCGAGAGATAGTTTTTGGCCAGGTAGTAAAGTGATTGGTCTATATTGTTTGTTTTGATTTCTTGTAAGATCGCTGGCCACCAGGCGTTGTCGAACGCTCCTTCGATGTCCAAAGAGACCACTGCGACGATGAGTTTATCCCTGATGCCTTCTCTGATGAGCTCGACAGCGTCGTATAAGGCGTCCTCTGTGCTCCTCTGCGGCAAAAACCCGTACTGTCTTGGGCTTATTTGCCCATTTCGCCCCATCTCCCAGAGCATCCTCTTTGCCATCATTTTTTCTAGGCATTTTCCCAGAACCGGTAGCAGCCCAATTGGTCTGTATGACTTTGGGCTTGTGTAGTCCGCTTTACCCGGTTTCGGGATTACCTTGATCCTGGCCCTCTTCCACACTCGGGGGAAGACGCCCAACCGGAGGCATCTGTTATAGATGGCCAGAAGTACGTCGGGTTCCGCCCTGTAGGCTTCCGCACAGATGTCCGAGGTGAATCCGTCCTCACCAGGAGCCTTTTTCGGGTTCATGCTAGCCCAGACTGCTTCCATCTCAGTCCCGGTAAATGGTGTTGGAGTGCATTCAGCGATGACAGCCTCCTCGGCACATTTTCGTAGTTGAGCCTGTTGTCTGGTGTCGGTGTCGGTGTTATCGTCCGGGAAGAAGGTCTCCGCCAGCAGGAGGGCTGAGGATTCCGGGCTCAGGGTCTTTGTGGGGTCAGTGGGGGATCTTAGCAGTTTGTCTCCTTCCTTTTTTGTTGAGTTTTTTATGACTCTAAATATACCATCCCACATGGACTCTCGCTCCTGCCTTGTGCAAAACAGCTTCCAGCTCTGGGTGATGGCCGTTTCGATGCTCTCCTTGTAGGTGCTTTTCTTTACCTTGAGTTCCTCTATTAGTAGGGTCCTTCTGAAGGGATTTGCATGTTTGATTTTCCTTTTTATTACCTTGATTTCTCTTTTGATTTTGTCCAGGTCTGAATTCCACCACTTGTTGCGGTTTGGCTTTCTTGCATTGTTTATTGCGGGTATTGCTTTATTGCAGGCCGCGGTGATAGCCTCGGTTAGGTTAGGTTAGGTTAGGTTAGGTTAGGTTAGGTTAGGTTAGGTTAGGTTAGGTTAGGTTAGGTTAGGTTAGGTTAGGTTAGGTTAGGTTAGGTTAGGTTAGGTTAGGTTAGGTTAGGTTAGGTTAGGTTAGGTTAGGTTAGGTTAGGTTAGGTTAGGTTAGGTTAGGTTAGGTTAGGTTAGGTTAGGTTAGGTTAGGTTAGGTTAGGTAGGTTAGGTTAGGTTAGGTTAGGTTAGGTTAGGTTAGGTTAGGTTAGGTTAGGTTAGGTTAGGTTAGGTTAGGTTAGGTTAGGTTAGGTTAGGTTAGGTTAGGTTAGGTTAGGTCAGGTCAGGTCAGGTCAGGTTAGGTTAGGTTAGGTTAGGTTAGGTTAGGTTAGGTTAGGTTAGGTTAGGTTAGGTTAGGTTAGGTTAGGTTAGGTTAGGTTAGGTTAGGTTAGGTTAGGTTAGGTTAGGTTAGGTTAGGTTAGGTTAGGTTAGTTAGGTTAGGTTAGGTTAGGTTAGGTTAGGTTAGGTTAGGTTAGGTTAGGTTAGGTTAGGTTAGGTTAGGTTAGGTTAGGTTAGGTTAGGTTAGGTTAGGTTAGGTTAGGTTAGGTTAGGTTAGGTTAGGTTAGGTTAGGTTAGGTTAGGTTAGGTTAGGTTAGGTTAGGTTAGGTTAGGTTAGGTTAGGTTAGGTTAGGTTAGGTTAGGTTAGGTTAGGTTAGGTTAGGTTAGGTTAGGTTAGGTTAGGTTAGGTTAGGTTAGGTTAGGTTAGGTTAGGTTAGGTTAGGTTAGGTTAGGTTAGGTTAGGTTAGGTTAGGTTAGGTTAGGTTAGGTTAGGTTAGGTTAGGTTAGGTTAGGTTAGGTTAGGTTAGGTTAGGTTAGGTTAGGTTAGGTTAGGTTAGGTTAGGTTAGGTTAGGTTAGGTTAGGTTAGGTTAGGTTAGGTTAGGTTAGGTTAGGTTAGGTTAGGTTAGGTTAGGTTAGGTTAGGTTAGGTTAGGTTAGGTTAGGTTAGGTTAGGTTAGGTTAGGTTAGGTTAGGTTAGGTTAGGTTAGGTTAGGTTAGGTTAGGTTAGGTTAGGTTAGGTTAGGTTAGGTTAGGTTAGGTTAGGTTAGGTTAGGTTAGGTTAGGTTAGGTTAGGTTAGGTTAGGTTAGGTTAGGTTAGGTTAGGTTAGGTTAGGTTAGGTTAGGTTAGGTTAGGTTAGGTTAGGTTAGGTTAGGTTAGGTTAGGTTAGGTTAGGTTAGGTTAGGTTAGGTTAGGTTAGGTTAGGTTAGGTTAGGTTAGGTTAGGTTAGGTTAGGTTAGGTTAGGTTAGGTTAGGTTAGGTTAGGTTAGGTTAGGTTAGGTTAGGTTAGGTTAGGTTAGGTTAGGTTAGGTTAGGTTAGGTTAGGTTAGGTTAGGTTAGGTTAGGTTAGGTTAGGTTAGGTTAGGTTAGGTTAGGTTAGGTTAGGTTAGGTTAGGTTAGGTTAGGTTAGGTTAGGTTAGGTTAGGTTAGGTTAGGTTAGGTTAGGTTAGGTTAGGTTAGGTTAGGTTAGGTTAGGTTAGGTTAGGTTAGGTTAGGTTAGGTTAGGTTAGGTTAGGTTAGGTTAGGTTAGGTTAGGTTAGGTTAGGTTAGGTTAGGTTAGGTTAGGTTAGGTTAGGTTAGGTTAGGTTAGGTTAGGTTAGGTTAGGTTAGGTTAGGTTAGGTTAGGTTAGGTTAGGTTAGGTTAGGTTAGGTTAGGTTAGGTTAGGTTAGGTTAGGTTTTTTTTTTTTTTTTTTTTTTTTTTTTTTTTTTTTTTTTTTAATCTATTCCCCCGGATTGTTATAATTCCGGGTCTGTAACTGCTAATTTACTCTTTCATACCAGTTCTCGCTTTCATGCCTCTCGTACTTTCATGCTGCATACTAATGTCTTTCTTTCATCCATCACCATTCGCTGATCAGGGTGGGTTCCCTCTACTTTTAAGGCCTATTTCTTATTGGGCTACTTTCCTTATATCTATGAAGTCGGGGTAAATAATTGAACAAATTACTTTGATAGCTATTTTTGTTTACAATATTTTTTGTTGTTAATTGACCATATGTTTTTGTTCTGGTGATGTTATCATCGCCATTGCAAAGTATTTTATTGGAGTAATCCTTACTCTATACAATTGGTACAGGGTCTATGTTCTATTTTGTTAAATCTAATTTAAATACAGTTTTTATAACTTTTTCCTATTGTGCTTATTACTAACGATATATTTATGAGACAACATGCTTTATCTTACAAACTATTTTACTTTTATAACTGTTTTTGTTTTCCTATCTTACTTTCCATATTTACATACAGGGGCTTAAATGTTAACAATTTCTTAGCTTATTTACTTAGTTCTTTATCTGAATAACTACATATTTTAATTTGTGTGTACATTTGTTTTCATGTTGTTTACTAACATATTTGTATATTAAGATTAATTATTAACGGTTGATTTCTTATTTCGATCCTTATTATAACCTAATTTACAGTGCTATGATAGCTATATACAATTATATAGCCCTAGCATATTTGTCTGTCTTCAAGATAGAGAGCGGTTTATTTACATGCCTTTAAAATTCCGGAAAGATCAAAACTCGTCACCAATCGTTCGGACCCTATATAATTTTGAATTTCCCCGTTCAAAGAGGTCTTGTGCAGAAGTCGGTAGCCTCGCTTTCCCCTCTTGTTTTGCTGAAGTCTTGTCCCGCAACAAACATACAAGTTTCCTCCGAAAACAAGACCCCCGCAGAGTGTCTCGCGCTTTTTTCGCCTGGGGATGGAGACTTCCTGCTAGCACGCCACTGCGCCGACCGTCGCGCCCTCACGAGTACGCGACCGTTGACCGTGCCAAGTCGTCCCACCTCTTCCTAACTGGGCAGTCACTGCTGAAGGCGTTGTGCTTCAAGTTGTCCAGCTTCGCCTTTCGGCAGTTCCTGCATGAGGGCGGGACGCCCGCCGCCCAGTCCACGCACTCCGTCTTCAAGTGCGGGCCACCGCAGTGGCTGCACACGTCGACCGTCTCCGCACAAAACCTCTTACTATGCCCATAACCCAGGCAACGGGCGCACTGCACCAGCGGGGACTGGTCCTCAGCCCGCACCTTGTGAAGGTCAATGCGAACAAACCCTTGTCGGGTGATCCCTCCCCACAGGGCGGGAGAGGTCTCCAGGACCACGTGGGCCGCGTGCGGATTTCGAGCCCGTCGCCTATATCGAACCCTAACCCTGGAGGTCTCCTGGTCGAGGCCGTCGAACAACTCCCGATTCTGGTCCCTAAGGGCCTGCAAGACCTCCTCGTCAGTAATATCTGAGGGGACGCCCCTCAGGACCAGAAGCGGGTCCCTGTTACTGACCTCCTCGACCAGGAGGTCCTTCCCTTTCTCTTCCACTTTCACACGCGCTTTGTCTCGTTCATCTTTACTGCTAAAGGCCATTACAACCTTGCGGTCTTTAGCTTTACGCACCCTTTCTATTTTGATCCAGCCTGTTTTCGCCTCGAGCGTTTCTCGTACCTTCTTGAGTACCTGCTCTCCCGTCATCTCTTCATCGGTCGATGACACCACGAGGGAGTGTGTGGCGGCCGGTCGCTCTAATGGAGGTCCAGCCGCAACAACACCCGCGTATGTCTTTCGAGCAATGACGTTTTCCTCTTTCTGTTTTTGAAGTAGGTCCTGCAAGGCCGCGATGCGCTGACCATTCTCCATTAAGAGGCGAGTATGCTCCTCGAGCTTCTGGCTCAGCATGGGATCCGGGGTCACCGCGGGTGCGGGAGCAACGTCTTTAGTCGCTGGCCCCGCCCCCCCGGTGATCCCTTCCCCCATGCGAACTACCCTTAAAGCTCGCAATTCAGCCTCACTCGCCTCGAGCAGCTCATAAAGGCCGCTTACGGCCTCGCCTATCATTTTCTTATACTCTCTTTTCAAGTTTTTAGAGTTGGTCGTCGCTATCGCGGATTTGTCTACCAGTTCGTCTGCCTGCTCCAATCTTGTACCTTTTCTAGTCATCTCCGCTGACTGGCGGGAGAAACGGTGGGGACTACAGTCAATCGTCTCTTTTGAGGACTCTGGACTCCCCACCGACTCGACCTTGTCTTTAATTGGTTCAGCAGAGAGTCCTTTGACGGGGCGTGACCGCAATGGGGGTCTCGACGCCGTCACGTTCGTCGGTTTCCTCGTCCCAATATCGGCACTCGTGTTAGGCTTTCTGGGGATGGGTCTGGGTGGCGTTATGGATAGCCGCCACGGAGAGCTGGCTCTTGGTAGAGGCCCTCTCGGATCCTCCGAAGTGCGCATTTCCTCCGCCTTGATCTTGTTAATTATTGGGGCGGGCTTTTTCTGTGGATTTATCCGTCCAAGCTGCTTCGAACCTACTCCATCTGTTGACTTCCTCATAGTAGGCTGGGACGTTCCGGCTTTGTCTATGGGGGTGCGTATCCCGAACATCCCGGGGGTGCGTCAAAGGTGTTAAAATTGGAGGAAAATAAGTTAAAAATATAATAAAACGTCAATAAATGTTATAAACCGTAAAAGTTTATATAGGTCAATTTCCTCCTAGGAGAGCGGCTGTAAATGACCGCTCCCGGTCCAAAAGGCAGGCAAATATGCCCCGGTACCAATACAACTTAAAGCTAAACTTAAACTAAGAAAAAGTAGAGAAAACTCTACTTTTTCTGTAAGGACTCTATGTAGAGTCACCACTTGCGGTCAAAACAATAGCCCTACCAGAGAGCTTGTCAACGGAGAAAACCGCGTCTCGCTACGACCAACGGTTCCCGAGATATCACGCCCCAAAGATTTTCAAAATGGCGTCCACGCTAATTGTCTAAATCTAGACAAAATTTTAAAAATTTATAGCTCGGGAACCACCGGTCGCAGAACCACGTGCGACGGCTCTCCGTGTCGAGCGCGATGGGATCTATATGATCCCGGTCACAAAATCGCGATTTAGTGGTCAACTCTACATAGAGTCCCCAGCCCCACCAGCAGATGGAGAAGGCCGTGGCCAGCACTATGGTGCAAGTCCCGGCTCCCTCCGATGCCTAGATCCAAAGTTATAGCTAATTTAAACTTTTCAAGATGGCCGCCAATATGGCCACCTTGTCACAGTTTTTTTCTAAAATCGGTCAATATGATCCGAAAATACCCGTTCTTGGGCTCGTTTTGTTCGTCTCGACGAGTGTAGTAAGATTTTAAAATCAAAATATTTTTAAAATCAACCCCCGATTTATGGGGTTGAAAAAACCTTATTTTTAACACTATAACTTAAATAAAAAATACAAAAAACGAAATTAAAAATCTACAAAAAATTTAGTGAATTAACTTAACTATTTACAATTTTTAGAAGTGGATTCCGAAGAGATCGGGCCAAGGGTTGCGACCCCACGTGCACACCCTTAATTTTCAAA